>VWZZ01002650.1:84615-112536 GCA_013399095.1 Psophia crepitans
CTGAGGAACGTGCAGGGAAATCCTCCCCAAGACTGGCTGGAGGGTAACACCTCCTCCAGCCCTTACTCTGGCAGCTGCAGTGCCCTGTACATGGGGTTTTTTGCCACCACCCTCCCCAAGTCCCACAGCCCAGCGCTGCCGGCACTGGGACCGCTTCTCCCCCAGCCGCAGCAGGGAGGTTCCTCGCCTCGATGCAGGGTCGCAGGCTGTGCAGGGCTCAGTTGTGATCACGAGGGACCAGTCGCTGTCCTGGGCAGGGTCACACCCACGCACACCATCACGCTCTCCACCAAGGCAAGTCACCAGGATGGGGTTTCTCCCCCTTCGAAAGGCAAAAAATCCCCATCAACTCAAGGATGGCCCTGCCTTTCAGGAGGCAGAGGAATTCCCACGCTCCACCTGGAATGGTTTTAACAAGGGCTGGTGGCAGATGACCTGGGGCTGGCCGGCGAGTTACCGTGGTTGGACAAAGCAGAAGGAAAACGGTCTGTGCTTTATGGGGCAGGTCCTGGAGCCCCTGGCCTCTGAGATCCCAATTCAGTGCTGGTGGGATCGCATGGAAAAATCCTTAAATTTGAGTTCAAACACTGCTTCTTCCGTGGTAGAGGGGAAGTGGGAGCACGTGAGGCAAGAGCACCACTCTTGGGGTCTCCTCTACCATACCACAAGCAGCCCTGCCTGGCCCAGGGCAGGACGGAGCAGGGGATGGTCCAACAAGCCATGGGAGAGATGGAGGAAAGCTCCAGTGTGAGACCAGGACCTTGCCACCCCCTTGCACAGGAGAGGGAGGAGAAAGCCTGGAGAAGCTGTGTCCTTGGGGACACACTCCTGGACGGAGCCCCCAGCCCTTCATGGAGGTTAGATTGTGCAAGATCATCCACTTCAGGATTGTCCTTCAAGCATGGGGTGAGTCAGGGTGCAACCCCAGGGTGTGCAACCCCTTCCTCACCCTGCTCCCGACACAGCCGACTCCACCCTGACCCAGACACCGGCTGCTCCGTGCCTAGCTGGACCTCCTCCAGCTCCTGGATCCAACAGGCCAAACCTGAGCTAGCCCCCTCTCCGGTGGAAGGCTGAGAGCAGAGCCTGGGGGAAGGAGTTTCAGCTTCCAGCTCCCAGTGATGACAAAACAAGCTGGGCCACAGGGGTGGAGGTGACAAATCCAGCCTTGGCTGCTTTCCCTGTAGCCTCCGTTCCACTTTGTTTCTCCATCTCAAGGGGGTTAACACGCTGCAGGAACCCACCACAAAACCCCTGGTGAAGGGCAAGATGTCACGAGCAGGGCTAAGCAGCCCTTCCCTTCCCCGCTTTGCAGCGGGGAGGGCACATGGAAAGAGCCCGAGAGCAGTGGGTCAGCTGAGTTTATGACTGGGGTTTGGAGAAGATCGGAGGGAATTGCAGAGGGTTTGTCTGGAAATTGCCCGGCGGAGATCTTCCCAGGCTTGTTGTGCCTTGGCCAAGGAGCTCAGAGTTGCTCCAATTGCTGGGGACAGGTAGACAGAGGATGGGGAATGACGGGTCTTCCTGAAAATCCTTCTGTGGACCCCCACAGCAGAGAGGCTGTCTCATGAGTAATGTCTCTGAAGAAGCAGCCCCTCTATGCTGTGGTCCTGGCCAGCAGACACCAAATGTCCTCATGGCCGTGGAGTGGAGAAAGACTCCTGCAGGAACCAGCCCCGGAGCCAAAAGGGACAGAGGAAGAACATCATGGTGGAGACCACATGAGCCCACAGTGGCAGGAGGGAATTGGGTGTCTCTTGAGAAGAAGCCCAGGAGCTCTGACCCCCAGAAGTCCCGGCATGCATTGCAGCAGGGTGGGTGAGAAGGGAGACAAAACATTTCCTGGTCACTGGAAAACCATCAAGAAAACCTCAGCAGGAGGGAAGGTGGAGCTGGTGGTGCCCCACAGAGCTGCCTCCTCACAGGAGCGGGCAGTGCTCAAAGTACCAGATGGGACATCATCCACCCCGTTGAGTTGGGCACAAAGACATCCCTATCCCTGGGCTGAGGTCCTGTAGATGACAGGGTCTTGATAGCAAGGGAGAGGAGGTACCCCAGCCTTCACCCTCCTGGCACGTCTTCCAGTCTTTTCGCAGTTCCTAGTTCGACCCCGCAGGTAACCTCCTCCCGCTCCAAAGCTTCACTGTCAAGTCGCTGAGAAACAAAGGTGAGAGGGATGGCGTGACCCAGGGGTTCCCGCGGGAGCCCCGCAGACACGCTGCGGAGGGGCGCTGCGAGGAGAAACGCTCCCCACCCCCAGCCCACGGCAGCATGCAGCCCACAAGACTTCCAGGCTCTTTTCTCTTGGCAGGAGGTTGCCCAATCCATTTTGGGGAGCAGGCAGGCCCAGTGGGGCTCAGCCTCCAGCTCACCCCACCGGCAGCAACTGGGGACAAAGGGAAACGGTGACTTCCAGGGCTGACCCCGAAAACAGGACTCTTGGACCCCCTGAACGAGCTCTAACTAGGCCAAAGCAGTGACACCACAGGGAGCTGCTGTGCTTGGTCTCTCCAGGGCATGGGCTGCTTCGGGGATGGCTGCTGACTCCCATCCCACCATCCATGCAAGCCGCGGCTTCCACGGAATTGCCACAGTAAATGTGAGCACTTGGCAAATAAAAAAAAAAAAAAAGACCAAAAATAAACCCACCAAAAAAAAACCCCAAACAACCCAAACCAATGCGGGGGTGTGGCTGGGACAAAGGGGCATCACTTCTAGCAAAGACTTATCAAGTGTGGAAAAACTCAAAATAGTTTCATACCGTGAAGAAGCAGCTCAGACCAGAGAGAAAGAAAGAAAAAGAGAGTGAGAGGAGCAAAAGCAAGCAACAGAGAGAAAGACAGAGGGAGGAGGAGATGGAGAGAAAGAGGAAAGGAAAGGACAGACAGAAGAAGAGTGCATGAGCGAGAGTCAGAAAGAGCAGGAGGGTCAAGGCAGACTAGTAGCACGGCCCTTTATGGCAAGGACGCGTCGTGGAAGGCAAGGGGTGAGCCCAGGCACGTAATTCCATAACTTTACCCGGCAGTCACTGTGGCACAGATGGGAGGTGGGGAGGAGGAGAGACAGAGAGAGACAGAGAAAAAGGAAGGGAGAAAAGGGACAGGGTCGAAAAGAGGATATCAGAGTCTTGCTGCCAAAGAGCTCCCCGAGAGCAGCAGAGGATGCCCAGCCCCGGGGGAGAGGGATAGCCCTGCGTGGGGCACAACCCAGGGCATCACCGGCACGTGGGCAGGGGATGGCTGGGGGGCTCTCGGCACTGCAGTGGGCAGGCGTTGTCGTGGGGCGGGCTACAGTCAGCAAGATGAGATGGAGTGGAGGGACTAGAAAGCTGCGAGACTCCCCCCATCCCTCCCTCCCTCCCCGTCCACTCAGCACAAACCCACCCAGGCCCAGTGATGACAGCTCAGTCCAGGGTTCTCCCACCTCCCGGGGACTCTGGGGAGCA
This sequence comes from Psophia crepitans, assembly GCA_013399095.1. Taxonomy (NCBI): domain Eukaryota; kingdom Metazoa; phylum Chordata; class Aves; order Gruiformes; family Psophiidae; genus Psophia; species Psophia crepitans. The sequence continues at coordinate 88,061 of VWZZ01002650.1, forward strand.
GAAATCGCAGGACTCACCTGGAGGCAGTGAAGATGTGCTTTGAGTTGGTGCAGATGGCATTGATGGGGCTGTCGTGCCCCTTAATCTCCCCAACTGGGGTGAAGTTGTCCACGTTCCAGACTTTGATCACGCCTCCTCGGCAGGCACTCAGCACCATGGGGCGGCCAGGGATGAAGGCCAGGGCACAGACCCAGTCTTTGTGGGCATTGGGGATTTGCTGTAGGTACAAGCACAGAGCAGAGATCACGACCAACCTCACCTACAGGACCACCAGCAGCTTCATGCACCCAACCAGGGAGGCTCAGGTCCTCACCGCCACCCTGGGGCTGATCTGGATCATTGGGTTAGTGATGAAAAGGTAGGAGGCCAAGGGGATGGATTCAAAAGTGAGGGTGCTTGGTTTGCCCCCTGGGCAGAGGACAACCACCCTGTCTCCAGAGAGGCACTGCAATTGATGCTGCAGCCCACGTGCCAGGGGGAGCTGGCAATCCTGAGTGCCCTACAGCCCAACTCACAGGGGTACAGAGCCACCTCGCGCACGCACTGCCAGATTCCCAGGAACAGGAGTGCCCTCTCTGGTTAGCTCAGTGCAGGACATGGCACCAGGTCCCTGAAGAAAGGTCCCCCCAGACCCTCAGCAGCAACACTCCTCTGCCCCACGTTACCCCAACGACCTGTGCGGCATGCTCCCCTCCAGACCTGGATAAGTTCCTGCTGCTCCAGATCCCACTTCTTTATGCCATTGTCCCTGGAGCCGCTGAAGAGGATGTCTCCCTGGATGGCCAAGCACTCGATGCCATCATAGTGAGGGGGCTCAAAGTTGTGAGTGGGGCCGATATTGCCCACCATGCCCTCAGCAATCTCAAACACCTGGGGAAAAACAGTGGGTGAGAGACCCCAGATGGGGCTGGAAACAGAGGGGACCTTCTCTTGAAGAACTTGGCCATCACTCTGCTTTCTAGGCTCAGGAAATGTGGAGTGATGCTCGAAAGGTGTCTGTGAGTGTGTGTGGAGGCATTGGCCAGTGGAGGCTTTTTTGGAGCTGAGGTCTTGTCAGGGGTCCTGCCACCACCAGGGAAGGTCTGTCGCCAGAGACAGCTCCCATTCTGCTGCATTTTGCTCATGGTGAGCTTTCACGCACTTCCATGAGACAAGCTAACAGCTCGTAGCTGTCGGAAGAGTGGGATTGTGCCTTCCTCATCATCTCACCTCTTCCTCATCTCTTCTCCCCTCTGGTGCCAGCTCCAGTTCAATCTGCTAAAAACCTAAAAGGGAGGGGCAAGCTCTTGCTGTGGTGGGGCTTTGAAGGAGCGGGCACAAAGCATCTGTATCCGGGAGGAGACTCAAGCAGACCAGGGTGAGCTGCTAATCTGTCAGACGTAACACACAAATACCCGCCACGGAGCTCAAGGGATGTGAGAGAGAGGCAAATCCATCTCCAAAGGTCCATTTGTATTGTGGACCAAGCAAAAGGCTAGATTTAGTCTGAGGAGATAGACAAAAACCTCACGTGCAGAGATGGAAACAGAAATCTGGACGCAGATTTCAGGAGGAGAGAAGAGATGTGAGGGGTTGCCAACATCTGGGCTTTCCCAGGACACAGCCCCAGACGCAGGGCTCTGCTCTCCAAGGAGGAGGAGTACCTTGACGTAGTGATCTTTGGAGCCTGTGACCACCAGGTCATGGTTGCTCGCCGTCTGGTTTACCGTGAGACACATCACAGGCCCAATGTGGCCGCTCAGCTTCCCGATGGGCTGCAACCTGGGTTCAATAACATGGGTCAGTCAACTCCTTCCGGGGTGCTGAAGCTCCTCCCAAGGGGCTTTCCCAGGCAGAGACCTCCCCACAGCCTTAGAGCCCAGCAGGAGGGGGTGTTCCCTTGGGGGGACTGTGAGCAGGGACACCCCTCTTCCTAGCGATGCCAGGGGAGGAAGGTGGCCTCAGGGCGTGCCAACATCTGGCTACAGAGCCTTGGGGCAGGCAGCAAGGGGGCAGCAGACCAGGGGGCAAAACCAGGGGGGGTACTATTACTCATGCCACGTCTTTCTCCTTCTCCTAAGCTCTGCCCAGCTCACAGACAAACCCTCCACCCCAAGTAAACCCATTGGTGCTCATCGCCCCTTGGGTCCCACAGGAAACAGTCCTGAAAGTCCTTATTCCAGGCAACTTCCATCACTAAAAAGACTTTCACTTTCCCTGAAGGGAAAGATTTCAGGCCCCTCTGAGCAGTGGCCACTCAGCACCCACAAGCTGTCCTGCCCACCCCAGCAACACCCCCTCACCTGCTCAGCTCCCAGATGCGGACAGAGTTACCGGTGGCAGCGTAGAGCGTGGTGCCAGTGGGGTTGAGAGCAATCTGGTTGATCTGGTGCTCCCCCTGCACACTGGTGACAGTGCGGGTGGTGGTTCCAGCACACGCGTCCCCGGAGATCACCTGTCCAGAAGATCTAAGGGAGAGGAGAGGTCGAGGGGGGAGGGTGAGCAAAGATCAGAGCCACTGAGGCCCCACTGGGGAACGACACAGGGCTGTTGGCTCTAGGCTGGCACAGGTGGGTCCTACATGAGGGGATGGCCCTAGAGGTACCACTATTTCTCTGGCCACCATGGGATCAACAAGATCTCTGTCCTCTAGGCCTGCTTGGAGAGAGAGCCAAAGATGTCAAGGGTGTGAGTGACGTGGAGCATCCTGCCCTGGTTTCCATTTGAAGACGGCTCTTCTCTCCTCCCATTCCTCTTTGCTTCCTGCAGGAAGGGCTGGCTAGTGCTGGCAGGCAGCACAGGGAGGCAGAGGTACTTGTCCTCTGCACCAGGGGAGAAACACCGTCAAGCCAAGGTAGATGAGGTTGGATGGAGGAAGAAGCTCTGTGCTGGAGTGAGCTGGTAACCCTGGCCTGCCATACTCTCCTAACATTTGAGCCCTGCTGCAGACTGGCAGACCACAGCTACAGCCTGTCCCACGCTCCTTTCTGGTGCTCAAACTCCTCAAAGATCCGAGTTTCCCACTGGAGAGGCTGTGATTAACTGAGCCACGATGCTGTTAGGGGCTGTGCCTCCTCTGCAGAGCTGCCCGCTCTGTTGGTTACCCCCAGAAGTAGCTGCAAATCTCTTTAACCTGTGACTTTGCTGCAGGAGTGCCCATGGGTCCCCTCACCCCAAGCCCCCAACCTCCCTGTTCCCTAAGGATGCAGCACTGCAACCTGGCACTAAAGCAGCTCATTCTTGGCCCAGTAGGTCCTAGGACTGGTTCCTGCAAATCCAGAGGTGCCCAGAGTGCCCAGGGTCCCCCACCGCCGCTCCCGCCTGCCACATACGTGAGGGTGCGGATGCACCGGGCTGAGTCCCGGATGTCCCACACTTTGATGTACGATGTGGACACGGTGAACACCAGGCCCGTGTGGCTGCAGTACTTGATGGAAACCACGTTGTTTGGGTGACCCTTGAGGGAAGCAATTTCTTGGCCCGTCACCAGGTTCCACATTTTGCAGCTCCGGTCTGTGGGAGGAGGAACCAAGAGTGTCAGGCTGGGAACGACGACACCTTCCAAGGGCATAGTGGCTTGGGAGCAAGACCCCTTCTGAGCACTGCCTCCCCCCACCCACAGGACCAGGGGAAAGGAGCCAGCCAGCCCCAGCATCGGGGCAGTGCAGGGCAAGGCTCAACGCTGAGGACAGGAAAGACGCCCAGGAGAAACCATCCCCATGGTGTCCAGCACTTCCACGTATTCCCTTGTGCCAAACTGCTCCCATTGCAGGCCAGCAACCCCCATGTCCTCACTGTCCATCACGCACCTTTGGACCCACTGAAAAGCAGCTCATCGGTGGCATCCAGGCAGAGCACAGGTTTGGTGTGTCCTTCTGCCACGGAGACGCACTGAAGCGGGGCTGTCCGGGCATTCTTGGTGCCACCCACCGGGTTAATGATGCCCCTTGCGTGGGAAACAAAAGCAAAAGCATGTTGAGGTCTGTGCGGAAAGTGGAGGCTGCCCAGTGGCCTCTCTTCTCCTGCTGAGCCTCGAGTGCCTGGCCAGCATGGACCCAAGGAGCCAGGTGACCCAGCTCCTTGGTCCTCAGGTCGGTTTGCAATAAACTTCACCTTCTCCAGCCTAAAGTTCTACTGGGATAAGTGTTTCGGGGTACCAACATCCAGCACCCCAGCTCCTTGGAGGCTGTCAGCTTGTGGCTGGTGATATTTGGAGGCAAAGCCCAGCTCCTCTACGTAAGGCCACAAGGGTGACAAAGGACAGCACTGGCATTTGCACCCAGTGTCCCTGTCGCAATGGCTGTGGGAACTCTGCACCCACCACTGGCTCTGGGCAGGAGAGGACCTGTCCCTGCCAAACCTTCCTCCAAGGGGCACCTGCTGCCTGTCCCTCTGGACATAGCCCTCCACTTTAGCAGTGCTTGGGGTGCTGAGGACCAACACCTCCACCCATCCACACCCTAGTGTGCACGGCCACCAACAGGTCTCCTCAGCTGGTGTCCCAAAGCACAGCCTCCCTGCGGCCATGGGCTGTGCTAGTCTCTTCTTATAGACAGGGAAACTGAGGCACGGGGCTGGAGAAGGGCAGGCCTGAGGCCACGTAAGGTTTGTATTTAGCCATGAGGACAAACACAGGCTCATTGATTTGGGTTTGGACATCACAGGCATGTGTCTGCCTGTCTCAGCTAGCAGCTGCACCCAAACTCAAACAGCCCTCCCCGACCCCTGGTGTTTCTACCAGTCTCGAGGTGACATTAAATCCAAACGGAAGTCCCAGCTCCCCAGGGCGAGGTGTTATTGATGGGCTTTGGTTGCTGCCTGACTGAAAACTGCCCGTGGTGACGCAGCGCGGACACGGCTGGTGGCACCTCCCCAGTGACTGGGCTCCTGTGGGAACTCAGAGCTTGGGCACCGTGAGGGAACACCCGGGTGCTGGATGGCCGATGTTCCTAAAGGACAGGGGAAAGGTGGCCCTCGTGTTGGGAAACCTCTGTAGGTAGGAGGGTGCAGTGGGACAAGCCCAGGAACACTTTAACCCCAAGGCCGAGCTCTGCACCACAATCTGACTTGGTTTCTTCAGGGAAGAGATCTACCCACCCACAACCCAGCACCAGGGAAGCACAATCAAGTGTGGGAAGCACCTGGAGATATTTGCCTGGAAGATGCTCACAAGAAGGACACAATGAGAGTGCCCAGTGTTGCTTGCCCCCTTCCCCAGCACCACACTGTCCTGCTGGAGAGCTGAGGGACAGGTTGGGACATGGTGGCATCGTGCTGATGAGAACCCATCAGAGATGGAGGTGAACATGCTGCCACCCCAAACCAGCCAGTGTCTGTAGGGGAGCCCAGAGCCACGTTTCCAAGGGCTGATCAGAGCAGGGACGGTTCAAACTCACAACCAAGGGGACAGTGTCAGAAACTGGAGGTGGCGTGCCAGGAGGGGACAGCACACGCAAGCTGGGAGGTGGGGGAGAGCGGCAAGGAGCAGGTGGAGCATGCAGGGACAAGGGAAAGGAGTCGTGAGACAGAGAGGAGGAGGAAGAAAGGAGGAAGGGATAATAAATAGAAAGTTGTCTATACCTCAGCACCTCCGAGACAGAGGAATCGCTGTCATCAGACCTAGGGGCAGAAAATTAGCAGGATTATGGGAGAGAAAACCCAGACTAGAAGAGGCAGCAGAGGAGTCAGAGATGGAGGATTGTTATTGCATCCAAGCCAGTGTAGGACAGAGAGGAGAGGGAGGAGGGGAGAGGGGGAGAAAGAGAAGCACACATGGAGAACCAGGGGAGCGGGCAGATGAGCAGGAGGGCACGTGAGGATCAGGCAGCAGGTCTCCATCAGCGCCGCTAGCGATGCTCCGAGACGAGGGCAGCTGCCCGACCTGCTGCAGGGGGACGCTGGGATGCTGGAGCAGCGGTTGTGGGTTGGTGCCAGTCCTTCAGCTTCCCGCAAGACTCCCATCCCGCCTCACCCCATCCTGCTCCATAGCCTTTTCCAGCGATCCCAGTCTGGCACTGCCATGTCTCCCAGAAGGGCTTAGCCAGAGGTCAGGACTGCAAGCTCCTGCAAGTGGCCAGCTCGGAGGGGACACGCAGCTGGCAGGACAGGGCAAGGGTCCAGCGCGGCCCTTGCTGAGCATCTGCTCCCTCATGGAGAGCAACAGGGAACAAAAATGTGGCAGGAGGCTGGCTGGATCCAGCGCAGGTCCCGTACTCCTACACCCCACCGTGGGACCCAGTACCTGCAAATTGCTGTTATGTTACAGGTCCCTCACCCTCAGACCCTCCCACCCCACCAGGACTTACTTATCCAAGGCAGACCCCTGGCTCTGGTTGCTCGTAAGACGAGAGAAGACATTGCGGTCGTTGCGTGGACGGGTGGGTGGGGATGAGGGAGGTGTGAAGCCAACATCTGGAGGCCTGAGCCAGGAAGGATTAGAGGGACACATGACTTGGGAATTGCTCACCTGGCAGCTGCCTGGAACACCAAGGCCCAGCAAGAGCTGGCCCACCCAGCATTTCTCCCCGCTGGTCCAGGCCACCCAGCCTCTCCCTGCCCTTCCTCCAGCTCCCAAACTCACCTGGCAGGTTGCCCACGGTCATAGGATTTCCTCCTTGTGAGGGGCGAAGTGTCTGAGCCACGAGACTGCCTGGGACTAAAGCAAAGTGAAACGGAGCACAGTGGGTGCCTGCTCCCCGTGCTGGGATCCCTCCGTACTGAACAGCCACGTTCTTCCCCAGCAGAGCAAAGGAGAAGTTGGGCTGCCCTGGAGTCATAGTCACAAGATCAGAGGATGCCTCAAGTTGTGCCATGAGTGCAGAGGCTTTTGGCAAACCAAGAAGCCTCCGAGAAGGCCGATAACCCCGGGCAGCAAGCCAGGGAGCCTCACACCTCGCGCCCCCCTGTCCCTCCTCGTGGAGTACCCTTCCCTCCATCTGCAGAGAACACCAACATGCTCTTAGACACTCCCCAAGGCCTGCTGGAGAAATCCACCACTACTTGCCTGGACAAGCCCGGATAGATGCAGAATTGGCCTCACCCTGACTGCTCTGCAACTCCACAGCCAGGCCACAGCTTCCCACCTGCAGGCTCATGCCTCCACGAGCCTCCCAATGCCCAGAGACCCATCACCCTGTGCTCACAAGGTGCTTCCTCGCGTGGGCAGGCTGATGGTGCGTGACACCTTCTCCTTGTAATAGGGGTCTCGGACGGAGAAGGTGATCCCATCCTCTTTGATCTCCATGAGGGATGCCAAGGACTTGGTGATGTTCTTGGTGGAGACGTCCAGCGTGGGTCCTAGACACTCAGCTGACACTGCCTTCATCTGCCCTGAGAGCTTGGGCTCTCCCTAGAGCAGGGCAAACGGTTCAGGCACAGGCAGCAGGGGGGGAGGACAGCAGGAGCAGCCAGAGAGCTGTGGGGTGGAGCAGCTCACGCTCTCTGGCCACAGGAGGTTGAGTTCCCCCTGCATCGTGCTGGGATGCCCACCACAGTGCCAGGTCTCCATACTCTAAGCAAACATGACAAACTGTACAGAACAACAGGCTTTGCCCACAGCGGATGCAGCAGTGCACAAGGACCTCCTTGGTACCCACTGAAATCTGGAGGGTATTGGCTGGTGTGGTGGACATTTCCCAAATCTCTGGTGCTTCAGAGAACCACAGTACCAGGAGGCTGCGTTCCCCCTTGCCTAGAGCCCACCTAGAGACAAGCCATGCTGCCTTATGCCAAGCCTGGTTCTCCAAGGGTCAGACTACAGAGCAGAGGCCTTGGAGCATCACTGAACATGCCCCTCCATCCCTCCTCCCATTCCCTGTGATGGGGATACACAGAAAGGTCAGCTAACCTTGAACTTGAAGTCATCCTGGCTTGCTGAGCCCTTCATGGTGAAAGACTGGGAGATGCTGCAAGGAGAAGGGAGAAAAGACGGATCTTCAATGCCAAACCCCTTTCAAAGAGCTGGCTGCCACCGTCCCACCAGACCCCTTCGGTCACCCCTTGCTCCCCAGCACACTATCTCCAAGGGATGGCCTAGTCTTCAGTCACTGCTGGTGTCTGAGACACATCTCTGCTCTCCTCCCAAAGGGCTGGACACCACAGGAAAGCTTAGGTGGGCCTTTGTTCATCCATGTCCATCTGTGAGGTTCTGTGGGTGGCACCAGACATCCCACCCCACCCCCGGCCTCCCCAGCCACTACCAGCTCAGGCAGGGTTGGGCTCCCTGAGGTTGCTCACCTTCCATCTGAAGCCAGGCTGAACTCTGAGACCTCCTCGTCCGTGCTGGTGTAGCCGTTCTCTGTGCAGGAGGGAAACAGCACATCAGCAGCGCAGAGGGGACCCCATCGCGCTGGGCCCTGTCTGAACTCTGCGGCAGAGGGAGCAGCTGGGAGAGGCAGCTGATCATCACCCCTGTTGCGTGGTGGCTGGAACACCCCTCCCCACCCAGCATTGCTCTCGAGGCAGCCCTGGGCACGCTGGTCCCAGCCATGACACCTCCAGGTGCTTCTTGAGGGGCCGGCATGGATGGGCACCTCACCCCACAAGCAGCATATGCCCATCCTGAGGATGCACCAGCCCTGGTCCCACCTTGCTGGACGTTGTGGATCAGGGCCTGCAGCTCGGGGTGCGATTCAGCCTTCTCCCGCAGGGCATCCAGGATGGCGTGGTTCTGCGAGGCGCCGGTCATGTCCGTCTGCCGCAGGCGTCCTTCCAGCAGGCGGATCTGGGCCTCCTTCTGCGCCACCTGGAGCCCCTGGGGAAGGATGGCCACAGCAGGTCTCAGGCGGGTGTCACGGGTCCCCGCCACCAGGTCCCCACCCTGGCACCCTGCTCCCCTCTCCAGCTGTGGGAAACGCTGCCATGCATCAGGGTCCTGGCTTGGCCCCACACCTTGTCAATGGAGGCCTTCAGGAAGTTGTCCAGCAGAAGCCTGGCTTCGGCCAGGGAGCAGGAGCTGATCACCACCGAGGTGTCTGTGGAGTCCAGCTCCTCCTGAAACGTGGAGGGATGAGCGTTAGATGCAGCCAGGGAGCTTCGCCGCTGGGCGTGGGATGGGCAGAATGGGCACCATGGCCAGCACGGTGCCTGCTAGCACTGCCCAGCCCTGGCACGCGCTCTCCTTAGTCTGCCCAAGTGGCTACGGGGAGATCCAGCCATGGAGACGGCCAGCACGACCTGAAGGGCTTCTGTGTCGCTACAGGAGTCACGGTGCCAACACTTAATTAGCGACTAATCCACAGGCACCAGCCTCACCCAAATACACATCAGGCCAGGTCACTGGCCCAAAAGTTGGTGTGAATTACCAACAGCCCCTTGCTCTCTGCCAGTCCAGGTGACACCCAGGGACAAGTTGGGGACAGCGCACAGCCTCCAGCCCAGGCTGCATCCGCTAGAGGGGAGTCGGGAGCCGCACAGCGCCTCCGACATGCCCAGTGCCTAAACCAGACACAAAACCCGTAGGGTTTCTGCTGGGAAAACAGTCAGCCCTCCCCGGGATGTTTCCAGCACGTGGAACTCCCATAGGGACAAGTGACCACCAGTCCCACAGGCAGGATGGGGGCTGCAGCTTCCCTAAATCCCAGAGCGGTGGGGTGCGGGGCACCAGTAGCCTTGTCCTTGGACGTGCAAGGACCTGGCAGCACTCCCCTCCTCAATTAACCACCTAATGAGAAGTGACTGTGCGGGTGCAGCCCCACGGAGTGTGTGACATGGGTCACAGGAGGACTCGGGGAAGCCCAGCCGGGCCATGCCCAAGGACATCCTTGCCCCCCAGGGATACTCCTGCTCTCCTCCTGCCAGCTGCGCCCAGTCCAGCCACCCACCTTGGTCTCCTCGATCTGCATGATGGTGGCCTGGCAGTCGGAAATGCTGTCGTTGATGTAGTCAATGTTGGCCCCCAGCACCTCAATCTCCTCATTCAGCTCCTGCAGCCCCTTCTGCTCCTTGGGGCCCTCTGCCTGCAGTTTCACCCTCTTGCCCAGCAACGCTTCCTGCAGCAGTGCCAGCTCCTCGCGTTTCTGGGGGAAAAGGGAGGAGGATTGGCACTGTCGGCATGGCTGGCCCCTGCCCTGCACCCCTCACCCGGCCCTCTGTCCACAGCGCCACCGTCACCTTGATGAGCCGCTCCATGTCAGCCTCCAGGTTGACGATGGTCATCCTCTGCATGACGATGTCAAAGATGCGCCGCTCCAGCGACTGCCACTTGAGGCGGGCGGCTTTGCTGAAGGTTTGGCTCGTCCCCTTCTTGGGAAACTTCTTCCTACAGCCGGTGAGAAGAGGCCAATGGGCAACCAGCCTGGAAAGCTGTGCTGACCCCAAAGTGATGCCCGGGCTCTGGCTGGCCAGGAACGGAGGAGGCACCTGCATGGTCTCTGGATTGCCCAACTTTTCCATTGTCCCTTAGCAAAGAGAGGGACAAGAGATGAGCCCAGCAGGGTTTGAGCTGTGGCGTTTAGCGCTCATGGAACGCCAGCACTGGGCTCACGCCCAGGTGACCGCCAGTCACTGGCTGCCAGCACAGCGTGTCACCGGGTCAGTGGTTTAACGCAGGCCAAACGCACAGCAAGAAGCTCACGTTCAACCTCCGCCACCAGCCAAAAGCCTGACACGGGAGTCCTGGGATGCCTCAGCACCCACCCGCGCAGCCCCTGCCCTGACCTGACGGGCCGAGCCCCATTCGCAGAGGACGAGGGGTCTCCCAGGAAGTTGTTGATTTTCCTGTTCCACTGACGCACAATGCTGGAGACGGAGCGAGCGCCGGACTCGGGCTCGGAGGAGGTGGTGCTGGTCGAGACCTCTGCGCCCGAGTCCAGCATGGCTGGCTTCTGGCTTGTCCTGCCCGCGACCCGGTCTGACATGGGCTTGGCAAGACGGCGCAGCGCCGAGACCTGTGCAGAAGGGGGGCAGAGGAAGGGGTGTCAAACGGGCGTCCCCAGCCCAGACCTGTCGCCTCACCCCCGGGTCCCCACGCGATGGAGAGCGGCAGCTCTGGACACCCAAAGTCCCGGGGCCGGTTGCGCCCTGTGGGTTCGCCCCTTCTCCCTCGTGGCCCACCCGCTGCCGCTGGGCTCAGCTGCCCCGGGAGGTGGGAGATTCCTCTGCTGCCTGCACCCAGCTGGTTACTGAGCCATAAAAATCCTCCCAGTCTTTCGGGAAACCCGCTCCCAGAGCTGGCGCTGTCTGAAGTACGGGGTGTCTCTGAGCCGAGTGCTGGAGCCAGGACCCCCACGAGGGCTGGGGGCTACATGGAGGTGAATCCCTCCACCCGCCCGCCTCCACCCCTCACCTCCTGGGTTTTCCTCCGTAGGACTATTTCCTGCTGCCGCTTCTGAGACTCCAGAGCCCGGATCTGAAACTGCACAAGAGAGAGAGAGAGAGAGACCCCTGGGGTGTTGCCCAGACCCCCCAGTGATGGTCGCGGTCCCGGTGCTCCCACCACCAAAGTTTGGAGCAGCTACTTTGGCGCGAACTATCTCATTTCTGATTTTAACAGTGAGCAGGTTTCCAACCTCGAGGATGGCCCTGATGGCACGTTACCCCCCGAGCACGGCAGGGGGCCCACAGCATCTCCCACAACCACACTGGGAGCTGCGGGAAGCCTTGGGAGCCGTTCGGCCACGCGTGCTCTGCCGGGGCTGCATGGCCCCTGGCACGGCCATGGGTGCAGCAGGGCCCCGAGCTTCATCGGTTGATATTTATGAGCACTTCAGAGCGTCAGACCAGGCCAAACTTCTACCCCCAGTCAGCCCAGTTCCTCCTCTGCACGGGGACGCCCAGTGGCACGGGGCAGGCTGGGCTCTCACCTCCTGCCGGCGCTGCTCCTTCTTGAGCTGCGCGATCTCCCGATTCCTCTTCGTCTCTGCCAGCCGCCTCCGCTGCTGCTCCTCCCGCATCTGCTTCATCAGCGCAACCTGGAACAGGAAGGTACCGTGGGGTGGGGCAGGCATCCGACCGGCCCAGAGCACCCACCCAGCAGACAGACACCCTGCACGTGCCACCAAGAGGGGAAAACACCGTTCCTGTGCGGGGAGCCAGACTTGACCGAGGGATGTCCTCCCTGCCCTGGCATGTCCACGTACCTTTGCCTTCTTCATCTCGGCCACCTCCGCCTGCAGCTTCCTCAGCTCCCGCTCATAGCGGGACTGGTTCTTCAGCAGGCGAGCGTGCTCCTTCTGGGCTGCCTGGAGCTTCTGGAGGTCCCGGTTCATCTCCTTCAGCCGTTTCTCATAGTCTGCTTTGATCTTGTTGGCTTTCTCCTCCGTGTAGCACTCCATGGTGCCTGGGGGAGGGAGGAGGGAGCTTGTGATGGCCACACACCCTGGGGTCCTTGTGCACCTACATCTTCTGCCTGGAGGCACTGGGGACTGCTCCCTCCCCTTTCTGCCAGACCCATATCTCACCGCTCTGCTCTGGCCCCACCACAGACTGGGGTTTGTCTAGGGACACCCACTGGAAGACATGGGTTAGGCTCAGCACAGGGTGGGGACAGCGAGTTACAGCACAGTCGTTGGACCCAGAGGAGCTGCAGACCTAGATCTACAGCCTGGGTGATCCTGCCCTCCTGAACCTAGAGATCAGCCACACCACTAGGTCTTTGGGGTCTTCATGTGGCCCTCAGCCCCTCAGTTCCCCTACGTGTTCCCACATCTCATGAAGCAGTGTTCAAGGCTAGAAGAGGCTTTGCCTCCCCATCCTTTCCAGCCATCTCTAGAGCACCAGCGGGGTCAGGAGCTCCTCAGCTGACCAGCCTCACTCCCATGGCAAGACAAACAGGATCTTAGGGGTCCCAGGGGCTCAAGCAGAGGGACACCAAAGCTCTACCAGAACCAGCATTGTGTGCAGGGGATGGATGCTTTAGCTCTGAGTCAGCTGGGCAGGAGTGGGGACTGAGGCCTGATGCTGCGGGGATGGGTTCCCATGGGCAAGGTGGTTCTCACTGAGGTTCTGCAGGACCCGGTCCCGCTCCAGCTGTGTGTCCCGAATCTTGTTCTGCAGCAAGATCAGCTTCTCCTCATACTGGTGCTTCAGCGTCTGCAGGCGCCGCTGGCTGTTCTCCAGCTCATCAATCAGCTTCTGCTTGATCTCTATCTCGCAGGTCAGATCTGCCAGGTCGGCCTGGAAATTCACGGCTGGAGACCGGTGGGACACAGTCAGGCTGGGTGGGATGGGGCAACATCACTCCCACAGCCCCACTGAGCCACAGCACAAGGAAAGGGCAGATGGAGCTGATGAGGACACACGTCGCTGGAGAACAGCGGCACCCCAAAGAGCAGTGGAGACTTTTTCAAGCCCCCCAGAGGAGACATGGCCAGGGTGTCCCAGTGGACTCTCCCTTCCCAGGACCAGAGCTCAGTGCCAGGAGACACCAGCAAATGCACCCCCATACCCTGGGCTGCATGTGTAGCTCCACGCTTTACCCTTCTCCTCTGCATCTGAGTCTGAGTCCACCAGGCTCTCTTCACTGCCTGAGTCCTCATCTTCATCCTCACGTCCATCCTCTTCCTCACAGCCACTCTCGTCTTGTTCCTCCTCCTCCTGAAAGATGAGGGCCTAACCTCAGCTTGCAGCATGGCCTTGCCTTTCTCTCTGCAGCTCTTGCCTCCTCGGCACCGGAGCTCCCCCCACAGCGATGGGCTGCAGCCCCCCCCGCGGCACTCAGCCCCCCCAGCGGCACTCAGCCTCCCACACAGGATGCCCAGAAGCTGCGGCACCATTTCTGGGCCCCCAGAGTACACCGTTGAGAGGAACGGCTCTGTTCCCCGTCCTTCCCTGCATCCATCCCCTCCCAGCTGAGGAGCACTGCATCACCCAACTCCCCCTCACCTACACCGATTGAAACCAAGCCCAAAAAGATGTCGGCTCCAAAAAGATCCAACTCCCCTGTACTCCAGCACGGAGTCTTTGGCTCCACGATCCCTCCCAGCCTGCTTGTAGGGCCAGCCTGGGCTTGGTCCCTCTCCCATGTGGGAGGATGACAATGACCCAAGCACCCCCCTCCGTATAAGCACGAAGCCTGCTCACCTCTTCCACCTCGTTCTCATCTGTCTCCTCCCCGTTGTCTTGCTGCAGTTTCTGCCGCTTTTTAAATGCTTCCTTCTCCGGGCTGGGGGAGAGCAGAGGGGTGCTGGTGAGTGCCGGAGACTGGTCCTGCCAGGGCCTCACCTCCTGCTTTTGGACCCTTTGGGGAAAACGGCCTCCGGGATTGTGTGGTGTGTGAAAAGGAGACCAAGGAGCATGGGGAGGGGAACCCCGGCATCTGGGCTGTCTCAGTGCTCTGGCTTTGGCAGGGATGGGGGAAGCAGGATACCTGACCCCACAAGAGCAAACGGGGACCACCACGCAGCCTCCCCCTTCCCAGCATCGCACAGCAGCTGCCTTCACCTTTTCCTCCGCTGCCTCCTCTCTTTCTTTTTCAGACGCTCCAGGTCCTGCTTGGCCCGTCGGAGGACATCAGAGGCCTCCGTCTCTACTGGAGCTGCGGGGCTGCACAGGCCAGCCAAGCCAGACGCTGGAGACGAACCCATGGAGTAGGGGGGCCGGGCAGAGACACGCGAGAGGCTGCGACGCAGAGACTCGTTCATGGACTCACTCTCCAGGAGCTTCGTCCTAGGAAGTGGAGACAGGTTGTGGTCAAAGAAGGGACATCCCACTGTGCCTGGAGGAAGGGATCTCGCCTGGGTTTAGGACAGAGTCACCACAAAGCCATTCCCATTCATGTTGGGTCAGAAGGTCAGGATGCTGCAAGACGGGGATCCCAGGATTGCTGGGATGGACCCAGCTTTGGGGGGCCAGCAGTCCCTGGGAGACACCAAACACTGCCGCCAGGATCTCCCCCTCCATCAACGGCCACACAAAGGACAACAGTGGCCAAAGCACTGCCCAGCACCAGGGCTGGAACTCCTACAGCCCTGGTGTGGCAGCGGCGTAGTCAGTTGCTACTCCCTCAGGACTTACAACTCACCCCAGTGATGCTGGAGGCACGGTGCTGTGAGCCACACCTCGGCTCAGGCCCCACCACAACTTGCCAGCCCCCATGCCCAGCTCACCTCAGCTCTTCAATCTCCCGGATGTAGTTCTGGATGAGGGCACCGATGGCTTCATTACCGTCACCTAGAGGAGCAGAGCCCCAGGTGGATCAAGGCCGTACCGCAGCACCCATCCCAGCTACCCTGGCTGGGCTGACCCACCACGCCACGCACTAGCCCAGCCTCACCTGCCTTGGCCAGCATCAGATTGGCCTCCTGGCTCATGAGGTGGGTGACCCTGCTGTTGATAGCATCGATGGCCTCCTGCATGGCCTTCACCCGCATGCGCAGGGCAGCGTTCTCCTTCTGCAGCATGGCATTCTCACGGAAAAGGTCGCTGTAGCCCTCCGAGCCATCCTCCCCAATGACCCGCTTGCCCTGTGGGGACAGGAGGGAAGTCCCTGAGTGCTGGGCAAGCTGGGACCTGGATGCCCACCACTGCATCCCTGGGGGCAGCCCCAGACACCAAATCAGGGGCAGGGACAAATCTAAGGACTAGGAAGGCCTGAGCTCAACAGGCAGAGGGTGAGAGATGCTTCAGGGTTTCTCCCAGCCTTAGCATCCTCAAGAGACTTGCCCAAGGTCCTGCCTGTGGCAAGGCAGGAGCCGAGTCCCCCTCTCTTAAGCCTCCTGATCTCTCCTAACAATTAACCCTACCGACAGCAGCAGTCCACGACAGGCAGGAGGGTCTTTCCCATTAAAACCACTCCAATGCAAAGAAAAGGAGGAGGCTTTCTGCTCCTGCCTCCATCCCACCTCTGCAGGCTCGCTGGGCCACTCACCGCCTTGTACTCCATGAGCTCCATCTGCAGGCGGGCGATCTCAGCCCGCAGGGCGCTGATTTGCTGACTTGTCTTGTCCTGGTTCACCACCACCTTGTTCTTGATGTTGCGAGCCCGGTTGGCGTACTTGAGTGTGTTCAGGGTCTCCATGAAGTCCCGGTCAGATGGGCTCACGCAGGCAATCATGATGGTTTGGCTTGGAGAGGTGAAGGTCAGGTAAAAGGACAGATTCCCCCACCCTGCACCAACTCAGCACCTGGAAACCTGGGACCCAGCACAGGCCACGTGTCCCTGGACACCCATCCTCGGCCCTTCCGCATTTTGCGACCGCGGTATAAACTGGGTTCAGTCCCTCCCAGAGCCAGAGCACCAGCAAGACCCCACAAGCAACTCATCAGACAGCACCGAGCAAAGCCAACGTCCACCAGCCAGCCCACACACGTAAGGATCGCTGGGAATGAACGGGCTCTTCCAAGAAGCAAGCAGGGAATTGAATCCATCCCGTGCTGGGCAACACCACCTGCCACGTCCTAGACCTGCAAGGGCTCCACAGCGTTCTGCACCAGCCGATTCTCCCAAAGCTGGCTTGTTGCGCCTGGGACTCATGAGGAGCCAAGGTCTTCACACCTTCAAAGTCACGCACTGCCTACCAGGAGGCACCCCCTCCCCACCAGGCAACCCCTGAAGCATTTCAGTCCTGACATAGCTCCTACACGGCGCCATAGACCCTCAGCTCTGTTTGCAGGGGAGCAGCCCTTGCGCCCCTCTCCCAGGGGTCAGCCCTGCCCTGGGACCCCCTTACCTGTTGCCCCCCAGGGAATCCTGCAGCAGGCGGGTGAGCTTGGAGTCGCGGTAGGGCACGTGTACGACTTTCTTGCTCTGGTCTCCGAGGGCACTAATGACGTTCCCCAAGGCCAGCTACCAACACAAAAGAAAGGGCCCACCCCAAATTCAGCTGAGAATCCAGTTGCCACATGGCCAGCACGTCAGGCGGGGGGCAGGGGCTGCAGCACAGGTTTGGGGTGCAAGAGGTGGAGGCATGGGGCGTCCCTTGCCCTCTCGGCATCTGCCCCCCTTCCCCAGGCTGTGCCTCTGTCCCATGTGCGCTGAGGAGCAGAATTGAGCCCTGGAGGTTTTTTAAAGCTCAAGTTGGCAGATCACAACCTTTCAGGGGCTTGCGCCCCTGCGCCCAGCTGTACTCCCCCCTGTGCCCCCCCCTCAGTCCTGCCCTCAGCAGAGCTGGGCTTCCACCACCGGCATTTTGGATTGCGCATATTCTTGGTAGCATAAACCCCAGCAACACCAACAGCCCAGAGCAGCTCCAAGCAGGACCCAAAGGTGTCCCAGCCTCCCCCAGGCAGGCCCTGCCTCCCCCCTCCCCAGTGCCAAGGGCCGTACCAGCCCACAGTTGATGGAGATGCCTTCCTTGGCTCTCTCGCCAGTAGCACCGGTTCGTTTCAGCCTCTCTGAGCCAGCCAGGTCTACGAAGTGAAACTTGGCTGTGAGGGTCTCGTACTCAGTGGTGGGCTGGGCTCCATCCAGAAGGCTGGTCACCTCCTCATTCACCTGTGGTCAGGCACACATGGAGAGGGTCACCAGCATGGATCCAGAGCGGGCAGGAGCTCCCTTGGCCACACTCAGACATCAGCAAAAGCCTGAGCGTTCACCCTCCACATCCAGCCCCTCAAGGATGGGGGAGAGGATCCCAACAGCAGCTTGGTTTGGGCCAACCCTTGGGCCAGGCCATCCCTGCCTTGGATGAGACTTCTCCAGGGCAGACCTCATTTCCCACTAAATGCTGGCACAAGCTATGACTGGAGAGAAGACAGACAAAAGCCCTGCCTCTCTTCGCAAGACTTCAAACCCTCTCCCCTCTGCAAGGGACCCACACACTGCCTGCGTGTCAGGCCCAAGGGCAGCCCAGCAATGAAGCAGGAGCACATCTCACCAGCTCCGGGCGGGTGCACACTCTCATCTGGCACAGGTGAATGGTGAAGATGGCATGGGACCGGGAGCTCTGCACGTTCATCTGGGTGCTAGCGGTGGTGCGGGAGAGAGCCCCCTGTTTTAGGCACTGGATGAGCTACAACGACATGAGGCAGGGAAGAATGAGACCTGGAAGCACCCCTCTAGGGTGCTGAGTCAGGACAGCACCCTGCTGTAGCCCAGCAGGCACACCGACCCCTCCCTGCATCACCCCGGGGCTGCTCTGTCCCACCCCAGGTGAGATGTCCCCCTTGCCTACCTGTCCCCACGCAGCACGTCCGTTGCCAGCGAGCATCCAATGCCATCCCTCCCCCACCTCTGCCCCATCCCACACCCACCTCGTCCTGCGAGCTGATGAGGCGCGACGTGACCCCCGTGGTGTAGATGCTCCCACTGGCATCCTCGTGGATTTTGATGTTGGATTTGCGGTGGCGGGCGTCGGGGTCGCGGGCACTGTCAAACAGGTCCAGGATCTCCTCGTTGTAGAGCTGAGAGGGGTGGAAGTGGGCGCGGGGTGACTGGTAGCAAGCAGGAGGCTGCTGGAGCTGCCCTCTGCCACCCCACCGCTGCCGTCCGGAGAGGCAGGACAGGTTGCGCAGCCGGGGGGGGGGGGTGCGCGCTCACACGTATGTGCACACGCGTGCTTAGGCAAGGCTGATCAGGAGGGCGGGTGTGCAGGCAAGTGTATGAGAGGACACACAAGCGTGTGTGTGCAGATAGGAGACGCTGCACAGGCAAGCTCCGACCTGCACGCGAGTACCCAGCTAGGACGGGATGCCTAGAAGAAATGGTGCGTGTGTGCACGCGTGTGGCATGTTTGCACGCGTGTGGCATGTTTGCACACGTGTGCCTGCGTAGCCCACAAAGCTCCGAGCTGCAACCTGGGTTGGTTCCAGCTGCCCAACCCTGTCCTGTCCCTGACCCACCCAACCAGGACNCCACCACAGCTCCCTGAGGTCACCTCTGCCAGGTAGAAAAGGGACAAGGGGAACCAGGGAGCGCTGAACACCCAGGGCAAACCCGCAGGACCCAGAGGTGACAGAGGATGCCCCCATGCACATCCTGACCCTGCAGCATCCTCCTCACCCTGGGGTGGAGGGACGCCCCTGCCCATCTGTCCCACCACCACCACCACTCAATGCCACACGTCGCCCTCTTGCACCCACATCCCAGTGCAGACAGCAGGGTCACCCAAGGACCGCAGGCTCCTGGCCAGCGGAGCGGATCAGACTAAGCCGGCCCCGGGCGTCCCAAGTGCAAAGGGGGTCTCCAAGGGTTTAAACCCCTCTCCGACAGCCAGGAGGGGAGTCACAGGACAGGGATCAGCGGGGCCAAAGCCTACACCACTGCCAGGACAGGGGGGGTGGCAATCAGCATCTGGTGCGGCCGCGTGCCCGCGCTGGCACAGGAGAGCCCTTATCTCCTGCGTGAGGGTGGCTGTAGGCCAGGTCTCGGTGCAGCAGCACAAGAGCTCCTGATGTCCATGCCTGCAGGGCGGACCAGTGGGAAAACCCCTCGACAAAGTCCAATGACCTTAGACACCCGGCCTCAGGCAACAGGTTTTTACTCTCCCCACAGGTAACATGGACCTTGGAAAGTCTTCAAGCCCCCCCAGCTGGCAGATGCACGCCCCCACCCCACCCCGGGGCTGGCAGCGTCCCACTGGGCACGGCTGGCCTGGGGAGCACAACCATGAGTGGCTGTGAAACACAGCAGTGGAAGCCTTGCTCCCCTCCTCCACCGCAGCCATCAGACAAACATCTCTGAGGCTATTTCGAGAGCCAAAACCACCAGGGGTCAGAGATGGTGAAGAGAAAGGCTACAGGAAATCCCCGCAGGAGCTGGCGTGACCCCACGCAGGGCCACCGCTCCATCACCCCCAGGCGCCCCTGGGGTTGCGCTGGACCTCTTGGTCTGCAGAGATACTTCCAAGGATGGTCTGGGACAGAGGCAGCACAGGCATCCCCTCCCCAGAGCTGTTCCCTCATGTGTCCCAGCCCCAGCTAACAGGTCACCAGGGTTCTTGGGGCAGTGTCAGGCCATCCCAAACTGGGTGGGAGAACCTGAGGCAAGGGCACCTGTAGCTGGACAACAGAGGATCTCCTAGAGGGCAGATACAGGGGGCTGAAAGGGAAGGGAAAGTGTGTCCCGTAGGGTGAGGGGACACACACTGGGCTGAAGACAGGTACCCAAACCTATAACCCAGGGAAGGCAGGACTATGCCCTGGCCCCAACAGGGTTCGGGGGCTCTCCTGCAGGGAGAAAGCCTGACAAGGTTCCTCCCCCAGCAGGACTTTAGAACAGGCAGGAAACTGTCCCCATTTCCATCCCAGCCCACAGGTTCCCCAGAGCTGAGCCCCAGGAGGCCAAGGATGTGTGGGAAGGCAGCCAGGGGCTCGGAAAGGTTGGGTGATGGGGAGGGAAGGATGTGGCCAGACACAACAGCACCGTGGGTGCTAACAAGGACTCTGCAGATGAAAAGCTGACTGGGAAGGATTTCTCCAGCAAGGAGGTCAGCCCTGCGGGCTAGGAGGTGACTTCGGGCAGTGCTTCCCCTCTCCAGGCCATCAACATCTGGAGGAACCCAGATGTGATGGCCACCAAAGCCACGTGGAGGCCAGATCACAGCACAGGGCCTCTCTCTCTGCCTGCCTGTCTCCTCTGGGCTGTACCCCAGATCGAGACACCAACCAGATGAAGTTTGCTCAGGAGCTCAGCTTTGCTCAACTCCACACTACGTTTCCTCACCAGGGCCTTAAATCAGTTCCCACTTTGCACTTTCACCCCAGGAGCAGCCCCCAGGGAAACTGCTGCAGACACACAAGCTCCACAGGCTTTCTGGGGCAAACTCCTCCAGGGAAAGAAGCAGTTAATAGAAGAGGCTTTTGAAATGGAGAGGCCAAAGCAGAGGCGGGAGAGGATGCAATGAAATATTCTCAAGGTCAAAGATGCAGCAAAGGACATGGGAAATAACACAGTCCTTCCTCAAGTCTCTACGAGAGTGGCACTTTTTCCTCTCTGTGTTTCACTGGGAACGCTGGTCCGGACCCGGGGGAGCAGGTACGTCGCTATCCTCAACCTCAAACAGCCGTAAGTGTGCCCAGAGCCCCCTGAATCTCCAGGGGATCAGGACATAAGCCCCTTCCCCACTGGGGGTGCTCCCTGCAGCCAAGGAAGTGCCACCCCAGTTTGTGGCCATCATGTGGTGCTTTGAGTCTCCTCTGCCCGGGCACGCACCCCCGACCACGTGCCTGCCGTGGGGTCCAGCTCAGCCGGGGAGCAGCCAGGACAGGGAGGACTCAAGGAGCCCAGGACAGGGAAGCTGAACAGAGGACAGGGCAAGGCCACAGTGTCACCCAGACCTGCTGTCACCCACCTCCAGGAACTGGGCGCTGACTTTGAACTCGGGTGCTGCCAATCCCTGACTCTGCGCCGCCCGCTTGCGCTCCTCGATGCCGCTGAAGAGGTGGCCGATGGCCCGCGGGATGATGCCCTGCTCATCCTCGGAGATGTTCATGTCGAAGCCGGTGCCCATGGTGTACGTCTTCCCTGCGCCAGTCTGTGATGAGGCAGCGAGGGGGGAGCTGGCTGGGTCCTCGGAGGCTCAGCTCTGCCCACTGCAGCCCACGCCTCCCCCTGCCAGTCCAGGCTCCCCAAACACCTCTGCTGAGCCCCTCTGATCCCACCACCACGCCAGCTCCCATGCTTCCACCCCAGCCGTGCCTCCCTCTCCTTCCACCTAAGGCCATCTCCTGCCCCAGCTCTCACCCAGGGACAACTCTCTGCCCCTTCCACACCCAGGAGCCCCCCACCTTCCTTAACCTCTGCAGGTGCCACCTCAGCATCCCCAGCACCCGGCACTGCAGGAGAGCCCAACGCCCATGCCAGAGCGCACGGAGCAGGCAGAACCCGTACCTGGCCGTACGCCAGCACGGTGGCATTGTAGCCCTCAAAGCAGCCTTCGATGAGCTTGCCCACGCACGTCGTGTAGATCTGCTCCTGCCATGTGTCCAGGTCAAAGACAAAGTCATAGGTGAAGGCTTTGTCCTTCCCCAGCAGTACCTGGGGCTCGCCAGGCGTCACCGAGGTGCAGATGTGACATCCCTCTATTTTCTCTTTGGACAGTTGGGGACGGATCCTGCAGGAAGAGAAGGGGGCTGAGGGCAGCCTCAGGGCTCACCCCAGTCCTGGGGGGCGCCACGAGCCGGGTCCTGAGGATGTGAGCGTGACCCCCACTGGAAGCACAGCTGCTGCGGGCAGGGGACCGGCAGCACTTCTGCCCGCAGCGCAGAGCAAACAGCGCAGGGACGCTTCAACTCCTGCACCCAGCGCCAACCTTGATCCACNAGCCCACAGGTTCCCCAGAGCTGAGCCCCAGGAGGCCAAGGATGTGTGGGAAGGCAGCCAGGGGCTCGGAAAGGTTGGGTGATGGGGAGGGAAGGATGTGGCCAGACACAACAGCACCGTGGGTGCTAACAAGGACTCTGCAGACAAAAAGCTGACTGGGAAGGATTTCTCCAGCAAGGAGGTCAGCCCTGGGCTAGGAGGTGACTTCGGGCACTGCTTCCCCTCTCCAGGCCATCAACATCCGGAGGAACCCAGATGTGATGGCCACCAAAGCCACGTGGAGGCCAGATCACAGCACAGGGCCTCTCTCTCTGCCTGCCTGTCTCCTCTGGGCTGTACCCCAGATCGAGACACCAACCAGATGAAGTTTGCTCGGGAGCTCAGCTTTGCTCAACTCCACACTACGTTTCCTCACCAGGGCCTTAAATCAGTTCCCACTTTGCACCTTCACCCCAGGAGCAGCCCCCAGGGAAACTGCTGCAGACACACAAGCTCCACAGGCTTTCTGGGGCAAACTCCTCCAGGGAAAGAAGCAGTTAATAGAAGAGGCTTTTGAAATGGAGAGGCCAAAGCAGAGGCGGGAGAGGATGCAATGAAATATTCTCAAGGTCAAAGATGCAGCAAAGGACATGGGAAATAACACAGTCCTTCCTCAAGTCTCTACGAGAGTGGCACTTTTTCCTCTCTGTGTTTCACTGGGAACGCTGGTCCGGACCCGGGGGAGCAGGTACGTCGCTATCCTCAACCTCAAACAGCCGTAAGTGTGCCCAGAGCCCCCTGAATCTCCAGGGGATCAGGACATAAGCCCCTTCCCCACTGGGGGTGCTCCCTGCAGCCAAGGAAGTGCCACCCCAGTTTGTGGCCATCATGTGGTGCTTTGAGTCTCCTCTGCCCGGGCACGCACCCCCGACCACGTGCCTGCCGTGGGGTCCAGCTCAGCCGGGGAGCAGCCAGGACAGGGAGGACTCAAGGAGCCCAGGACAGGGAAGCTGAACAGAGGACAGGGCAAGGCCACAGTGTCACCCAGACCTGCTGTCACCCACCTCCAGGAACTGGGCGCTGACTTTGAACTCGGGTGCTGCCAATCCCTGACTCTGCGCCGCCCGCTTGCGCTCCTCGATGCCGCTGAAGAGGTGGCCGATGGCCCGCGGGATGATGCCCTGCTCATCCTCGGAGATGTTCATGTCGAAGCCGGTGCCCATGGTGTACGTCTTCCCTGCGCCAGTCTGTGATGAGGCAGCGAGGGGGGAGCTGGCTGGGTCCTCGGAGGCTCAGCTCTGCCCACTGCAGCCCACACCTCCCCCTGCCAGTCCAGGCTCCCCAAACACCTCTGCTGAGCCCCTCTGATCCCACCACCACGCCAGCTCCCATGCTTCCACCCCAGCCGTGCCTCCCTCTCCTTCCACCTAAGGCCATCTCCTGCCCCAGCTCTCACCCAGGGACAACTCTCTGCCCCTTCCACACCCAGGAGCCCCCCACCTTCCTTAACCTCTGCAGGTGCCACCTCAGCATCCCCAGCACCCGGCACTGCAGGAGAGCCCAACGCCCATGCCAGAGCGCACGGAGCAGGCAGAACCCGTACCTGGCCGTACGCCAGCACGGTGGCATTGTAGCCCTCAAAGCAGCCTTCGATGAGCTTGCCCACGCACGTCGTGTAGATCTGCTCCTGCCATGTGTCCAGGTCAAAGACAAAGTCATAGGTGAAGGCTTTGTCCTTCCCCAGCAGTACCTGGGGCTCGCCAGGCGTCACCGAGGTGCAGATGTGACATCCCTCTATTTTCTCTTTGGACAGTTGGGGACGGATCCTGCAGGAAGAGAAGGGGGCTGAGGGCAGCCTCAGGGCTCACCCCAGTCCTGGGGGGCGCCACGAGCCGGGTCCTGAGGATGTGAGCGTGACCCCCACTGGAAGCACAGCTGCTGCGGGCAGGGGACCGGCAGCACTTCTGCCCGCAGCGCAGAGCAAACAGCGCAGGGACGCTTCAACTCCTGCACCCAGCGCCAACCTTGATCCACTTGCGGCTGTGAAAAGAGCTTCGTGCATCCCAGCAACGCCACCAGCCACCTCCGCAGCCGAGGTGACAGCAGGGCAGGCACCGTGGCACAGGCAGACCTGGTAACGGCTTCAAACTGCCCTCGCTGAACACAGCCCCGCACAGCCCGGCCGGGGCCGGCAGCACACCCCCCCCCNAACACTCATCAATACGTCGAAGCATCGCCGCCGGGGTACGGCGGGCAGCTGGGATGCACCGCGGCCGGCCGCGCTCGCTCGAGAGCAAACCGCAGCTACAAGGGCTTGAAACAAGGCAGAAAACACGCCGAGACGGTCCCAGCGCCAAAACAACCCCCCCAAACCAAACCG
>VWZZ01002651.1:0-127125 GCA_013399095.1 Psophia crepitans
GTGTGCAGCCTGGCAGCGCCGGCGGCCCGGCCGTTGTCAACGTCTTGTGAAGGAGAGAGGAGTGCTCCGAGTCACTGGCACGGGTAGTAGTTGCAGCTTTTCCTCGCGTCTTAGTGTGTCTGGTACAAGGTAATCTATTACCATGGACAAATTGTCTAACCCCAGTAGAGTCCATAAGCCTAAAATGTGTGAAACCCTCACCTCTTCGATAAATTACAGCTTTAAGCCCTGTGGGTTGTTTTTTTTTTAAGTGTTTGGGTTTTTTTTAACCTGGATGTGATGTATCATAATGTTTTTAATTTCAATAACTTGAAAACTAGCCAAATTTTAATTGCAGTATCCTACCACCTCCAAATAAAAATACACTCCAAATAAGTAGGAATCAAAAGACAAGGAAACTCATCTTCTGACAGTTCTATCCCAGGGACCGTCTGGCGGGTCCCTGAACTGGTGAGGACCCGTTGGGGCCCACCGGGCAGTCAGTACAAACGCACTGGAGCGAAGAACCCCGTCAGTGCTGCCCAGTCTCCTCCTCTGCCGCGCTGGCTGGAAGAGCAGCATGGAGAGCAGCATGCCTCTGCTGCGGCCCCGACAGGAGTGTGGCTGGCGGCTCTTGAAGTAGGAAGGGGAGCGGGTGTTTGGCTTGAGGCTAAATTGCATTTTTCTGTTGATATGCTGAATTTACCATTTGTTCAGGGTGAAAAAAAACCACAAACCCAACTAAAAATGACCATTTGGTATCATATGCAGCAGTGCCTAATCTGAGATGTTCAGTCTTGTTAAGGGCTGCCGCAGAAACCCAGTTACACCATCAGGAGCACATTACATAGTAAGCGTAATTTAGCTGTGAGGTAAGTTTTTAGTCATGTAGAGGTATCATTATCCATTCTCTTTCATGGCAGTAAAATCAGAAATGTTTTATTAGAAACAAGCTTTTAAGTATTTAAGTCAAGTAATAGGAAATACATCATATACAGACAGACATAAATGTAAAAAGCAATATGGCAGTGACAGGTAATAAAGCACAAACTCTATGCTGCATTTGATGTTTTAAATGTAAGTTTAAAAAATTCTTTAAGAGATGAAAATACTAAAATGCATTTAAAAATTAGACTTGGTTTTACAGAAGAGAAACATCAAGGACCACTTTAGACATGAACTAACCTAGTTTAGTGATGCCAGTTATTGGTATAGTAACTCATAAATCTGTGGGTGTGTTTTAACTGCACTTGTCATGATCTTGCTAGCTAATGGAAACTGAGGAAAGCTTACAGGGAAAAAAAGGGCTAAATGTAACTGTGATGTGGTTGTGAAAGGTGGGTAGCTGAGCCACCTCCCTCTGTTGTGATCCAGGGAACATGTAGCCACAAGTGAATGCATTTGCTATATTTATTTGTACTGAGTAGTATTCTGCATGTAATTTGGAAATTGGTATTTTATGCTTGAAATATTAAAATAGAATTTGTGGGAACATGTTTGCATAAAAAAGTGAAGTCTTCATTGCAGAATCCGTGCCAAGTATCAGATTTCTGTAACAGAGAAAAGAAATTACATACTTTTAATGACCAAAGATTGCTTTCCAAAACCATATATATAATTTAAATGAGGTATAGTTAGTGATTGTACAATGGTAGTCTTTAAAAGGCAATTACTACAGCAAATGCCGTACTGGTCTTACTATACCTTAGTAGAAAAAAATTTTGTCCTCTTGATACTGCTGAAAAATTGCTATTTTGTTACATAAGGACTATGTCATACAATATATGCAAAAAAAATTAAAGTGAGCTTGCATAGGTAGACAGCTTTTTAATTAGTGAGCATATGACTTCATAATGTTAACATTCTTTAAATTACTGGGTTTGGTTTTACATACCATGCTGGATAACAAATCCAAACAATCAATAGTTTCAACTTGCTCATTATTAATATAAGATAAATTCTTACCTCCAGAAAAAAATACACAAGCTTCTTTACATTCCTCTTCACTCTCAAAGCGGTTTGCATTTCCATTGCAGCCACCATACCAAAACTGAGCACAAGCATTGGCTTGTTTATCATAGTACCATTTTATGATATAAACACGGCATGGCCCTTGATCCAGCCTTAACTTGCACCGGAAGTCCAGGATACTTTCTAAAAAAAAAAAAAAAAGGGAATAGAAACCATTCAGTGTGTAAAGGTCAATTGTATTGCATAGATTTTAACTTTTAAACTCTGATTTTATTTTTTCTGCTGCTGTTACACAGCAGTTTAAAATTTGCTTTTACTTTTAAAGATGTTAGCACTGAAAAAAAGTTAAAAGTGTATCTAAGTAGGTCAAGTAAATGTTCCTTTACTGGCATGGTTCTAGTAACTCCAGAAATAATAGTATTATGATTCCACACACAAGAACAACAAACAATATAAATCTGATAATTTTGAAATCTAATTATCAGCAACTAGTCTTGTGAGCAACCCAAAATTGTAAGGTAGCTGCATCTGCTGTTTTCGAACCACAAGTGTGACCATCATCCTTCTGCAGTATGTTGCTTCAGTATATTAGTTCTCTGTGGTGTGGGGAAAAAGGCATTAGAATAGTGAGAAGAATATAAAACTTAAGTCTTTCTTTTATAAGATGTTTGTGCTACTTATCTAATACAATGGTATTAACTATGGACATACTAGTTAAGTTTGAATGCAAAGGTTTTTGGGCTACTGATCCCTACAGAATGTGCATTAGAGGACTGTGAGATGCTAATCTAGTCTC
Organism: Psophia crepitans; assembly: GCA_013399095.1. NCBI lineage: Eukaryota > Metazoa > Chordata > Aves > Gruiformes > Psophiidae > Psophia > Psophia crepitans. The sequence goes on from VWZZ01002651.1 coordinate 2,747, forward strand.
ACTCACTTTAATGATACCATGAGATAGAAAATATTTCAAGTTTTACATGGTGACATCAATATTATGTCTTTGGCAATTGGTATCTTGACAGTTTTAAAAAAAAGAGCATCTTTACTGAAGGCAGAATAATAGTCATGCCAATGTTCCCAGGAAACATGGGGACGTGTTTCTATTGCTCTCTTCTGTTGCTCCCATCATAATACACTGTTATTGGAACTCAAATGAGTGAATCCCTCAAATCATGGTGATCTCATATGAAAAGAATCAATCCTTTGAGCAGTCAGCTAATTGCTATACTTTCCTTCAAATTACTAAACACTGTTTTTCCTATTTCCTCTCTGAAGAATAAATCTATTTTTTCCGTTCAATTCTGAAATCATCTTCTCTGTGTTTAATGAAGCCTCACATCTCCAGAGACTACCCTTCTTGGCTGATGAATTACCTGCTCATTGGCCCACCTCAGCTATCACTATGTTATCTTTTTGATGCCATTCATGAGCTCTGTCTCAGGTCATAGCTGATCTTGCTTCTGCTATAAGTGGAGTGGTGGGATTTGGAATTTGGGAAGACGAGAACTGGTGAATAGGCTGGACAAAAACTGCAACTAGATATGTTATGAAATCCTGAAATGGATTCCCTTCCACAGCATGGGCTCATGAAATCTTCCGACAGTGAAACAAAATTACTCTTATTTAAAGCCTTATGAAAAGTTAGTATCAGGATAAGAGGGAACAAAATGAAAAACTAGTTATGAGCTATAACCTGGTCTTGGTGTGAGCGCTGCAGTTGAAAGAGATGATGTCATCACTTTATCTGATGCTGATGGTTTAGATGGCAATAATGGTACCACAGCTGCAGGTAAAAAGAAACAGAATAGTGATTTTTTTGATCAGCCAAAAATGAAGAAATGGGTGATGATAAAAATACCTCTAGTGTCCACTGTTAGCAAGGATGACTGTTCCTCCTCCTCTTGTTCCTCTTCATAGGCTTCATACACTGCCACAGGAGGTACTTTGGTCTGAAATAAGCATTTGATTATCTTTGCTTTTCAGATACTGTGAAGTGTCTCAAAATGAACAAGCCCTTCATTACTTTGAGGTTTTCTAATGTTTTTCTTTCCCGTTTACCATGACTTCAGTGTTAAGAATCAGGATTTTAATCTCACCTGGTTGGTTACCAGGAGGCTTGTCAATTCTAAGCCTGGGATATAGATTTTGTTTTTTAGTTGACCTTTACAGAATTTTATTTATAAACTTAAAAATATAGCCTACAATTGAGTTTAATTGCTATTCTTAGACTTAATTATTACAGCGTAATTCCACTGTAATAATGTTATGTTTCACACAGTTGTGCAAATATTACTGTATTAAACACAGGAATGATAGTCCTTGTAACAGTATCAGGAATAAGTTATGGCCATTAGATAACTGCCTGCATGCAACTCTTACTTGGAAAAACCAGCTCCAAGCATACCACGTTAAAGAAGCTATTACAGTACCTGTCCTGTAGAAAAGTAGGGGGAAGGTTACATATTACATCAGGCAACAGAGAAGGAGATAGATATATACATATATAAAACTTTTGCTCATTAAAACCTGCTGAATTTTCATACCGTAGCTAGTGGTTGAGGAAGATCACCAAGACTTGGAGGACTTTCTACTGTAGATACTCCAGGTGTCTGTGCTGAAAGTGATTGTCTATTAACATTGTTGCCCTGAAGTATGTAATGTAAAGAACTTGAAGATACTGAATGGAAAGATGGTCCACTTATGCTTGCACTGTTTCCATTACGATTGTATATTAAGGTACCATGTTCATCTTCACAAAATTGGTTGACTAATTTGGATTCCAGAGCTGTTAAGAAAGAAAGTAAAAAACTCATCATATTGAGAAACTCAATGTATTTTTTTTAGTTTGGATTATTTATATACATAAATAATATACATGTAAACCAGCACTCCTTTGGATTATTTATATGCATCTAAGATGATTATTCCAGGCTCTCTGGACTGTGGCTTTTATTTGTTACAAATAAAGTGCTCTACACAGTACTAAATACAATGAATTCACCTAAAGGTGTTCATCAGAGGTTAGCAACAACTACCAGCTGGAAAATAACTGCTTACCTTGCTCATGTGAATAACCCAATGAAAATGGGTTATTTCCCAATGGAAGCGAATAAGTAGAATTTATGCCAATGGGTTTGATTCTGTTTTCCAGTCCAGCAGATTTACAGTGCATGAGCACTTAGCTTAGAAAGCTAGTTTAGGCAGCTGTTTTCCTACACTGTAGGTGACATCCCCTGTTGGCATGATGAACCATTGCCTTATAACATGACCCCTCAAAAGAAGTGAATCTGTATCTCCAGGTTCCTATTACTTTGCATCTTGTAAGTAATGCTGATCAGCATCAAAACAAAACATATCCACAAAGATAATCCTCCCCCCCGCGCTGCCCCATTCTGAGAAGCATCAGAGACAATGCAGAATAAAACTGCAGTGAACGCACCTGGAAGGGTATTAAAGTCATCGATGAGATACATGTGTTCTCTGTCTGGATCTGAAGCAATCAGATTTAGTTCACGCACAAACTCAACCTGTGTTGGGTCTGAAGTATTTACAATTCCTATCGCATACATTTCGATGTTTGCTGCGTGAGCCTCTCGAACGACAATATCTAATTTTACAGCTTCTCTCTTGTCTGCTTGGCCATCTGTTAGCACAATAGCTACTTTTCGCACTCCTGTTCGAGCACCAAAAAATCCTTCCTGGGTTGCTTTACGGATAGCAGTTCCTGTGTAAGTGCCTTCTCCCATGTACTGCATTTTTCTAATAGCTTGCTTAACATCCTGTTGAGTTATGTACTTGTTGAGACCAAATTCTAGACGAACTTCTAAACTGTATAACACAAGGCCAATTCTGGTAGCATTTCTGCCTACGGTTACTCTGTCTACTAAAGCAGTTACAAAGTCTTTGATAATGTCAAAATTTTCTGGTCCCACACTCTCAGAGCTGTCAATCACAAATACAAGCTCCATTGGAATTTCCTTGCATTTAATACCACAACCTGCAAAAGGAAAATAAAAAAACAGATCATGATGACTTGATTTGGTATCCTTTTGGAAAGGAGAAGAAAGTAATTGTAATGGAAAAAAAGTAGAATCTGAAATTAAAGATTTCCTGAGTACTTACCACATATCTCTTTAATTAATTTAATTATATCTTCTCTCTGGATATGAAAAAAATTAAATATAAAAATATATGTCATATAATATTGACACTACCAAAGATTTTGTTTATAATTAATATCTGTGTCATACAGGGACTTACAAAAAATCTTACTGTTTAACTTTCAAATCTGACCTTCCAAGCTTGGAATGAGTCCCACATTTTACAACGAACCATTTTATATAGCGTAACTATATAGCACAATCACTAACTCGACAACACAGTAACACATCTATCTAAAAAAATTAACTACTGCTGTTGTAAAGAATGTTTTGTGATGATTTGGTTCTCATTAAAATTTGAAGTCAAAATCCATTCATATTTTAACATCTGAATAATACGGACATCCCTTTTAAATGTATTTGGAGTGCAGAAATAGACCCAACTTCAGGAAGCATATTGCTTGTAGTGAGCTGGCGTATGACAGAGAGCACCAACACAGAATGGAATTGGGATCTGTGAACCCTAGCGTACCTGTCCCACTCTATTACAGCATAAAAAAAAAGCTGCTGTCTTCAAAGCTGTCTGTTCAGAGCAGTGATCGCTTCTATGACATGAAGTGTTTCTCGTTATTAGAGCAATAATTAGTTATATTTTTTGACATCCATGACAGGACTCATTGACATTGAGTCAATCTTTCAAATACAGCCTTTTGCTACTGCTGCTCAGCTTCCATCATAAACCTCAGTAGTATTTATATACTCACTGACATGCTTTACTGAATTTGGGTCTAGTGCAGTTAAGGCTTAGCAGAAACGTAATTAAGTTTATAGCATTATAGACCATGACAGGTTTGAAAATCTTTGCTCCTTAGACTCTTAAATACCTTTAAAAAAACTTCCCTGCAACAGGTACACACCTGGGTCATCTAATACTAACTGTAAAAGAACACGTAACAGAAAAATAAAATCACCAGGAACTTTAAATTCCATTTCAGCATAAAGCAGATGAGAAAAAGTCAGAAACTCGTGTGGTTTCTTTCTGTATTATTACTGAGACCACTTCTAGTCAGAAAGTTCTTTCCAAAATAATTAACATAGGATTTCATCTTTTAGTATCTTGTATTGCTTATATCTTGCGATAATGGGATTTGTATGATGGAATTTGCTTACTGTTAGGCCTTGCTCTCCCTTTGGTCCAGTTTTGCCCTGTAACAGTGATTGTTAATTAAGCTACTGCAATTAGTTAGTAACATTGTAATTCAGAATATGACTTCATCAATACTATTCTTAGAATAATATTTGGCCAATAAGAACTTTGGCTATCAAAAGTAGTGTCTTGTGATATTAACTTGTGCATGCAGTATCTACAACCTCCTAAGGTGGTGAGGTTTTTATGGGAATTGGACGACCTTGAGTCTCCCACTTGATCACTGACTGTCAGTTTACATTAGAAAGGGAGAACTTGTGCAAAGCTTTCCTGCCTACCATGTTGTGTCTGTTTCCTTTCTGTATAGCCGCCTGACACCCTGGAATGATCAGGATTCTGCGTCATCACAGGTGAGTCTAATAGGGCCAACGTCAGGACAAGAACTGCAATGGTGTACCAGTGATGTACCCATACTTAATAGTATGCGAATGCCAGAATAAAAGGGCACCACATTTTGCTTTCTCGCTTTTGGGGACCTGCCCATCAGCAGAAGTTACCATTTTGCCTCCCTTCATCTGTTTTGAGGCTTTGAGGTAAAGTCTGAGCTACAGTTACTTGGTAGCCATAGAACAGGATTGCATAGTTTTGTCTTAAAACATGGCAATAGTCTTTCACTGCCTTAAGAAAGAAAACACATCCATGGAAGGTGGGGTATTCAGTGTGGAAATGTCTTCTTTATGCTTTTAAAAGTTTTCGTAGTTTCAGTTTCTTAAGTATTTCAGATTATATGCAGTTCAATAGCAAGAAGAATACACAACCTATCTTTGTTTTTAAGCAGTTTAAGAAAACAGACATGATAAACCTGAGTTACTCACAGGTTCTCCAGATAAACCAGGGTCACCCACATCACCTTTTTCTCCTTTTTTCCCCTTTTCACCTGTAGCTCCTCGATCTCCCTTTAAAACCATGTTGGTAAGTAGACAGAAAGTGTCCATCAGGTTTTATTACATTCACATTTCTCTCTAGCTGAGTTTGTTGAATTCACCTTCAGCTTCTGACATGAGTTAGAAATCTTTGTTAGAGATCATTTAAATCAATTGGTATTTGTGAATTTTGTGAATAATTTGTAGTATTGGCTAAGCATTTTTATGGGGAAAAAATAGTTGAAGCAGTATGAACAATGAATAATCTCCAAGAAGCGCATGAAGACAGAGGGGTTTCATGGGTTATTGCATGATGGAAATTATTATCTGGAAATTATTATACTGTCTGAGAAAAATAAGATAACAGTAGGGAAATTGAGAAAAAAGGCAAGGATGTAGTTGGAATGAATAATGAGAATATCACTCTGAGAAACCTTTTGGCCCAGAGAAGGTGTTTGGAATAGCAAACAGATGAATTAGTGCCTCTTGGTTTGATTTTTAGTAGGCTGTGGAATTTTGTACGGCCTTTCTGAGCCGATGTGATCACATCCAAAACCTGATTCCAACCCACATTTATCTTTTTTTTAACATTGATGTAGTCCCCAAATTTTGCATAGTGGGTGAGTAAAAGCAAGGCAGTTATATTAAAACTAATATCTATATTTCTTCTAACTGCAATAGAATATAAGCCTCATGATATTAAAATAAGCAACACTGAAAGAGGTGCTGCTATAAAATATTAAAATGAATGACTGGGGTTTTTCCAGATTCTCATTTCCATTTCACAGAATTCACATGCCTTCAATGAGAGCTGCCTGTAATGACCATTTTCAGTATGTTGGCTTTGATCTAGGACATTATCTCTGGTTTAGGTATCATACCTTCTGTCCCAAAAGCCCTTCTCCAGGGGGGCCTCGTGGTCCTGGCATTCCTTGAATTCCTTGTTCGCCCTAATGATAATCCAAGTAGCGATATTAACCCTTTAATTCCCATTAACTAATTTTAAATGTTCAAAGAGAAATTTTTCAAACTGAATTTTATTGAGTGTCGTGAGGCAATGTAGTAGCTAGCTTACATTTCTCCAATGCTTCATCAGTATGTCTACTCTAAAGACAGATAATATTGAAAAACTGTATGTTCATTATTGGTTTTAATTCTCCTGTTCCCTCTTTCCATCCCATTTTATTCCTTCTCCTTCCCCCTTTTATATTTCTGGGGTTTTTTGAGTCTGCCTCATATGATCTATGCTTTGGGTAAAAGTTTGTATTTCAGGGAAAATTAATATTACACATAGACTCAGGATGGCGACTTTCTCTGCCATAGGTGGTAGTTCATATAACTACTTCAGACTGTCTCCGTGGGCATCAGAGTTGGGGAAGAGAAAATGGTATTTTTAATTTTGTAAGGCTATCTTTCACTGATAAAAGATGCCCCTGCTTCCTCCTCCCTCAACACAAACCTTTGGGCTTGTAGTCTACAGCAGTAGAGACAGAACATACTTTGTAGATGCTCATGTTATCCTTCTCATTTTCTAGCCTGAGGCTCTCGTCAAATAAGAAATAATGTGAAGTCTCCTTAACACTGTGACATTCAGATTGACCACTCAACACAGGTTAAATATTGAAGACACTCGGTCTTTTTACCTTAATTCCCTGAATACCTTCACCAGGAGGTCCCGGAGAGCCAGGTGGCCCTGGACGTCCTATGGTTCCCTAGAGAGAAACCCTGCATACGTCAAATACAATATTCGTAATAAAAAATACACAATAAATTGTTATACTGCCATGTGATTTCTTATCTATCCTCTACCAAATTAATGTCTTTTTACAAGTAGTGAGGATAAGATTGCTCTAGCTGACAAAGACTCTTTATCAGATTATTAAAATCCAGTTTATACTTCAAAGGAGTCACTCAGGGCTTAATGCTCACTGAACGTGAATCACTTTGCTGACAGAGACATACACTGCATTGAAGGGTGGATTGTATTGGTGGGACATTGGGGACTGAATTAAGATTTAAGAGAGAATTATTAATGTTACCCTTCATCACTATTAAGCTTACACAGTAAGACCTGTAAGATGTACATAGTAATGTGGCATTGAAAATAAACATTTGTTGCTAATCTATAAGCTGGTTTTTAAAAGAACTGTAGAGAAAATGTTTCAGTTCCATGTGTTATTCATAGGAAGCAATAAAACTCCACATAGTACAATATTAATTTTATACCTATATTGCCATTCCAGATCCCTGCACATTAAGGATCCTGTGCACATGCCAATCTTTGGGACTAGCAGAGGCTGGGAAGGTGCTTCACCACTGCTTAGCTCTCCACCTAGCCTTCATGCCAACATGAACTGAATCTCTTGAACCAATAAACCACATTGTGCAGGTAATTATTATGTTGCAAAATCTTTGCATTTGACCTTGTTCATTTTGTTTACATTTACATTGTAAAACAGTACTTTTGTATTGATAGATTTCTAAAGCTGAGCTGTAAGAGCTCAAGAGTTCCCAGTTTGGGAGGTTGCATAGTGAAAACTGTTTTTCATAGTTAGAATTATTTCCAGGCCTTTGTCATGTTGTATATTATAATTACACAATTAATCCTTTTTGCAGGGACTGGTCATATTTGTCATTAGATGATTATTTATTTATTTTATACACTAAAAAAGAATTAATTCTAGAAGAACTCAACAGTATGCCTGTAACTGTAACAGTAGTATAGGCAAGACGTGATAAGCGCTTGTCAGGCCATTAATTCTGACCAATGCTAGGTGTGAAGAAATTTTTGTTACTCAGTCGCAGCTAATACCTGTGTGAGCTAAATGTTTGTCACTGATCTTCACTGCAAGATTATCACTTTATAATTTATCATATGCCATAGAAAGAATATCATAGTTTATGGTCACCAGAAACATTTTTTTATTTTCTGCAAAATAAAGACACTGTATTCCTTAGTTATCTTTGTCGGATTTAGTTGTTTCTAGTGAAGACAGAAAGCATGTAGATGTGTATGCATGGTCACACATTTTTATACTATACTGTACTTTTTTTTTCTTCTTTAGAAAATAAACAATGGGAGATGTAATTGTTTAAAAGGCTTACTTTTGGTCCTGGCAGACCTTCTCCTGGGGGACCTGGGAGACCAATTGGTCCTCTACTACCGGGATCACCCTGAAAGTTGATACTTTAAAAAATAAGTAGTGAATACCAAAGGTTAATTTATACCAAAGTTTAATTTATCTCTAGTATCGCCAGCATCTGTTTTACTCAAATGGCACAAAGAGAGGAGAAATATTGGACAACGCAGTGCAAGTCAAAACAATGCTAACCCATGGGTACTGCAGGCAGGACAAGAAAGTTGTTGGGGATAAACAGCGGCTAGTGGTCTAAACATACTCAGGACATGTACAGTCAATTATGCAATAGTTACACAGGAATTACAATTCCTATATCATAAAATGAACTCCAGGTTCCCCAAACCTAAAACCCTCAACTGCCTGTATAATTTCAGTAATCCTGCCATCAGCATGAATTCTGAAGTGAAGCTTGAAGATCTTCTATGGGATCAACCTTTTATATACTGACTTATAAGTTAAAACTGAATTAAAAAGGTATTCTGACTGTGACCTATGGGTGGGAAGTACACATGCACTCCACTGTGTGGAGTACACATGCATTTAGTTTTCGAGATCTTAAGGTCTGTACCTTAGGTCCTGGTAGTCCAACTCCATCTGGGCCTTGTTCACCAGGAATTCCAGGAAGGCCTGGTAAGCCCTGAAATGATATGCACAGATAGAATATTAAAATAATTTATGGCTATATTGACTACATGCTTTTGTTAATATTAATATGGTAGTGCCTTGTGTATATTGTCTCTTGATAGGATCACTGTGGTCTACAGTTGGTTAAATTCTACTCTGATAAGCCAGAAGTGGTGTCAGTGGCATTTGCATGTGTGTTGTATGTCATGCAGGAAGCTTGCATGTGTTTGAAGATAGAGGAGCCTGATCTGGAGAGGCAGGTGCAGAAACAGTTCTACATTGGATTGCACAAAAATATCAGGAAGTATTATAACGGGAATTCCAATTTCCATTTTGACATTCATTAATTTTTATTCCTCAGTGTGGAAATTGCATGAACTTTTACTGATGCCTTTAGCATAAATACTTGTATATCACAAAACTCCCTTACTCCAGCCAGCAATCTTCCTGGGACTTCCTCACTGCACAGGTATGTAACTGCCAGGGCTGGTGGAGCACACTGTTGAGCAGACTAGAGACATGAGGCTGGTGCTGCATACATGCACATTAAAAAAAAAAAAAAAAGTCTATAAACTTACAGGTGGGCCGGGATAACCATCTCCTTTTGGCCCAAAGGGCCCAGGGGGTCCTGGAAGACCTCGGTCACCCTGATGAAGGGAGGAGAAACAGCTGAGGTGAATGCCAATACTATTGCTAGCTGGAAATTTTCCGTGAAAGTGAAACTTCTTTGGCAAACATACTGTAAGTTGATTTTATCTGTCCAAACTCGGGACAATCTGTCTGTATGCTATATGCTAATTCATTTTACTACATGAATGATTCTTGTAGGTTATTAGTCCATGACTAAAACTGGGATATTTAATAGCGCTGAGGGTTTACAGGATCTTTTACTTCTAAGTCACCGATTTCAATCTTTTTCAAGAGTTCCATCTGTTGTCATTTGTGGCCTACATGTAAGAAGGAGTTACTGCAGTCACATTCCCCATATTTTTATCATGATTACTATGATTCCAGCTTTGGGGGAACAAGCCCAAATTGACAGACAGCCAAAATTCTAGCATGGGAACTGAATTACTCAGTAGCTACTTTATGTAACTGCTGCAGAGCATTGGGAAAACTCTAAAGTTTCTACACATGCTGTATGTTTGTGTGGTGAGACAAAGGATGTTGGGCAAGGGACAACAGTGATTTGTGTGGCCAATTTAAAAATGTTTTCTACCACAAGGTTTCTGTCTGTTTTTGTTGTTCTAGAATTCTGTTTTCCTATAATGCTGTGGAACCTCATTAAAGCTATGGAGCTTCCTATTGGAGACATACAATTAAACTTCTTTCATGGATCCAGGTAGCTGGAGTATCTCAGGAACAGATTTAGCAGGGAAACTAAGAGGACCCTCACAGCCATACTGGATGGTGCAGTGAATTGCTCAGAGATACAAATGGATGGATGATCAAGATTGTGTTTGTCCCTGTAGCTACCCAACATAGGGGCATGCATAACAGTGGCAAGCAAAGGCCCATGCAAAAATAGTTTTTAAAAATGAGACTGTAAAAGATTTTACCCTGTACTGCTTAGTGCAGACATGTGTCCAAGAGTAAAGCAACAGCTAAACCACTAATAATAACAAAGACAGCAAAAAGTGAAGAACAATCACAGAAACATGCAGTGTTGCCCAACTGAAAGAGCTTTGGGCGTTCAAGACTGAGGGGGAGACTTGCAACTCTTGAGCAAAGGACCTGCTTCCTCTTGGATTCCCAGAAATGGGACAACATGCAGTTCTCTGAATTAATTGGACTGTACCAGAAAAGTACATGATTCCATTATCATAATCTCCTTCTGATGAAAGAAATGTAAAGATCTTGAAAACCACTAACCAATCAAAAAGGAATAGACATTGTTACGTGTCTCTCATGCTTCTGTTACTGTGTTCAGTTCACTCAAAGAACAAGGGATAAGGGCTATACTCAAAAGTACTGTCAAATTCACTAAGTGGAAAAAAAAGGGGGGGGGGCGGTGTCTTGTTTATTTTGAGAAACACAGGTTTATATGTCCCAAGTTTCTTGGGTGTTCAGACAAAGTCAGCCCTGGAATGAAGAGCAGCTTACAAGAGTTGAATCTAGGTAACACTGAGGCAATACTAGAAAAGTGCTAGAGAGGGGCCCTTAGAGATTAGCTACTTGTTCATGTTGTTCTTCCATTACTTAAGGCACCTCTTCTCACCTCACGTTGCTAGTTTGGCCCATGTCCAAAGAACTTTCTGGAGTCTGTGGATTTCCCTGTGTCAAAATTAGGAATGAAGCAAAGGAACCTGGCTGAGAAAAATCAACTGTGCTTGACAGGTAGGCTATTGTAACCCCATAAATCAGGTGTTCTCTTTGTATTCACTCCTGATCAGTTAAAACAGTCATTCTTCTCTGCCATGTGGAAGCTTACGATTCACGGAATCTGGAAGATTGACCATCCATGTTTTTCTGGCTTTGCAAATCCTTGTATTCTGCCAACGTTCTATGACGTACATGTTAAGAACTGTGGAACACTTTGCCATCCTAGGCAATTTGCTGTTGCTTCACTGAAATCTTGCCTTATTTTACAGTTCTATCAGAAATCAGTTTACCCATGTAGGAGCTACCTTTGCCCCAGGAAGCCCAAAACCTGGTTCTCCAATTGGTCCAACAAGACCAGGTAACCCAGTGTCACCCTGCAATGAAGAAAATATATACTGTAGTTATGTATTTTATTAAACACCAGTCAGACTGCTTTTGGATTTCTATTATACAATTTTTTATATATCAAACATAATAGTTAATTTTATTTATTGCTATTGCAAGCATTAAGCACCAAAAGCAGAAGAAAAAAGTATTTTGATATCCAAGATTATCCAAAACAAAGAAATGAGGCCACACCTCAAGCTGGCATACAGTTAATACCAGGGAATGGTGGTAACTAGACTGGATACAATCCATAACTCTGTTCATAGGAAGGAAGAAGTTTAGTTGACCTGAAAAGGCTGCAATTATTTACGTATATGATAGCATGACCTACTTCAGAGTTTTCACCCTGTGTTTATAAGCACTAGAAGCTGAAGTGTAGATGTTACCTTTGGTCCAGGCACAGCTCTTCCAGGAGGGCCTGGCATTCCAAGACGTCCTGGAACACCAGGCTCTCCCTGCAGTGAAGGAAGGAGAGTGAAAATGATGGATTTTTCTGAAAGTCAGCATGAGCATCTCAGAGAAAATATTTATGCAACAATTTATAATACTCCATTAAAATTCTATTAGAATGTCAAATACTCTGTTCTATGTGGACTGAAATCTGCCTATTTGAAGAGCTGACAACAAGCTTAGTTCTGATTTCTCAATGGAAATGAGACAGTCACAAAGCAAGTATGTTATTAGAAATCCCTTTCTTAGCGTATTCGAGACTTGATCCAGCACATCCAACACTCAAGGCTTCCTGCCTAGCTGTGCAGGTATATAGAAAACTTCTGTTAGAGTAGATTTTTTTAAATAGTCCTCTCAGTGTATTTTTTTTACCCCTTTGTATTTTTCTTCTTACATGGAAATACACACTGTTTTGTCTGTAAATAGCAAAAGCCTTAAGAAACTGCAGGATAAATCTGGAGTAGCCCTTTGCTCACTTTCAGTGAGTACTGAGTATTTTAATAGAAACTCCAAATCCATAGAAGAGTATCAGCCATGAGTCAGTGTAAGGGAAAATAAAGTCCTGTCATGTATGTGTATACCATACACCATACTATCTTCCCAAATATTTCAGTGTAAAAGTATCAGTATTACTGTCCCTTCACTTTTTCCAAACTGACAGGAAAGTAATATGATAAATGCAAATTCTTTTTAAAATGTTTCTAGATGTTTATATGGATCATGGTGTGTCTGCTAAGGGAAGCCTTAGCTGAACTTTTTTTTTTTAAATTATTTTTTAAGAAGCAAATTCATTCTGGGACAGTTGTTTCTGAGATCTAGAACAAAGCACAGCTTTGAGGGGCTATTTTACACCCATAACGTGGTAATAAACCTACTTTAGCTCCAGCAGGTCCAGGCACTCCTGTTGGTCCTGTTAATCCACGTATTCCTCTCTGACCTTGATCTCCCTACAAAAATGGAGAAGACATGTCACACATACCAATAATATTAAGAATGTGTTAACTGAAATTAACTGTAAGTGTCAGTGAAAGATAGTGAAGTTCTGTCTTGTAGCTGGTGCACATGAGCTGTTCCTGTTGCCTTCATTGGCAAGTCAGTTAATTCTGCTTAATAATTGTCCAGTTTTGGATTTTAACAGTTAGAACTACAGAGATTTCATCTGAAATTAAAATAGCCTACTTCCTAGTGAATACTGTGGAAAAAAATAAGAACCAAAAGGAGTCTTAAAGATTACATCCTTGCAGCTGAAAAATCAAGTAATTGCATGAAAAGGATACTATGATAAGTAATCAAACCAGGAAAAGATAATTCACTCAAAGGTACTTCTTTTTTTAACTTAAAGGCAAATAGGGCCAATCAATTGACCATGATGCCTTCTCTCATTGACCAGCTTATACTTCTGGGCAGAAAAAGCTAAGAATAGGTAGTGTGAAGTTTGTAAAGGGATAACTGCTATTTAAGCATATTATTAGGCTGTAATAATTAGAACAAAAATGAAACAGCTATGAGTCCAGAATCATTTTGAAAAAGTTCCAATGCAGTAATAAATTTTATTGCTACATCATGTCATCTGCATGTATTCCCTACATAAGTAATCTGAAAGCAGGTGGGTGACTTGATTTTCCTTCCTGTACTGTTTTTTAGCCCTTCTAGCTTCTTGCAATTGTAATACTTAATATCTTTATTTCTCTTCTACCAAGATACTTAATTTCTGTATGTCTTGGACAACTATTCCAGCAATTTTCAGTGTCTTTATTTCATAGGATACAGATGCTGCTAAAAGAAACCGGAATTACTTCATCTGTTAATAAATATAGAAGAATAGTACAAGAGCCAGAACCCAAATCATTGACCCAGTTATTGCTACTAAGAGAAGTAGCATTCCCACTTAGCCGTTTGTGAACTTCTTGGACCAGATACTACCACAGGTACTGAAAATTGTGATACGCTGAACTGTTGTGCTGGCATTTAAAAAAAGAAAAAGATAAAGGTGTCCTGGGTGGTCTTTTATTAACTTCACTATTTTAAAAATTGTTGTTTTAGGCTGAAATAAACTCTGGGGTTAACTGCTTTTAGAAGCACTCGTTAACTTATTCCTTGAGGTGTTTTTTTTTCATTACTTATAGTAGACCAAAAAAGAGAAAGTCGTGACAAACCTATTGCTGGAACATTACAATTTTGATTGTCACCTTTAGTAAGAAATTCTCACCTTTTCCCCCTGTATTCCAATCCCTGGAACACCTTCAGGGCCTCTAAGACCAGGTAATCCTGGTTCACCCTGAAATAGAAAAATCAAGCAGCATTTCAGAGTACTGCATACACATGGTGCAGGATCAACTCTGTATTCACTTGAATAAGCTCATTAAAATCATAGACCTTTTAGAGTCAATGGCAAAACTCCCACTGATGTCAGTGGGCCCAGGATTTTCTTCCCATATTCAGAAGGAGCCCTTGTAAAACTCTGTGTTGAATCCATGAAGCAATATGTTTCCTTAGTGATGGCTGAATACTCTTGAGTATATAATTTTAAATATATGGGGCTTCTAATTCTAAGGAAAATACCATGGTCGGAAGGCTACAAAAGGTTGCCTGTAACCATTTTAGTGGTTTTCCTTCTGAGTTGCAGGGCATTTGGTGGATTAAAAAAAAGCCAATAACTGTAGACAAGGTAAGACAATCCCCCTGCCCCCTCCCTCAAAAGGAAAGAAAAAAAAACAAAGAAAAGTTTTCCCTAAAAAAGTATTCTTGAAAGAGAATTTTTTTCACTGAAAAATGTGCTACTTTTCCCCTTGTCCATGAACACTCTCTCTTCTAGATTTGGGTATCAGCACAGTAGGAACACGTGGAAGGAAGCAGGTAAACTGCAAACCAACCTTTTGTCCAGGGGCTCCATCTTCTCCTGGAAGACCAGGCAGACCTGCCAGTCCTGAAGGGCCTGGCTCACCCTGAACATCAATAAAAAGTAAGTCCTCCTATTAAATGCAGGCTTGGTACTATTTTTTCTCTGAATCAAGGACATCTATTTTTAAAAGTTCACTAAATCATATATGTATGTTTATAGCAAACATTTGCACATATGAACCCAAAATCTTGCTGCTTTTTTGTAAAGACAACTCTCATGTATCTGGAGCTATCCTACTATCTGATTGTTTGAACTGTACATTTTATCTATGCAATTAATATTATCAGCTATTGATGCTTCAGCTCATTCTTAAAAAATAATGTCATCGTTTCATTAACTGGCAACATTTGAATTACATATCAGATAGAGCTGACTGTGACATCATGATTGACATCTTGCTTGTGATTATCAGTGCAAATCTATTAATGGCAGTGGAATTGTCATCGGTCTACTTATGTAAGGTTCAAGACCCTGACCTAGTTTTACATGAAATGGGATCATTTGGGTTCAAAAGGATTCACACAGCATTATCATATTTTTTGAAATTCCTTTTCCAACCTCAGTCCCAAATCCCTAACAAACAAGAGCAAAACCAGGACAGCCCTGTGCCTTTCCACCATCACAAGAGTGCATTTTCGTCTTCCTATTTTTATGTTAATCTGCTGTAATGACATAGGGCCTGGTTAATATCTTGGTCACTTTAGCATTAAGATAATCTGGTTACAGCTTCCTCTCATCTAAGCGACTGGGCTTTCTGTCTAGTAGCACAGCTTGTTTCCTGTATGAAGGTGTGAGGATGTAGCTGCTGCTCTGTTTACATACTATCCTGTGTGAAAAGGGAAGGATCAGCACAATAACCACTGTCCAGTGCTTTTTTTCACTGCTCTGGCTATAGTTTAGCTTACACAGGGGACTGAGTTCTGGCAACTGTTTAGTGTTCTGGACAGAGCTGTAGATGAGCTGATGCAACACTGACTTGAGCATGGGCCAGGCACATAGAAATTTTCCGTCACAATAAATCTTACTACTTTTGTACAGAACTGGTGTATTCAAAATCTTTCTGGAGGTTATTGAAAGTCTGGGTTAAAAATTTTAAAGACTAAATTTTATTTCTAAACCTATTTTAAGTGTGTACACAAAGGATACTCAGGAAACACAAATTTCAAATCCAAATAAATAATTCCTCTATTAACAATGTACCTTAGAACCAGGTTCTCCAATACCTCTTTCTCCTGGCACTCCAGTCTCTCCTGGCAAGCCTTGTTCACCCTTAAAGCAGAAATTATTTTTGAACAGTGTTATAAAGGAAAAATATAAAAGCATATTTTTGATTGCTCTATATGTAAAGGAAGTATTGATCACAAAAACTGGTAACCTGCAGCATGTTTTGAGCTCTCACCAAAAAGTTGTTGGAAATTCTTAATGCTGTAAATCTATAATTATATTTATCTGTGAATGTTTCCTGCCAAAGTAGCTGATATTTCAGGAGCATATCTGACATCCACAGAAAATTCACCCTTCTCTTTCTTTTTACCAGTGGTAAAGCATATCCCTACTCAATCACTGTCTGCTGCTGCGAAATGTTTTACCTGGGATGGACCCTTAGCCCACTTACACCTCTAGTCCCTTGATACTATGCTTTAATAGCCTTCAGTTATTCAGAACTTTATCTGTCACCTCTTTCAGAAAATCACTTTAAATTTCCGTTCCAAACACTTCAAGGGTGACACGTTTCATTAACAATTCTGTATTTTGTGAATCAGTCAAGGCTAAATTATTCTGTCAGGTTTCCTTCAACAAAGGTAATCTTCATTATGCCTTGAACCATTCTTAACTGCTAAATACAGTAAATACACAAAGTCAGGTGAGACACAGGCAGCAGAAGTAACAAGGAAGGCAACCAATCTGTAAGGTGTGTGTGTGTTTTTCTGGAATGGAAATAGTACAATCAGGATAAAAGATTAGATTGAAATTTTGGTGTTCTGTGTTAGGTGCAACTGCTTTTTGGAATTGATTCACTGCACCTGGTATGATGAAACTGCAAGTTCAAGGCAGACAACCCTTTCTATGGAACCGTATCGGACAAAGTGCAGTTCACTGTCTGATATGTAGTATGTCAAAGGTTCTGTGATGAGCCAAGCCAAAACCTAAATAGATAGCTATGGCATTGGTTTATCAATGTTTTTAAGTGGAGTAGGGTCTGCTGTACAGTTTAATAATATTAATAAAGAAAATAATTTCTGCAGCTATGTCAATATTTAGATTGGTGTTCAGCACTTTAACAAGCATAAAGATAGAGACAGACCATTTCTTAATGAGGAAACTTAACAGTCAAAGCAGCATAGTAGCTTTTACTTCAGAAAACTCCCTAACCTTTGGTCCAGGTAGTCCCTGTCCTGGTAGCCCTCTAGAGCCTGGTGGTCCCTTTGGGCCCTCCACTCCCTGAAAAGATTAGTTAAGTAATTACTACAAGTAAAATATTCTTTTTTACTATACATTTAAGTTTGGGGTGAAGGGGAAGTGAAAACTGTACCTTCTCTCCTTGAATTCCAATTCCAGGTAATCCAATTGGCCCAGGTAAACCAGGAGGACCGAATTCACCCTTGCAAACAAAGTACAGTTGCTTAGTTGTATAACGATACAGAAACAATCTGGGACAGCTCCCGTGCTAGTACATGTTGACTTAACCTTTCTTGAAGTCAGTGAAGCTGGGGATCTGACCTTTTATCTTTCATATATGCATTTATTCCCTGCTGGTTCACTTGTAGACAACCGTTAGTCTTTTTAGTTTTCTAAACCTTAACTTCCCACAGAATCAGATGCTTTTTGTAGCATTTCCTATTTTAACATGAAGAGATGTTAAAATAGGCTGGGAGAGCTTACTGGGCATAAATCTCTGTACAAAATACCTTATTATTCAGGGTGTATTGTGGATTCGTTGCCTCATTACTCCTTTCATAGTGAATATCAAACCTGTATTCCCTGTATTACATAGATTTATTGGCACTTTGTTAACCCCCTGGTGTATTTACTGCTCACCTTTTCACCTTTTATGCTGATGCCTGGAAGTCCACGAGGACCTTTCGGTCCATCAAAACCACGATCTCCCTGGATGAAAAAATAGTATGTTGTTAACTGTAGAAACACACAGCGGTTCTCTCTGAAGTAACTATAGACACTGCTCTGTCATCATGAAAACCAAAGTAAGAAGAACCAGAAAGTAGCTCCTGGATCTGTTTTCCAGGATACCAAAGAAGTTATCTTCAAATGAGCTTGCTCTGCAGTTTGAAATTGCTGATGAAAGACCTGAACAAGCTTCTTTTTATCTTTCTGCCCACCTCAATTGCTTAAGATCTTGTCCTGCTACCCCTAAAATCAATGGCAAAACCACAACTAATTTAAATGTAAGCTGGTTTCTGCTTATTTGGGTTAATCATATGGGTTAATCTCATGGGTTAATCACATGAAGGTGTGGCAATGAAGGTCTGGCTCTCACTAAGAATTTTGCCAGAATAAAGACCAAATCAAACTATATTGTTGTAGAAGTCTCTTTGTAAATATAGTTGTCTTTCTAAATGCTTATTTACAAAACAGTGGTCTTGGGGAAAACGCAGGTTACTAATACGGATACAAATTTTGTGCTTTTCTTTACTTCTGTTAGTAA
Organism: Psophia crepitans; assembly: GCA_013399095.1. Taxonomy (NCBI): domain Eukaryota; kingdom Metazoa; phylum Chordata; class Aves; order Gruiformes; family Psophiidae; genus Psophia; species Psophia crepitans. The sequence continues at coordinate 21,475 of VWZZ01002651.1, forward strand.
AATATGTAGAGACAGGTTGCTAGCTTGTGTAAATTGTTACAGAATCACTCAAGGCAATAAAACTATTCCCCAGACGGGTCTTTTTTCTCCCTAGTAACCAATTCCATCATTTTAACTTTGACTGAAATACCTTATGTGGATTTCTGTTTAAAATAACATTCTTTACTCCTGGTGCTGTAGAACACCTGCCTTCATTTTCCTTTTCACTGAACAGTGAGCTTGTAAAAACATTCTGAAGAAAGCAACTGTAAAATTCGCTGTAGATTAACGAATCACCTGTTTAAAATGTGTTAAAACCAGAGATATGACATACTTGGCAGCCATAAATAGGATTAGAGATTGGTATAGACTCTGTTGATACATGCTTGGCGCCAGGTAAGACTTGACAGTAGAAAGTGGTACATTTTTTATAAAATCAAGAGTTCAAATAATGCTGGCAGAATTCCACTTTGATTATTTTATTTTGCCAATCTCAATTGCTCAATCATTTTGGTTAGATTATGCATTCCTCTGTACTTGTTCCCACGCTGCGTTGTTGCTGTGCTTTACTTATTGGTTGTAGCGTTTCTTGCCATGTGAATTGGTATTTCTGTGGTAATGGAGTGATTTCTAAATGCATTTTCTTCAAATCATATTTTTGTTTGTTTTCATGCAAGGGATCTGCTAAGTTAATACAAGCCATCAACAATGAAGTTAGATAATTTATATAATTCATCATAAAATATATACTAGATGTTTGAAGATACTATGTTGCAGCTGTTAAATTTAAACCTCATTGACTACAGTATTGTGCTAAGCCAAAATTCTAAGATTGTTAGTAAAGGAACAGTTGGGGGCCTGCATCTGTAAAAAGAATTTTTATTGTTTTCCCAACAAAAATTGCCTTGGTGCATGCATAAAAAGGAGTCAACAATTTAGTTACTTATTTAGCTCATGTACAAGCTGTGTCACTTTGTTATTGTAACCAGAGGTCAAACTGACAACTCAGCCTGGGAGCTGGTTTTCAGTGGGCAGCAAAAGGAGGTAGCAGCGGGTCTAGTGAGCACTTCCATGTAGGTGCAACTATGACTGTCATTACTTCCACTGGATCTGGGAATTAGTAACAGCAGCTTGGTTTTCCCACAAACAGAATTCAGACTTCTGCTGAAATGCATAAGTCAGTGGCTGGGGTATGTAAGAAGCTGAGAAACCTGTCTTTAATGACAGCAAGATCTCTATATATAAGGATTTAAAAAAAAAAGCAACAACAAAAAGCTAAATTTTTCATCACTTTTGTAACATGTTATTTAAAGTCAGATGCTTGAGGCTATTTTAAAATTATACCTGGAATTCTTTCCAGTCTTAGATCCCACAAATCAAGCATCAGGTGAATTAAATGTTAGCTTTACAGGCCCCAAGGCTTTCTGTGCCTAGAAGTCATGTTTGGACCAACTGAATTATATGAAAATATATTGGGTTAATTGATGCCAAATTTTAATATTAATTTACAAGCTACTTTCTCAAATTCCTATGTCTGCTGTGGATTTGTTTTGGCATGCACTCATTTGATGGTGCTGATCTGGTCTTAAAAGCCTTCGACTGCTGTACCTTTGCTCCTGGAAGCCCTTCTCCTGGTGAACCTCTTTCTCCTTGAACACCTTGTGGTCCTTGAGGCCCCTGTTAACAGAAATTTAAAATTACCTAAAATATGTATTAATCACTCAAATCAACAGCAGCGTGTTCTATGTCATTATCGGTTTTAAACACGTCTTTAAATGTTAGTGTAGTTATAACCTGTTAAAAAATAATACAGTAATACGATATTCACAGTGAATAAATGATGAGCATTCTGGCCTGCAGCAATAACAAGGCAGACAGTTTTACTTTTCTGGTTAATTATCAATCACAGGTTATGTAGCTGAAATTCCTATTCCTTATACTTTTGAAATCTTCACTCTGTAAACTTTAGTTTGATTTACAAATTGTTACTAATCCTTATTAATGTATCAGTATAATCATGAGAGACAGGGAGAACCAGATTAAAGACCATGCAGAGTAGTACTGAAGAAGATGTAGCTGTAGAGAGATTTGACTGTAATTACAGAATCACAGAATCACAAAGGTTGGAAGGGACCTCGAAAGATCATCTAGTCCAACCCCCCCTGCCAAAACAGGGCCACCTAGAACACATCACTCAGGAACGTGTCCAGTCGAGTTTTGAATGTCTCCAGAGAAGGAGACTCCACAACCTCTCTGGGCAGCCTGTTCCAGAAAGGAAGATGAAGAGGATAACAGCATGAAGATGAAGATGAATTGATGAAGAGGATAACAGCATGCCCTTCTCTTTTTGAAAGCAGATCTGATAGGAGCACAAGGAGCAAGGAAGACAACTGAAACCTTTCAGTAAATGCAAGTCCAAAACCTGTGCATATTGAGCCTGCTTCACAGTGTTTTTCCGCATCTGTTTTTTTTCCCCTCTCATTTATTCCTTAAGATTACACACGCAGACTGCTGGTAGATTTGGCTGTGTATAGCCTAAATACGCTTCTGCTTCTTCTGTATAGAGCTTTAGAATTATACCTAGTTCTTAAGGAAAGATAATTACACTGCATTCAGCCATAAAAAGAAAACCCTTTCGGAGCAAATACACTTTAAAGTGATTTTTAAAACCACCTTTAATGTATTTTTTTTAATCAGAATGTCTTGTTATACCAGTTCAGCTGTCACCTTATTAGTAACGCTCTTCTCTTTGGGCTCTTCAGTGAGAACTCAGTCCTCTCCAGTAGTGTGTTTTCAGGCAGGTTTGAGGTCAGTCAGTTCAGTTATCGAACCATCTTTCTGTTTTTCATGGGAGCACCTCTTTTGAAATGATTATTAGAAATCTTTCCTTGTCAATGGGGAAAAGCTACTTGTGAAACTACTACACAAAATTTCCCTCATGGTTGCACTAGGGGTCTTTCAGCCAGGTGACGAGAAATTCATTTGAGTCTGCTGTGTTGTAAATAGCTCACTAAAAGGTGCTGTCTGACACTTTGGAAAAAAGTGACCATAAAATTGGTGTACTGATTTTCTGAATCTCCACAGAGAGGTTGAGTTTACAACTACCAGGAAGAGGAAGGGATTATTTTTTTTTGTTTCTCCCTCTGTTATCTCCAGTAAAGGTAATACTGGTCAAATTACACTGGACCACTTTGTGCAATCTGAATGTCTTTGCAGAGGTTGTTTAGGTGTGACTGTTTCTAATGTTACAGTGGTTGAAATGGAGTCTCTCCCTCAAAGCCATGCTGATGTTAATGTTCTGATGATGCTGAAAAGCAGGCAACTTGGAAGTTATCACATGTGGATTTCAATCTGTCAGGGGACAGATTTGTTTAAATATTTGTGTGGTTTTGCATGAGGTGTTGCTTTTCGTAGCTGTTTTGAAGACTAAGATAATTAGAGAAGTTAGGGAATTGGAAACATTTCCAGTTCATTGGGAAATGAAAGCCAGACAACATAGTATGTATGAGAGTGAGAACAAGCAGAAGAAAGAAGAGAGATGGTATCATTTAACACCATATATCCCTTTTAACAGGGAAGCACTGAGAAGAATTGTTCCTTTCTGTCCTGCTTCCCTCTCACCAAATGAAAAATAGACATACCGTAAGTCCTGGCTCACCAACTCCAGGTGGGCCAACAGGGCCTGGTCTTCCTTGCAAACCGGTGTCACCCTTCAAACAAAGATAGATTTTGAAAATGCCTGATTTAGGTATTTGTACGTGTGCAGCATATAACAACTCATCAGACATTCTGTGCTTGAAATAGTTGATGTACAGGAATGACAGAGAAAATCTGAGTGTTCTCAGAGTCCTACAGCATGCAAGGCCCAACAGATATTGAACTGGTGCAGTTTCACAACATTAGGGGACAGCCTCAATTCTGCATTTGTAAGAAGACAATGTTGAAGCTAATCGATTAATTATTCTCACCATATTCCTAGTACATTAAATATGACTTACTGTCCTTTTCTAAGAAGTCAGTGTTTCTGTCACAGTGTTTCTGTTTTCTGTTTTTCACTGGATAATTTTTGTTAAAGACTGAGTATGCATTTTTACTGAGTCATACACTGCTTGGATTGAGTTATGTCAAGCATAAGAACTACTGTCATTTAAAGTACATACTTAAAATGTACTTTTTTTTCCTTCCAAACAGTTTTGATCAACAAACATACTTTCCAGTATCACAAAACCAGCATTTGAGAACTTCAAGATTCTCATGTACCAGCAAGTATATTATCTCAGCTGTCTCAGTCTTTGTTCTTGTCCTACAGTAAGTGTAATATAGAAGGTGAGAGATGCTTGTACCTTTGAGCCTGGCATTCCTATTCCAGTCTCTCCAGGCAAACCAGGTGGCCCAGGGAGACCTCTTTCACCCTTGTCAAAGAATGAAAAAAGAAACAATTCTGTTTATAAATTGGTGTCTAGGGAAATCAGTTTAATGCAGTTTGTAAGTTCATTTCTTTCTATATCCTGAATTTCAGGCCATTGGAATTGTCTTACATAGTACTTCATCTGTTCACCCTTTTGATGCTTCAAAATTCCCTTTATTAGAACATAGATATTTCTGGTACAAAGTGTCGCTAGATGAAGCAAAAGGAAAAATGTTTTGTTTCATCTGGGATGTAAGAGTTTTGACACCCAGCTGCTCTATGCCTCACTGTTGGCCAGCAGGTGCTCTAAATATGGTGCAAAGAAGATATCAAAAGAGATATCAAAAGAGAGAACATCCTTTATGAACTTATTTTCAAGTTTTTCTCCACAACTGTATACCTTTCAGTAACTGATAAACCCATTAGTCTCGGCTGAATTACTTAGTTTAGGCTTTTCTGAGAAGCCGAGTGTAACTGTGGTCTCTCTTAATGAAGTTGAAACAGTTCCTGTAATTGTCTATAATACCCAGTGATATTTGCTTCTTCCATTAGACTACTATGATAAAGATATCAAGTCATCACAGAACCACAGAATGAAGTAATCTCCTTGGTATACCTGGAATTTACAATAGGGTAAGTGAGAAGTAAGCCCAGAAAATCTTAAGAATTTAATAAAAGTAGAGCATATGTTTTTCAAACAAGCAAAAAATTTATGTTTACAGAGGGGACTGGATCTTGCAGCGAAGCATTGGGTGATTTCTGTGGCCCACCTTTAGAGGGTCTGTTGCAAGACTGTGTTATGAATTGCACTCATCCTTGTGACTTTCAGATATCTACTGCTGAGCATCAGTGAACAGTAAGACTACTTATTTTGAGCTATAGAATTCTTCTTGACAATGTAGTTTCAAGAGAAGAATTCCTGCTTGGAATTCTTAGAGAAAAAAAGTATTAAGGTGAAAACTGAAGAAATTCAGTGCTACACTGCTGCTCAGTAATATTCTGTGATGTTGCCATATTTTAACTGTTTGCGAGAGAAGATTGGAATGTGATTTGGACCTGAATCCAATACAAAGAGTAAATGAAGACCTTTCTTAGGAACCTGGTAGAATACAAAGAGTATATGATTTGCTAGCAATGTCACATTAAACTGCATCCCCTACAAGAAGGGTATGGGGTATAAGGATAAAAGCGTTCTTCTTGTGAGGCTGTATTAATACCTTTTAACACTAAAAAGAGAAGAAATAATGCAATTCTTGCCTTTGATCCTTGCAGGCCTTCAGGCCCTTGATCTCCAGATTGTCCTGGCGGACCCTATTAAAACAGGAGTGTGTTTAATGAGATTTTTCAAACTTTCGGAACAATAGCCTCTTGAAAAACAATCTCAAATTTGTTGTAGTCTGCATGAAAATGAGTTACAAACATTTCAGAACTGAAGCTTTGCTTTCTGATGCATATATAGATCAGCTACTCAGCTCAGTTGGGGCTGGGTCTGGTAATCGGGGGAGAGAATTTTGCTTTCCCTTTATTTTAATACAATTAAAGGTGATCTATAGTCAAGATTTACTGAAACGTCCATGATGGGCTAAGCTGCTTGGCCTTCAGTCCAAGAGCATTGGGATGAAAAGATACTAAAGTGTTTGCATGTACTTCAGTGAGGTGATGAAATGGTTAAGACACTGAATGTGAAATGAGCAATTTTGTGTTTTTATGGAACTGTATTTGCTGTGATCTTTGAATGAATTATAAGGATGATTTATTTGTCTAGACTGCTCTTCCAAATTCTTGTTAATTTTGCTGTTTAAGACGACAGATTTTGGTTGCCTTTAACTAAGTGACTCACAGATTCCATGACAGTTGTGGTTATATTTCAGAGCTTTGAATCCCAGGGAACCAGGTATTGTTGTTTATATAGGTGGGCTTTTTGTTGTTTGTTTGTTTTTTTTTTTCCTTTTTTTACCTGTAGTCCTCTTGATCCTCTGGGGCCTACCGGACCTTCAGGACCCTGAAAGGCAGGTGAAAAACAGGATGCATTTATGTGTATTTAGATTGGATCAAAACCACTTCTAGATAACTTTTTACTAAGGTACCTTATTTAGATATCTTTACATTAAAATAAAAAATAAGATCAAGAGAAGCTCAGCAGCCAGCAATTATTGAATAAATATTTTTTAAATGGACTGTGGTAATCAGAATACAGAATAAGAATGAACAGTGTTAATTATAAAGGACCAGTAATCCAGGATTAAACTCTGTTTGTTTTATTTTAAATATTCACAGCAATTACACACCAAATCTTGAAGGGTGTTAGAAACCTTGATTTCATTTTCACCTCTCATTCCCTTTGCTTATGACTTTAGGCCTTCTGCCTCTGCTAAAGTCAAGTAGAGTTTTACCACTGTTATAAATAAGCTTAGGCTTGGGCCTTAAGAGGACTTACATGAAAATATAGCAGGAGCTGAGGAAGTTACTGAAAATGGTATCCTTGCTCACTTCATTTTTTTAAACCTGTCAGTTGTTAATTTCCCTCAGCCTTAGAATTAATTTAATGTGCTTTAAATCTATCACTATGATTGTTATTCATGGAATTAAAGCTTTTCATTACTTTGTTTCCTGAAAGCATAATACTTTTGTGGCTACTTACTCTGTCTCCTTTTATCCCTGGGATTCCACATTCACCTCTTTCACCCTGGAAAGGAATAAATATTTATGAGGTATATTGAACATATCATCCTTATTCTTTGGATGCTTTAGTCGAAAGCCTAATTGTTACTCTATTCTTGACATACTATAGCAATTTTGCTGTAAGTTCCTTGGGGAATGGACACATCTTCTGTTAGAGCTTGTACAGGGGCTGGTAAAATGATGTTATTGTTCATTACTAGTATTTATAAGAAATATGGCACTACACATAGTAAATAGTAATAACATCAAATCTCTTTATGTAAGCAGGAGTTCTGACTAAAAGTAATACCTTCTCTCCTTTATATCCAGATTTGCCCTGGGAAAATAAAAAAGCAAAGCAGGTTGTGAGGATATGTAACTCAAACGTAAGAATGTGAGTATTGGTGCTCTTAACATTCTACTCTCTCTAGAAAAACAGCATTTCAGATTATAATGAACAATTAGGTAGAAAAGGTGATCTCTGATAAAAATGGCAATATGACTCTATAAATACTGCACCTACTAGTCATGATAGATGCTTTTGTATGTATGAACAAATCTTACAAAAGTGTAATTTTAGACTGGGATTTTGATGATGTAGAAGCAGATCAGCTAGAGTTCCTATTTCCGTCTTAGTCAGAAACATGCTAAAATAAGAAAGCAAGAAAAAAGTGACCAATTAAAAGGAGGTACTGAATAAATAAGAAAATAAAATAGAGTGATTCGTATGTGGATGACTTCAGAGTTAAGCACTAGCAGGCTGGCCCTACAGTTATTTCCTATATGTATTTCATTCCAACTATTTAATTGCTGTTACACAGTGGATCCTTTATTTGCCAAATGAGAATGTTAAACTGACCCATAAAGATGCACACAGAGTGTCAATTTCTGTCATGTTCTCAGATTACCATATCAGAGCTTTTCTTCATTTTAGGAGGGACTGTGTATTCTTAGAGAATATTTTCTAGATTACTCTTATAAGAAGGAATTATTCCCTTTCTTTAAGCAATGATAATGTCGGTTCTTCTAGTGCTGATGAATAATTAGCGGTAAACCAGAACTGCAATTTGCTATTATAATATAAATAAATAGATAGATAGATAGACAGACAGACAGATAAATAAATAAAGTGTTTTGCCCTGAAGGAACACTGCTCACTGGAGAAGAAGGGGGAAAATATCTTTTTTTACCTCTATTCCATCTTGTCCTGGGATTCCATTAAGACCTGGCTCCCCCTATGAATCAAGGTTAGTGAAATGAGGAGAAGATAGTATTGTTCTGATTATCTGAGTAGATATCTCAGTGCAATATAGGAAGCATACCAGTTCCCTGTTTTTAGACTCTGATGATGTTATACATTAGATATAAGATTTTAATTTGTAAAGAATCTTATTACTACAGTAAAAGGGGGTAGATAAAGTTTAAGAAATTCACAGGTGGAAAGTACATACATGTGGACTATAAGGATAGTCTTTTGGCATTAATCAAGTACCAAATCTCAAATCTTTCTCCTAAATCTGAAAAATCACCTTTGTTCCTTTCAGGCCTGGAGCTCCATCATCCCCAGTGCGACCCTTTTTACCCTGAAAATAACAAAATAAAATTCTTCTAATATACGTTATTTTACAGTATATACACTATTTTTTTTATACATTTAGGCTATTTTCTTCCTATAGGTTTATGTTTAAAAATCTCTGCACTTACCATAACCTTGAAATTGAGTATCTGGGAGCAGCAGGACCAACTCAATAGGCAGCTCTTTTTTCTCTTTTGTCTTTGTCGTAAACAAAATTTGTTCAGATCTCCACTGAAGAAAAGCGGTGATCAGATACTTCTGTAGCTACTCAGCTTGCCAAGTGGGTGTTTTATTTTCTTATGAACTCTTTGATTTGCTTTTGTTTAAGAGGTACTTCCACTCTCCAAGTAAAGACTTGGAATAATAACCCAAACAAAACTACTGTTTGCACACGAGAGGCTACATTTTCAATTAAACTGTGCTGTCCTGTGCAGGATAAAACCGGTGTGTATTTCTGTTATGTACGTATAGGATGTTTAGGTCAAAAGGGTGAGGATGGACAGATCTCTAGAGGTCTGTTTCAAACTCTGACACTGTGCATTCACCTTGAGCAAGGGTTGTAAGGTACTGCAGTGCTTTAGTTCAGTATTAGGGATATGACATCAGACCATTCAACTTAGAGAGCTCTTTTTGAAACATAAACTCTGCAGTTTAGATCACCAAACTTTGTGTGCAGCAATCACCTAGATGTGCTTAGGGGTTCTCTTCTATTCTGAAAGAAGTCCAGTGTATTTTAGCCTCTTTACAAGTCCCTTGTCTTAATTTTTCCTGATGCTTCAGCCTCTTGCTCTCTCTCTTACTTTCAGAGAGCTTTTCAGATACTAATATTTTATTTTAGGCTAGTTAGATCCACCTGGTCTGGTTGTCTGATTTTAACAGGTGAATTATTGTTCTACACAAGAAAGTTGCTCCTTCCTGACTTTTAAACTGCTGTGGCTAAAAAGAGAGCCTCACCACATCACACTTTTTTCAGAGGCAGTGCCTCATGGCATTCTCAGGTCTCTCTCTGTGTTTCCAATTGATGCGACATTTCCTCGCGATGTAACTATGGAGGACTATGTATTGAACCTTGAACTTTTGTCGTCTCAGGATTTTGGTTCAAATAATTAAAAAAAAATCCAACAATGAAATAAGTCTTGATTTGTACTGTATATCAGTTATTTGAGAAATGGCAGCTACTTACAGCAGGGCCAGGAAGGCCTCTTTCCCCCTTCTCACAGTTACATGTGGCAGCCTGGCGACACTTTGAATGAAAATAATCCAAATCAGCACATTTTAATAGATGAGATAACATCTCATGAGAAAACACATGAACATTGCTTCTAAGTTACTGTATGGCTAGTCTGAGAACACCAGTAATGACCAGAAGCCAGTTATATTTACATGTTTTACAGAGATCTTTTGATTGACAGTTTACCACTCATCAGGAATGTGGTCTCCTACACTCCATCCAAAAGTCTGTATCATTCCTGCTCCTGAAATTTCAGTCACCTCAGTAATGGCTTTACCTCCAAACTCTTCACAAGGTCGGTTTGTTGGTATGCTGTGTCTATGATTGCAGATTTGATTACTAGTCACTGTAGAGATAGCCAAGACAATGGTGCAAGAAAACATCTTACATCCTTTTTCCACTTCACTATAAGCAGGATAGATCATAGTTTAGCTATAGCTTGATCTATAAATAAAACATGTTATGTATACACCTATCTAGTTAATGCAATTCCTTATAATAGTTTCTAATCTTTCTTTTTCCTCTGTCATCTCTACCATCATGTGTCCCAGTCAGACATCATTATGGTATGTAGTTATGTGATTTTTAGGATCTTTTTTGAACTTTTAAACCATTACATAATACAAAATTATTACAGATACTGGGATTCTTTTTGGAGGAGGAATAAGGAATGTTATTTTAATTTTGGGTTTTATTATTTATTAAACCTCCAATCAGCTTTGACATGTCTAGAAGTGAAGAGTTTAAATGTCATAGAATCATAGAATGGTTTGTGTTGGAAGGGACCACAAAGATCATCTAGTTCCAACTCCCCCTGCCATGGGCAGGGACACCCTCCACTAGACCAGGTTGTCCAAAGCCCCATCCAACCTGGCCTTCCACACTTCCAGGGGTCATTCTTATCTGAATATCTCAGTTAGTAACAATATGTTTTCCAAGGATAACATTGAATGTCTTACTACTTCAGGATTTGTTTTGACAGAGAAAAATCAGTATGCCAGTGGAAATGAATGAAAAATAAAATGCTTCAAGTTTTGCAAACCCTCATAATATTTAGCAGTTTCCTTGAACTGCTCATCAGAATGGTCTTTGCCTGAGATAACTGTACCTTAAGTAGGAGTAACATCTTTAAAGGGAAAGCTAAATTTATTCCCCCCTAAAATGGCAGCCAGACCTACCAATGCCAGCAGTCAGAGTGACATAGTGTGGACAAACTTGAAAAGTGCAATAGTGCAGCTTTCTTTGAGTTCCTTCCCTTTTTTAAACTCTATTACATAGGAAGAGCATTAAGGGCTAGAACTGCACCACAGTCTGCTCTGGGTCATGGTTTCTTACCCACTGAGTCAGTTGGATGATGTGCCAAGATGTATCAGCAAATTTTTGCTAACCTCAATACTCACGTATTATTCTTTTTCAACTTTGAAAATAAGGAGGGACAGTAAATGACATTAGAATAGCAAATTAAAGCTCTGTCCTGAAAATACAAAAGCATGTTTTACTTAAAGGCAATCCCATTAGACTCAATATTTAACGAACTTTCTAAGCTATCAGTTTTCTTGAATTATGCTTCCATATAATTGTAAATGTCCATATTAACCAGTAGTTCTGTACAGGAAAAAAAACAATTTACCTCTTCCTCAGAGAGATCTTTCTGTAAAGACAGATATACAAAACAACATTAGAAACTTAAAGTCGTAATCCAGCTCTACAGGAAGGATACTGACTGAAAGATGTTTACATAAATTGCTTCAGCATCTAATTAATTAAATTATGCAATTAACATATTAACAACATTAATTAAGCTTCAATTTCTGAGAAACATTTAACCAATCTTTCAATTCTAAAAAATAATTTAAATAATTTCAATTCCTATTATAGACTGTTGACTGCACAAATCACTGCTTCTCCTTATCCAGCCATAATTTGCTAAAATTGCAATGGTAAACAGACCTAAAACAAGATAGTTAGAATATGGGAACAATGCCTCCAGAAACTGCACTGTTTCCAAAGTGCTGAATAGCAGCAGCTCTCTAGTAGGAGTGAATGATACATACTATACACTTAAGAAAATCAGAAACTCTTCTATGCATACTGTTAGGCACACACAAAATGAGAACAGTAAGAACATCTTAGAAAAGATTTGACTTTCGCAGTGATTACATGAAGTTATCATCATCAAATTAGATCTGTTATTTTTTAGATCTCTGCAGCTGAAACACCCACATACAATGGATTCCTCCCACTTTTCACAACTGCTGTAGTATCTTGAGAGGACATAAATGTGTTGATGAGCAGCAATGCAACGCACATCTCTAAAATTTACATGTATGCACATATAATTATACATGCCATTACTTAAACCAGACAGCAGCCTTGTTCTCAAAAGAGGGCACCTGAGGATGGCCGCCTGTTTGGTACAGGTAAAATAGAGTGTGTTTAGTCACTTGAGAGGTGGTTGCTGTGATACAAAAGCAATGGTAATACCAGAGAGGATGGGAAGAGTGATAGCAGGGAAACCAGTGCAGAGTGGCAGGCTGCCCAAGTGAAGGACAGACAGACAGGAATGCCAGCTTGTGTACCTGCTCTAGGCCTGTATCCCTTAGGTGTCACTTTCACCACAGAAGTCTCCTGGTTGTTAATTCATATTTCTATTTTATGAATCTCTGCATGCGCAGATCAGGGCTTCATTCAACGCTTGTGTCACCAGGTTTATAGGCTCTATTTTACATACTTGCCAGGGAATGTTTTTTTATGAATTAAGTTCACATGCAGAAAAGAGACAACCAAGCAAAACCTCAAGCTCAGTTTACACATTTCCTGTTGATTATGTGGTGGGTTTTCCATGGAAATCTAAAGATGTCTGTGGTCAAGTTCAGATTTTATCTAAATTGACGTATCTCCATTAAGGTCTACAAATTTATTTTCACTTTTGTGAGAGCTGCATCTTTTTTGGTACAAAAAGCAATGTCACATTCCTGCTTGCTACAGAAGAAAGCACTAGGATGTAAAAAATGGGCTATTTTTTTTAAAGAAAGGTGGTCTTAAATACCTTTCTTAGGAGGAAAACCAGATAAAAATAATTTCACAACGGGTCTCTTTTAAGTCTAATTCAGTTTCCAACTTCAAATATTTCAGCTGGCAGTATCTGAATGGTGTGGAGCGAAGGGAAACCTGTGCTTTGGCACAGTGGTCTTACTAATAAATGTGCTGCTTTAACGTATAAAAAGTACAGATTTCTTCAATAGCATAAACATTTCAAAATATTGAAAATAAGACCAATGTTTTATATGAGACCAAGTTTACATATATTTCTGTAACTATTTCAAATTCTCTCTTATACATACCATTTCTTTGAGAACCTTCTCCACAGTTTCTTTCTCCTGGAGGTTGAAAACAAACCTGGATGCTGGGACACTGGCCAGGAGCCGGAGCTTGGCAGCATTGTTGACCTCCTCAGCCACTCTGGTCATTCCCATTGTGAAAAATACAATTCCCTGGTGTTTAGCATCAGCTGTAGCTGCAAAAATATCTGGATTTCTTGGATGGTCCACTCCATCAGTGAAGAGCACAGCTACTTTCACACTACCCGGAGTCCCTTCAGTCATGTAGAGTTGTGTGAGGTTAGTTATAGCATAAGTTGTGTAGGTGCCATGACCTATGTAGGTGATGGGAGCAATGTGGGATTTGAATGCTTCAGGACCTTTCCAGTCATGGAAAGTTTGCTCTAATAAAACAGTGCTGCTGTACTGAAGTAAGGCCATCCTCCAGCTAAGGGTACGTCCAGAACTAAGCTGCAGACTTTTCATCCTGTCTACTGTTTCCAGTACAAATTTTTTCTGCTGTTCATGATTATAGTCCTTAGCACCTTCGGAGCTGTCCAGTAAAAAAGCAATTTCCAGAATGCAGTCTTCATCTAGAATGAATAGGTAGTAGGTGAGTGGAGTGATTTCATACTAAATATCATTCTACCCTTATCCTTACATGTCTTTTAGGCTTCAAAAGTGGAGTGCAATTATGGAAATTTTTGAAAACATCTGTGATCACAAGTGTGAGACCCTCATGAAGATAGAGTGTACAGAGGCTGAGGAATTTGGTCCAGAACAGATGCCCCAAGGAAGAAGAAACTGACAGTGAGGTGATGTCATGTAGCATGAAATGAAGAATATTGTAGTGGTTTTAGACATTCATTCTGTCCTCTTGCGTGGTATTTTGCTGAATATCCTACCAGGATGAGGACTGGCAAGGTGGAAGTTATCTACAGGAAAATGAGTCTTACTGAATTAGACGCTGGAGTGTGATTTGACAGAGCTAGATTTTGTCCCTGGTACTGACACTTGAATCCAGTGACAAAAAAGTTTCCAAAAGAAGGATCTGCAGAGTATTATATTTCTCAACTACTGTTGACATTATTTCTATAAAAATAGACTTATATCGGCTATTATTCTCGTTGTGACAGTAACAGGCTATCAGCCATATCATAAAAAAGCCCAGAAGTAATCTTATTTTCTGAAATAACACAAAAAGGGAGGGAAAAGATGGGAGTCAAAAGAGAATTTCAAAAATAAGTTGTGTGAAAATGTAGGATGAGGCAAGCCTAGCTGATTATAAGCAGTATCTTAGAGGGCCATGTAGTCCAGAATCCAAATAAATGAACCAGGGAAAAAAACCAAAGCTATTTTAAAATTACAATACTCACCTTGATCACTTGGGCTGGGATATTTTTCTACAGTATTTGACAGAATATGCTTAGGTTTTGGTCTTCTCAATCCGTATCTTTTTTCTTCCCTGAGATTTTCTGCTAAAAATGTGTGGTGTTCAAGTATCCACAAAAGCCACCAGAATCTGAAGAACATCATCTGTTTGGTTTCTGTTTCCTAAACACAAGTAATACTATAGAAATATAGCAGTAGAAGGACAATAAAACATTCAATTTTGCTTCAACAGTTTGCTTAGCAGGCTGTATTTTAAAATATAGTCCCTAAAACCAAGCTGATTTTATTTTCATTTGATAAGGTCTTCTGCAAAACATGTAATAAATAATAAACGGAGGCATACTGGAGTGATTTTCAAGCATAGTGTGCACATAGTTCTAGCACATGACAAACCGGAGACAGGTATTTTACAAACATACTCTCTCTCACTGCCGAGTAGTGTTTGTACAACAAGCACTTCTCAGAAACCTTAACATGGGCCCTACCCGTGTGGGTGCAGTGTGAATCCCAAGTGTAATTCACAGGGGTGTTCTTTTTAAATCTACTTTTTACTGACATGGAGAGAAGGAGGTACACAGGCAGACCCACATTTTTCCCTGTTCTCTTTACTTAAGAACTGAGGGTCATGCATATTCCTCCTTGCTATCACAGCCCCTCAGTCTGCAGCAGCCCCACAGTCATGGCCTGAGGGTGCTCTCCAGGCATGAAATTACCTACTGTGCAATGCTGGGGACGTGTGAGCCCGGGGTGCTGAGCTCAGGCTGACAGCTACCTACTGACAGGACTTTTTCTTTCTGTAGGGACCAGAGCTGATTGTCCTGGGCTCACAGACACACCCGGAGCTCACAGGCTGCTCAGGGACTGACAAGTCAGTGCTGCCCCACTTCAGTTTGTCATCTCCCTGCAAACTATCCCCAGGTAGGCACAACACGTAGCAAAAGGGCAGCTCAGTGGCAAGAATGAACGTGCCAGGACTGAGCATCTCACAGAAGTCCATCACACAGTCACGTCTGCAGGGTTTCTCAGCTGCTGCTAGTTTAGAACAGGAATTCTCGTGTCTGCAGACACCGAGAGGACAGGGGGTCCTTACCTCGATGTTCCTAAGCAAAAGGCCCTGGGCTTGCTGGCAGCTGTGTTGTCCTCCTTGTGCTGGATGCTCTGTGAGGAAAGGAGGGAGAATTTGGGCTGCAAGCTCCTCTGAGAATCAGTGTCGTGTCAGGAGGGGCCAGCAGACAGAGGCAAGGAGAGAGGGAACAGCAATCCTGGCTCCTCCTTCTCGGCTCAGGAGCACTCCTTTCCTCCTCCCCAGGCTATGCGCATGCATCCCAGGTTTAGTTCCCCACAGTCTTTTCCACACATAAATCCTCATCCATACTTCCCCAGGTATGGAAGAGGACTGTTCTCACCCCAACACACTTCCCTGCACACCAGCGCAGTTGTGTTCACTCTCTTCTCCCATCACTACCACACACATTTCACCCCCATACTTCTGCACATCTGTCATGCTTTGGCAAGGCAGCTTTTGGTACTGGGCATCATGTTTTCAACATCATCATCATCATCATCATAGCGGTCCATGTTTGTAGGATCCCTTTCAGACGTCGATGAATCTCCTCATAATGAAGGATTCCTGTTACTGCTGTAGCAGAAAGATATTTATTGTCCCGTGGATTGGGCCAACTGAAATTTTAGTTGCTGGTGAGATTACCCAGCCTGAGGAGATCAAAAAGACAGACTAGTCTGAAAGCTGTACAGTTTCTCTAGTCTGTCACACCTATACTTTCAAAGACTGTAACAGTTCAAGAACAAGGACATAGTATGATGCCTTCAAAACCTAAGCTAGGTGGCTATGGATTCTGAAGGCTATCTCTTTTACCAGTGATTGCAGCTTGTAACCTAATTCTTCAAATATCCTCAGAAAGCTTTTGCATTACAAACTAACATATTAAACAAGTAGTTCTTTTCCACAGAAATACATGTTTGTTTTTTTTTTCCCCTGTCTTCTTCCACCCACATGCACACAAAGAGGACCCAATGCTAACTGCTGTCCGCCTTTCCATCTTAAGTGTCCACTAGCTCAGCCCACTTGTGACAGTCACAGCCAAGGACGCTGAGGGATTTGTGGGGAAAGGATGCAGTTTTGATTCCAAATTGAATAGGTGGGAGGGACTGGTAGGACGAAGCAGCTGGATGTTGAAGGCATTTGCTATGGTTCTAACCCTGTTTTCTATTTTCCATCTTTCCAGTAATTACTGCTAAATTGCTGAACTAGGATGGCTGAAGTGCAACTCTACGTATTGTATGGCTGCTCATCGTTACCTAAGGTGAAACTAGCTCAGATACACCTACTTGGGCTACAGCTACAGATAAAAAAGAATCTTCTTTAAAGGTTGGAAAGAATTGATGTTTATTTCTCTTCAGCCACTTTTATTTTTCCATGCTTACACTGTCATATTCAGATTTTGATTAAGGCAAGGAATGAAAAGGCAATTTTTTGCCCTTTAGGGAATATAAATAATGTGATGTTTAACTGAAATAGCTATAATAAATCTCACGTAGCCCCTAAATCTTACTGAGAAAAAAAATCTAATTCTAGCAAGAAAAAGCATGTTAGCTATGGTTGGGATTGTGTGCCTCCCATAAGCAAAACATTGTAATTCTTTCATTTTCACTGCCAATTCCTACCTTAAAACATAACTGGCAAATAATTTCTTAATTAAGTAACTATTCTGCTTGTATGTTTAGTAGCAAGTTTTTGGCTTCAGGATGTTTCCTTTTATTTGAGAAAGATGTTTACCCTCAGGACAGATTTTTCTTTTTTTCTGTTTTTTTGGCCAGGTGCAACTTTAAAAGCTTAGTGGGGCCCCCACATTTTTATACCTGCTTGCATGGTATTATTCTGTCCAGAATTCCAGGTATGTGACATACCATACAGTACACTTCTAGACTTGCAGTCTTCTGAAATTGTGGTGTTCTCAATAACTGCGTTATTCTTATGGTGACACTTTATCAAAATGCAAATGATACCAATGTAAAATATATACGCATTGATGCATCTGAGATACCTCTTAAAAATAAAAATTAACAGTAAGCTTTCTTGCCTCATTTACTACAAACTTTACCAAGTGTTTATTTAATATTTTAATGGTATTATACTCTGTGTACTTTTTAAATAGAGTGACTTAAAAGCTATGATTAGAACATTCATGCTGTCATTTAAATGTTATAAATTTACTGCTAGAATTCAATTCCTTTTTTTTTTAAAGGAATAAAAACATTTCATATTTTATCTTAAGGAATCTAGACATTGGATGCTTCAGCACACAGATAGTTATGTTTCTATTTAAACATATTTAAGTATCTGATGTCTCTGGGAGATGACACTACAGACTTGTGTACTTAGCTGACTAAGTTGGGCCCAGCTCCCTACATGCTCACCATGCTTCAAACATGACAGTAATTGGAAGCTCAGTAGTGTTTGCAGGAGTCAAAGACTGAAATGAATATAAAGGCTATGTTACAATTGCACCAGCCAAAGCTAGGGTCACAAATATTGTTGCATATCCAGATCTTTGGATTTTTTCCATCACTGTTTGAAATCCAAGAATTCTCAGCTGTCTGATCTCAGTATTTCAGTCTGAGAAATGAGGCCTAACATTTTTTTTCAAAGAATAAAGGGGTATATGGGAGTTATGTAAAACCACAGCTAAATAGGCTATACTCAATCAAAGGAAATTTCTTATCACTTTAGAACCATGAGGAAAGATACCACCAAGAAAGATACATTCTTAGTGTGTTTAAGCACTACTAAGAAGGGAAACCAAAGTGATATTACACCCCTTTGTCACTGCCATTACTGTTGCATAGGTGGTGGCAGCTTCAGAGCTAAGTGAGGTTGCAAGGCCACTTTGAAGGGGCACTGAATGAAGAATTGGGGCTTAGAGATGCCAGTTGCTGTGGTGTAGCATGACCTCTTGTGTCAGCAACAGTCCTCACTATCACTTTCTGATGGCAGAAGTAGCAGCAAGCCTGACTGTTGCAAACATCTTTTCTGGTCCCCTCTTCTTTGTCCTTTCCCTCTCTCTGTGGGTACCTCTTACAGCTTGGTCTGGCTCAACTGTGACCACTTCAGTCATTGTTTAGCAAAATTCAGTACCTTATTGAGAAGCCTTGAATAACTTCTGTTAAGCTGGACTAACTAATGTCACTAGAATGCACAGAGCCCTGATCAGTCCTTCAGCTCTCCAAAAGCCTGTGACAGGACTGGAGATGCCGTAATCACAAGCCAGCATATGGCAAAATACCATCTCAGTATTTGTACATGCTTAAGGAATACTCATCCACGAGGGAGGCCAGTTTTTGGGAGCAGCATGGAGCAGGCAGAGCGTGCTTCTGATTTCCCTGTGCTCTGATGGTAAATTTTTGTCCCAAGGAGCTTGACATGATGCTTCTGAAATGTGTTTCCATTTGTTTTTGCCACCTCATTGTGAATAATGCACATAACTTGTCTGCTGTGAACTGTTAAAAATACACACATTTCACATAATCTTCTAGTGTTTCATGGCCTCAAGATAGTATTGACCATTTAACCTGACTGCATTGTGCTGTAATGGTATTTCAAGAGTATTTATTTCGTTATACTATACATGTCAGTACATGACCAAAGTGCCCAGAAGAAACAAAAACCTACCTGACTTGCCCTCGTAAAATAATGAAAGCATTTACAATATTTTGAATCCTGATATTAAAGAGCAATGTTGTGAAGAATGTGGTTCTTAGTCCCGTAAGTTGTATCACACCTGTGAATTTTAGTTCAAAAGTTCAAATACTGAAAGTAATTGAAAAGAAAATTTTAAAAATCCAACCTTAACTTCACTGAAGATTGTATCTGAAGAAGGATAAAATAGAAACCTGTATTTTAGCTTTTGACTGCAAAATGTGCTTTAGTGGATTTGACAGCTCAGGATTCAGGCTGAATAGTCGGCTAAGTATAGTAAGTCCTGAGAAATTGACTTCTATTTGCCAACTGTTGTGGCTGCAGTTTTTTAAAAAAAAAAGTAGACTTATGTTCTGTGACAAAACCTGATTGTTCTATATGAAAAATGATGTCTTATTGGCACACCGTTACAAAAACCTATAATGAAATCTTGGCGTATGTGAAGGTAGTGGCAGAACTATTGAATGCAGCGAAGCCAGGATTTTGTCTTTGCCTTTTGCTACAAATCTTAAGCATGTGGTCTGAAAGAGCTGATCAAAGCAAATCAGTTTTATTATATTTTAATCTAAACTCACTGTCATGAAAGTGCTGTAAGCAAGGACTTTGACATCTAAGAGTTACTCTTTGTGTAGGTCCCAACACATTTTAATGATTCTTTAGGACTGGAGTGGTAAACACAGCCTTCTCTTTTGCAGCTGGTATGAACCTGGCTCTCCATTTCCTCCTTTTTGAATATTGCTTTTCTGCAACATTTTTCAGGAGGTGCAGCAAGAGAACTTAAATTTTAACAAGGCACAGAAGGGAGGAAGCCACCTTCAGCACTTTCCCATTTTATCTCTATACAATACAGCCAAAACCTGACTCTGAGCATTTTAGTGGTAAGTAAAAACTCATAATCTGTCTGTGTGTAATATCAACATATTAGCTTTTGAGGTTTTTTGAAGATATTTGCTTATTTCTACTTTTATCCTAATAGTTCTCCTTTCATTTTTAGTTTCCCTAATTAAGAGATATTACAAGTATGTAAACACAGCTATACATGAGTAGCAGTTATTTTCAGAAGAATTTGTAGCATTCAGTCTAACAAGGGAATGAAAGCATAGAAAGAGTACAGATACATTTTTAACATACTAAATATTTGACTGAACATTTGATGATATTGAACATTTAACTAGATCAAGAATGCTCTTAAAAATGAAAACTAAACTGAATATTAAAGATTCAATTTGCTACATTGGTGCCAATGAAAACAGACAAGTAATTATTTTGAATTTTCTGTTGGATGTCCGTCACTTCTTGTTGTAAAGAATACTTTGTACAACTACTTTCTTCCACCTGCCTGATTTTCAACAGCATGGTAACTGTAACTTGCTCTTTTACACTATTCTTTTAAAAATATGGTAATTACATTTTTCAGGAGTGGAAGCTCATATATTTTGGTGGAGTTGCAGTAAAAAGCTGATGCTTTAGTCTCACCTAGCACATTTAGGGAAGATATTGTTTGATAACTGGAAAAAGAATTACTCTGCTGGAATATATTTAGCAAGTTAAAGCATGTTTGTGTGCTGTATTATGCAAATGGTAGAGATTTGTTAGAAGTCAAATTCCATACAGTTCTAAAGTTGTAATCCTTTTAATATCAGGAATAGATTTTGTCTTTCAGAGAGCTGATTATGTGTATTGTTATAAAAAGACAAACATTTATCTTACAACCATTGTTGTCAGTATAACTCTAAACTTGCATCATTGGACCTACAGATTTTAAAAAGTGTTTATAAAAGCATGCATTAGACTCATCTCACAGCAGTAATTATGCTAGTAACCTAGCTCTCAGAGCCCTTACTGTACTTGTCAGCCTTAATGGTCCTTTATCAGCTTCACCTGATGCCCACACCCCTGCCCTGGGTCTAGGGGCTCAACCTGAGGCTATCTGCTCTGGCTCTAGTGGTGCTGTGGGAGGTTGGTCACTGGAGGTCTGTCACAGCCCTGCCTGGACCTGCTAGCCTGTGGCTGATGTCCTGTCCATGCAGAGGTACCTCCTTGCTGGGGGCAGTGGGATGGGCTCTGGCTGAGAGGCCCTGCTCTGCTGCCCTGCTGGGAAGCCCCCTGCTCTGGGTTGCAGCTGGCCACTGCTATTCCTGACAGAGCTGGCACAGTTGTTTCCAGCTTGCACAAATGCTGGTAGGCACCTGGACACAGCGGACACCCGTTGCTCTTCACAAAACGCTCTGTGAGCCCTGTGTGAAACATCAGCCCTATTACACAGCATTTGCTTGTGGCGAAATGCTATGCTACCAGAGCTGGGGGAGGTCTTCACTCTTATAAGTGAACAAAACTCTACCTAATTTTCAAAAAAGGTATGTTTAAACCTATGTTTGTAAATAGAAACTTGTAGAATGTAAACAGCATAGGGTTGCTTCTGTGGAGCAATGTTAGGAGGAACTCTGATCTCTTCAATCACTTCATATGATGTTTGAGCAGCTCTTTACGTGTGCCCGAAGCATGCTCTGTAGATACGTTTTTACATGTAGGTACACATTAGCTGTGGGAGTCTGTGCTATGGCTTAGCAAGTTAAGAGCTTAATGAAATGCTATTATTATTGAATAGTATTGCACAGATACAACTCACAGCAGTAGGCAGCATTTAATTCTGTTTATTCTTAAATACTTGGAGCACCAATCCAGCTGGATCTTGTTGTTTAGCCTTAAAAGATGTCTTCAAGCTCAGTACCTTGTTTTGTATCTGTTACAGGACTTCAGTGGCATTATAGCAGGTGGATTAAGATGTGTGGGGATAAAATGAAGCTTGGTAGAAGCTAAATTGCCTTACACCTGGCAACAAAAGCGAGTAGATGAGGTGGACTTCAGGACTTGCCTTATACGGCTGACTTAGCTGATGGGCCAGGCCGGGGCCAGTCGTGAGCAGTGCGTGCCAGGCAGCAGGGTTTCTGGCCCTGAGGGGCGACCACCTCAGCATCAGCTCTGTGCTGAGCAGTGATGGGCATCGCTGAGTGGCTGCTGGCTCGGCTTCTGCAGCTCTGCCTGAGAGGAAACAACAGTTTTTGAAAGTGAAGTCTGTTTGCCTGTTGTGTCTGAGCTGGTACATAGTGCTGATACTGCTGCAGCACCTCTGCATACACACAGCTCCTCTTCTGAGGGCAACTCAGCAGCTACTGTAAAGGCCTCCTGAGTTTGGAGGGCAGAAGTCCATTTAACCTGGGAGGATGTTTTCCCAGGAGTGGAGACAATAAATAGTGTGAAGGACAAAATGGCTAGTAGCTTTCTGCAGTAGAGACTTGGTTCCTACAGCAGAGTTGACGTTAAATTGCTTAAGCATTTGAAACAGCCATAAAATCCTCTGCAGGAGTGAAAGAATACAGTCTGCAGCCTGAAGCTGAGGGAAGGGGGGCTGTGTTTTTAAAGACTTAAATATTAACAAAAGTAGTGTAATTAATACATTCGATGCTAGTATAACAAAGATTTTTGTAGCAAAGACCAATATTGGTTTCTTTAGGTAAGAATAGGCTTATTGAAGGATATTAATAATTCTCTATAAACATCTACTAGTTGAAATATATTATGCTGTAATCTTTTGCATCTAACCTTGCATAAAATCCAAGTAGAGCTTTTTTCTTGCTCTGAGGATTGCTATAGAAACTAAGCTATTAATGATGATAGGATTTGTTTCAACAATATTTTTGTTTCAGTAAGATTTTTTTTTTTAATATATATTGGTTAGGTTTGCAGCTATCCACGCTAAAGCTCCTGAATTAGAAGAAATATGTTAAGCTAGTTGTGGACTTGTTAGCTCCATAGAAGAAAACAGTGGGTAAGGCTCTTCCTTACAATCATAGAACCATAGAATCTTTAAGGTTGGAAAAGACTTTTAAGATCATCGAGTCCAACTGTCAACCCAACACCATCATGTCTACTAGACCATGTCCTGAAGTGCCATGTCTACACACTTTCTGAACACCTCCAGAGATAGTGACTCCATCACCTCTCTGGGCAGCCTGTTCCAATGTTTGACCACCCTTTCAGTGAAGAAATTTTCCCCAGTACCCAACCTAAACCTCCCCTGGAGCAATTTGAGGCCATAAACTGATGTATCTTCTCTCTTTAACAATAAGTAAAAGCATATAAAAGTTAGTTTAAGTGAAATTTTAAATGAGATGGCATGGTTTTACAAGCCCTTAAATCAGCAGGTGACCTGACTGACCTGCCTGCAGATATTATTTGAATGCATAGATGCTACCACAGTACTATCCTGAACTGGGTGTCTTTTCAGCAATAGCTCTTCTGGATTCTGCACTGCAAATCATGTGCCCTGATCCTATAGAGTCAGAATACTGTGTTATGACTTGTGCTATGAAGAAAATTCTCCTGGTAGCCTGTTTGTGCCCTTGCCACTTTCTCCTATTAGTATTCAAATGGGAAGCTGAAACACTTCAGATCAAGCAACTGACACTACGTAATTGGCACGATGTACAGCATTTATATTCCATCTAAAATGATTTTGAGAGAGGATTTAATTTGCATCATCACCTCCAAATAGGATTACAAATAATTTCAAGATATTATTGTTATTGTTGAAATGTATATACTGTCTGAGGAAGACTAACTGTAACCCAGACTCAAAATTCAGAGACTTTTATCTTAGACTTTGTTCAGAGTATTGGAGTTTTCACTGGTTACAATGGAAAACCTAGTGTCTAAGAAATGATTCTCAGGTGTTTTAGCTGGCAAAAGGGTAACATCAATCGAGATGTTTTACCAGATAAAACATGACTTTGCTGGATTGATGCTACTCTCCCACCTTTTAGTGGAGAACCTCATTCTGTTTGTCTGGTATGTGCTGCCATAGGGTTCGAATGCATTTGCTAAACTACTGATAGTGTTAGTGAAGTAATAACCATTTATCATGATAGCCCAGTGATATTTGCATCATTCTGCCATATTTTGTTGACCATATTGAAGGGTCATGCTGCTAAGCATTTGCTGAAGACGGAGCGTATGATAAAGAATGCACTTGTTGCTAGTATTGCAAAATTCTGTTATACCATCTTTGGATAAGCTGAAACTTTATGTAGTTATGCCTGTTAAGGCACCGTGCAAGGACAAAATCATAACAGTTGGTGTCTTTGAGGGAGAATAAAATAAGTCTTCTAATTTTTATGTATGTCATAAACAAGTGTCCTGGTTTCAGCTGGGAGAGAGTTAATTTTCTTCAAGAAAGTCAGTATGGGGCTGTGTTTTGGATTTGTGCTGGAAGCAGTGGTGATAGTGGAGATGTTTTTGCTGTTGCTGAGCAATGCTTACACAGAGCCAAGGACTTTTCGGCTTCTCGCACCGCCCTGCCGGCAGGATGGCTGTGGGTGTGCGGGGAGTTGGGAGGGGACAGACAGGGCACCTGACCCAAACTGACCAAAGGGATATTCCATACCATACGACGTCATGCTCGATTTATAAAGGGCTTGGGGGAAGAAGAAGGGGGGGGCAGCGGCATTCGGAGTGATGGCGTTTGTCTTCCCAAGTAACTGTTACGCGTGATGGAGCCCTGCTGTCCTGGGGATGGCTGAGCATCTGCCTGCCATGGGGAGCGGTGAATTAATTCCTTGTCTTGCTTTGCTTGTGCACGTGGCTTTTGCTTCACTTATTAAACTCTTGTACCTGAACCCACGAGTTTTTTTCACTTTCGCTCTTCCGATTCTCTCCCCTTTTCCAACGAGGGGGACGGAGTGAGCGTTTATGTGGTGCCCAGCCAACGGCTGGAGTAAAACCATGACAACAAGTACATGACTTGCTTACCTCTCAGATTTAATGATATTTCCCCAATCAAAACAGACTTTTCTATTATGATATTGATGCTTTGGCAATAAATGAAGCAAGAGATACAGAAAGTAAACTCATTTTTTCCATGTATGATGATCACTTTACATGTGGTCTGCATTCTACTTCCACAAAAAATTACTTCCTTTGGTGTTAGATTGAAGTTCAGTGGCTAAAACCTGTGTATTAATACTGCATCAAGTGAAATCAGTCACTAATTAATCACTAATACTTGACTCTAATACCATGCTTACAGTTTGTAATCTTTGTAAAAAGGATTATGTTGAAATACAGAAAATAGATGTCCATTTCTGAAGTAGTTAACCCACCACTGTGCTTTAATATCAAAACATCTTTCTCTTTTCCTTCTGCTAGTATTGTCTCTTCACCGTAATGATTAGAGAGGTGTGACTAGATTCTCTACCTTTTTAAAGCCTGTGGTATTCTAAACTTGTTAAATGCATGTGCATAGTGCTACAAAACATCTGACTTGTTAGAGGCTGTTAAGGAAAAAAGTACGTTTATACACAGTGTGAGTTTTCAGCTGATTTATTTTTATATTATGTATGCTATAGAACAACTAAAGCTTTTCAAGTGGTTTTCAGAAGAGAATGCTGAAGGTCTGAAGTAAAACTGTGAAATATCAGTTCTTAAAAATCAGGCTGGCATACAAAAAAAAAAAAAAAGATCAGTTAAAAGATATGGCCACTGAGTGTCAGTCTTGACTCAAGTATGAACGTTTTGTGGGCATTGCTGACTGCAGAGATTTGCTTTGAGACGACCGATAGAGCAAGGCTATTAGTATCAGTATTACGACTAACATAATTCTTTTTTTAAAACTTCAGGAAATTAATCTGTCAAGTGGGAGTAACCATGCTATGACTATAGCCACTTTTGCTTCAAAAAGAGACCAAAACATGTAATGTGGTCATTTTATAGTTTTGTTTTTCTGTTGAATGGTCTGTTTAGGCATTGCACTTTATCTGTGGATCAGAAAGATGTATATGGAAATAGCTGATTTTTTCTCCTCCCTGCCCTGTGGAATACTATCCTAAATAACTGCTGAGCAAGCACTGGTCTGTAATGGAGTGTGGGCTGCTGGAGGTGTCCTTGAAGTAGAGAAAATGAGGGGGTGGTAAGATCTGTTGTATGAATAACATTGCCTCCTAGAATGACTGAGATACCGGCTTTGTTAGTTAACCTAGCCTGCTTACTACATTACTGCCCTTTGCATGCACTTTTCCTTTATATGAGAAGTTAGACCTTCAGCCTTCTCTTCTGAAAACTGCTTGAAAAGCTTCATTTGTTCTGCACTGCAGAAAATAAGTGTGGCTTTTTTTTAAAGACAGAATTTCTACACTCTCTTCCCGAAGTTATTCTTAATTGAGCTTTGGATATTACATATGCAATAAAAGTCTAAGGCTATATTGCATTTCCTTACGTTATCCCTGCCTCCACCTGACAGATAGGGAGATAAAAAATTTACTTGGGGAACTTCAAATAGTAGTAAATGAGTTTTTTCCAAGCTCTCGCTGTGAATGGGGCTCAGACTACTAGCGATTCAGCTGAAATGAAAATGCTGATTCAAAATATTATGTAATGTTTTCATGGTTAAAATTAATTCTATTTTGAATTGTCTCAGAGTATGAAGACTGTCTGAAAAGTACAATCAAATTCAAGGGAATGCATAAAGATACAATACTAGTGAAGCAGAAGTAATTTCAGAAGCTTTCCAAAATGAGCAAATTACAAGCTTATCTTTCATGTCTTTTGGGAGATCCAAGGTAGCCTAATAGCCTGCTCCTCCCTCCACTTCTTTTAATGACCTGCTTCTATTGTTTATGTTTTCAGGAAGTTTTTTTTCCCTGATGAAACTGCTTTTCAAGAGTGAGGCAGTAATACTGACAAAGCTGACATTAGGAAAGCAATGTTCCTCACAGTTAAAGTTAAGAAACGTTTTAGTTCTGGATTTCTTATATTGTTGAGACTCTGTGTTGAACTGAGATAACTTCAGGTACATGCTAGTTGAATATTAGACCATTGAAGTACCTTCTATGAGCAGGATCCTGAGACATCTTCATTGCAGCTTTTATTTTCTAACTAGGCAGTTTTTTATGTTGACATGTCAGCTGCAGATATGCATTTTACAGATTAGTGACTTTTTTGTGGAGCATCATGAATTGCTTCATGTTGGCTTGTAGAGATTAGAGATGCTGGGGGTATTGGAGGACAGAACTGCCCAAAATACAGTTCAAAACTCACTTCTATGAATTTTATAATGACAACTACCACATGCCTGTAGAGGTTCCTGAGTTCTGAATGATGCTTCTAACCTATAACTGGGAATTGGGAGAAGATGGATGATGCAGTAAGGTTAGGTTGCAGGAAACAATGGTACATAGATTTCTTTGGATGATGCAGTAAGGTTAGGTTGCAGGAAACAATGATACATAGATTTCTTTTTCTGCATCCTCATGAAGCCTGACCTAGCAAAGCAGCAATCGCTTATACCTGTGGTACCTGTTGCTTGTAGTGCTTGTAGTGTAGTGCAAAGCAGTGGATCTTAGACCTTCGTGCTTCTTTGGCTTGAGAACCTCTTGAGAACTCTGGTCTGGAGTAGGACTTCTTACCCCACTCTAAATATATAAAGTTTGAGTGGAAAGATTTTAAAATAATAACAAAAAACTGATGTTGCCTGAACTAGAAATGGTTGCTCCTGGTTCTGAGTGTTGTATATTATAAAACATGCTGTGGCATAGTTAAGACAGTTTCTCTGCCAAATGCAAGCAGGAGGAATTTGCAGAGTTTACAAGGATTTTCATGTAAGATTCTTTGAGTATTGTGTGTTTCTTTCCTACAGTCTTCAATGTGTCAGGTATTTGGTCCATCTCAGCCCTGTTGGTAATGGTTACTATCAAGAGGAAGATAAAGTCAAGAAGGAAGAAGTCCTTTGTTGAAGAATGGAGCGTTAAGTGTACTGAATGCATTGCTGGTTTATTTGCTTTTAGAAGTCATTCATGTTGTTGGCCTTCCCGAGTAGACCCTCGCAGTCCATGTCTGTTTCCCAGGTCTGTTAAATGTCACCTCAGTTCAGGAAAAAATTCTCCTCCCCTTAAAGCCTTTTAGCCAGGGGCAGCTGAAGTAAAGATCACTTCAAAGGCCAAGCTTGGCTTTTATTTCTTTTTACTTGGCATTGCAGTGGCAGTAGATGGTAGCCCTAATTTTACTGTCACAGTTAAATGTTATGACTGTGCCTGCTTCATATTTGTGCACATCAGAAACATCTCTTGTTAAGATGCTGGAATTGCAGTAGCTTAAAATTGGTGTTGTAGAAATGGCATCATTCCCTGTACGTGATAAGAACTCTAAGGCAGAGAAGGCATGTGACTCAGCATCCCTTATCTTCAGCTGTAACTCCTTTTGGGAGTGCTTAGATAAGATTAAAAGAACCAGGCTTCCTTCCAACCATCTCCCACTTTTTCACCTGAAGAAATGTGCTGAGAAAAGGAGCAGACTCTAGCTGCAGCTACTAGCATGTCACAATGCAGATTCAAATTCAAGGAAAATAGGGCTCATTTCTGCAAATGTGCATGTGAAACTGAGCTCTTTTTTGATGTTGTAATTGAGTTGATAGTAAAGATTCTGTTGACTCATTTTTTTTGTCATCATTCTCTGTGGAAAATTGTGTAAACCAAATACTAAAAGAGCTGCAAAGAGAAATCTGAGAGGATTCTGCCAGATAGTTTAAATAAACCAAAACTTAATTCAGCAAACTATTAGAGCTGCAGACTAAAGTGGTCTTAAAATGTAAATGCTACTGTTGCCCACAAAACTTTACCTTTGGTCCTCTTCACCAGTATTTTTTTCATTTTAAGGAAACAAGTGATGGTAGCAGAGATCTTTGCTTTTTTTTTGGCAGATTGGGAAATGCAGACATAAAGATCAAAAATGACACAAAAACTAAAAGGGAATATTTTATTGTCTTTAGGGGTAAAACCACCAAACCAATATTTAGTGTATTCAAATTTTTTATAGTGATTTGCATTTAGTTTTGGGCTTTCCTTTCTGTGACTGGATTCTAAACTGAGCAATGAGTTACATAGGTGCTCCAAGAGCAATAGTGTGTGATGAAGTTTCTAAAAACGTTGAACTGTTTTGTACGCAAGGCTCAATACAGCCTACTGTCGACTGATTTTGTTCTTCAGCAAGTAAATGTGCCAACAATGAATCAAAAATTTAACAAATGCAGGGTTCCTGTAGGTGTTTAAATCAGGGGCAGTGCTTTGGTTTGGGAATCTGACATGAGAGTCTCTGTGCTACATAGTTTGTTCAGATGGAGCACCCATGTGAGAATGGGCTGTGCTGGAGGCATTGGAAGATGCACACACTTTTTTTTTCTTTTCTTCCTTACTCCTCTCCCCAAATCATCTAAAATAACACTGGATTAATTCTATGCTGTTTTCCATAAAATTTACTGGTATAATTGAACTTGTACACTGAGTCAACATCACATTTGTCTACTCTTGTTCTTCATATATACAAAATGGATGGAACCCAGCGAAGATATTTTCAGTTAAACTGTGTGAAATATAGCTGTGTTCCTAGCCATAATGCACAAAGTAAGGGCTGCTTACGATTGTGCCCTGCCCAACAGCTGGGTGGGGGAATGCCATGGAAGAGACGTAGCAAAACCAAGGAAGGGAGGAAGGGTCTTGGCCTCCCACAGCGCCTATAAATCATCCCAATATCTTGTATCTTGGAGGCTAGTTTTCTACTAGTGATTTGATACCAGAATTAAATCTTAGTGTGTGGACTGGATTTTCCTATCCTACAAATGCTTATCTGGTTTTTAGACACTGCTAATAATTCTTTAAAAATGTAGTACTGGCTTTTGAAATTTTGAAAGCAATAGATGGAACTTAGGTGGCTAGCAATTGCTATGATAGCAGAATGTTTTTTATCATAAATCTGTATAAGGAGGTTGCAAGCATCAGTTAATGTATTACTGTGTTTGCCAGAGCATGAGATAGCATTTAGATTTTGTATTTAGAATCTATGCATGTCCATATGTAAAAATCAAAGTATATATTAATATCTATACTACTTAATACTGGAAATACTGGTGTCCAATGTAGTTATTATTCAGGCTTTAGTAATAAAACAGTTATGAGAATAATTTGATAGTGGTACCCAAAGGCTCAATTAGGATGAAGAATTAATTGGGTGGAACAGTGTAAAAGTATGATTATGCTTTTAGATATTAAGTTTTAATGAAAAGCCTTACTTGAAATATCCTTAGGTCCTCTGTTTTTAGAAACAGTGAAACATGACCACTTATTTAGCCTGATTTGGGGAATCTGACCCATGGAAAAGTATCTTTTGCTACAGGGAAGAAAAAAGGCATCTCCTACAGCATATGATTGAGGACATGGAGTGCAATCATATCCCTGTGGATATTGGTCAGTTGTGAAAAAAAATCAAAATCTTAAAAATAATAATGGTTCCCTTTAGTATTCCAGAATATGGGAAATCCCTCATTCTTATATTTTAACCCTTAACTGAATCCCAGAGAGAATGATATTTTTGAATAGCTTTGTTATAATTTAACCTGATTATTATACTGCTAAAACCTAAAGGTCAAACTAAAATGGAAAACTGCTCACAAATCCCTAGTCTTTCACTGTATTTAACTTGGGATGAGTGTGAGATGATGACAGGTGGCTTTAAAGTACCTTTTGTCCTTTCCTAATCCTGGTTTATGGGGATTTAAACATCATGGGCATAGTAAGTAGTCAACAAACTGCTCTATCTCAAGCATAGTTGTTCAGGGATCACTGGGCTATAGTGCTGTACCTTCCTCTCTTCCTGGTATGCACTCTAGTTGTGGTGTGGAGTAGGATCTGTGACCCTAAACCATATTCAGTTGGTATGAGGTTTCGGGTTTTGGGTTTTTTTTTTTTACGTGTAAGTTAGTACAAACCAGCAGCTTCATAGTTGTGAATCTGACATTATATCTTGTACTGCAACTTGATCAATATGTCAGTTTACATAAGAAGTAATTGTGTTGTACTACAAGAAGAGTAGTAAGAACTACTGCATATATTGGTTACTTTCTTTTTTGTTTGCAGTCCCGTTTGCTGTCTCTTGTAACTTAATCTTTAGAGAAGCAGATTAATGCCTGCAAGGAGATAGTAGGAAGACAAGAATGTATTGAGAAGGAAGGAAAATGAAATGGCAATTTAAAAGAATATGTGATCTATACTGGGATAAGTGAGAGTATAGCAACAGATATAAACAAAGCGAAGAGCGTGATGTCCATTAAGAGAACAGTAAATGGTTCTTGGTGCTGTAGGTCTAAGAGCAAGATTTGAGTTTAATGTTTTCTTTCATAAAGATCTTGGTGCAAAAATGGAAGAGTGCTTGTAATAACATTATATATAAATTTCAATCTCTGCTTCAGTATTTGAAACAGTTGTAGTCTGATGACATTTGAAAAAGTTGGATGTAAAAAGTAAAACCTGAGAAGAGATTCATGTATTTTTGAATGTGTTCTGTAAGTTTTATCGAAACTCACTTATCTGAATTAAAATATGAAAAAAACTCATCTAAAGCTAGTGTATTACTACATTCATGAGACTTGTCAAAGCCCAAGCAAGATGGAACCAACAGTGATTATTGACAGTGAGGTGCATAAAGGAACAGATATGACTAAATCATATTACAAGGATGGTGTGGGATGCCTGTGTTGTTTACTGAGGATGTAAATATTTGTCTTGAATTTTCCCTAGGTTTCTTTGATTGCTGTATATGAAGACAGAGCTATGTACTTTTGCTGGAAAAGGTAAACATGAATCAGCAGAATTTCTATTCATTACCCTTTACTTCAGCATTTTTTGGTATCATCATCTGCCTGTCAGAAGATGACAGCTTTTGAAATGAGAACTTCACCGTTCAGCTGAACTCTTCAGATTGAATCACTTTATTATGCTTGAAAGGTAACAAGCCTTGAAGAACACTTGTAAACACCAGCTAGTAAAAATTCTGGTTACTGATTGTCTGAAAGGTTGACTGGAGAAACTGACTGTTGACTACAATGAGATCCTGCTTTTATCTTGTTTCTAAAGTCAAGCATGGGGTTTTGTCATTTTTTCTTGAAAAATACCTTATTTTCTTCTGCAGTAGATCCAGACATCTTGTGTTTCATTTGAATAATGGCTGTGGGGAGCTGGTCACTGACTGCTGAGGAATCCTAGCTGAAACTGCTGAACTTTGGAGTTTTCCTTTGTTAGTCTAATGGAGCTGGAATTTAACCTCATATCTAACTTTTTTTTGTTTGTTTGTTTTTTTAATCCAGAAGAAAGCTTCTTTAACTGTGACCTGTGGAAATCATCTGAACGTTTTGGGAATTGAAGACATACTTATTAGTATGTGCTAGATCGCCCACACCTCAACCTTTCACAGATAGATGGCAATAGTAATATATCAGTACTGCTCAGCTCCCACTCCCCATTTTCTATTGTGCAATAATTAACTGGGTATCCAGCCTCATAATTCAAAGGTCTAAGGTTTGAGGCTTGTCCTTTTAATTATTTCTGGAGTTGTGACTACAACACTACAATATGAATAAAACATCACTTTCCGGTCAGTATGAGGGTCCACGCTCATGGCCTCCAAATTAATGAAACAACTTCTTCTACTGTACCTAATCGGTCACAAAGGATTATGAGCACCTAGGACATTTTTATTAGTATTTCTTAAAGTGCCTGACACAAAGTGACATAGGTCCAGTTTTTCTAGAAAGGCTAAACATTAAACATTCATTCTCAAGGAACAAAAGGAGTTTTAATATCATGGGGAATCTGGTATGTAACATCCTATTTACTTCTAAAAGCTTGTGGCTCTGACTTACAATGACAGTTAGGCACAATTGTTCGTCTTAAAGAGGAAAAAAAGCAATGAGCAACACCCCCCCAAAGCCTTCTAAGACATCAGTAATTACAAAGGGTATGTTGTGTAGCTCTGTTTTCATATATTTTTTCAAACTTATAAACTACGTTTCCAGCGGAAGTCTAGGCAAAATGAGTAAAGAATGTGTTCCAGTTTCTTGAATATGCCCTTCAGCTTATGGTGCAGTGCAACTGCACTAGAAACTCAAGTGTTACGTATCTGAAATTTCTTAAGCACCAGAAAAGTAACTTTCCTCTTAGCTTTAATTTAAGATCTCATCCTGAATAATATTGATCACTCTGTATTCAAAACAGTAAAACAGCAGGAGGTACACTTTACTGTGCTGAGGTCTTTAGAAGTATTTCAATCAAGAAAAATCTTAAATTTTGGAACTGAATTATACAATAATAACTTCTGTATGCAAGAATGAGGAAGGAGGAATTCAGTTAGATATCTTGCAAAATAGATACCACGCCATTAAGCTGGTTTTTGATGGCAGGCTTCCACCTCCCAGTTCTCTGTTCTGTGAAGTGGCTATAAAAATAACATTATATGCTCTCCTCATGGTACCTCAGGTGGATCTAGCTTCTCCAGGCATGCTGTCCTGTTCCTCCTGGGTTTTAAAGTACAATCTGATGAGATGTTGGCCTGAGCAGTAAAGTTGGTTTAAGGGTGTTGTGCCCCACTACTGCCATTTTCAGCTCTATCTGGCATCTGTGAGATTGTGCAGTAAGGCAGGCACAGCACTCACTGCTCTCTTGAGGACCTGTGCAAGTGAGGGGACAGAAGGGAGTGTGAATTGCAGTGCTGTGGCTCTGAGGGAAGATGGATAAAGGGGGAAGGGTGGACTTCTCAAGCCAGTTACCCTGCTTACTAAAGTCTGTGCTCACTGAACTGTCCTATATCTCATTCCTGTGAACAAGTCCCCCAAGGAGGAGAGAGATTGTGGGTTTTTTAATTATTGTAATCCTTTTGACCTCATGCATTCATGAGTTTGGTCTCTTCTTGTCAAAGTAGTTTTGCAGGTTGGCTGAATCAGGTACTCTCTTCAAAGCATATATTTTGGGTGTTGTTCCTTAGCAGTCAGTTAAGAATTACTGAAATGTGGCTTATCTTGAGCTATTGTTTTCTTCATATTTTTTCATTTAATATAACCAATATATTTATACTATCAATGTCTTAGTATACAAATCAATGGTTTGTGCATGCACAGGATGTTGCAGGGTAGCTAAATTTTGATCATACACTGTTTAACTTTGTTCTCAGACTGTTTCGTAGGCCTGTTGCTGTCTAGTCCTCTTCTTCAATATGCATGAAGGCTTGTTCACAAAATTCACGGAATAAGGCCATGTTTTCAGCTTTTCTTTTAAGCAGGCAGTCGTTAATCTCTGATGCTCTGAAAAACTGTGAGAATCTGTCACCTGCAACCCCTATACTGCTAAACCATGTTCTCATTTGCTTACTGTTATTACCCTGGGTTTGGCCTGAAATTCTAATAAATACAGATCTGAAGGCTTATTATTTAGCTTTTGATGAACTGCTTTTGTGATCTCTCAAACATTTCATCCTGACTGTTGGAGAATGAGACGTAACAGTTCTTAGTATCTGAGAGTCCCACTTGGAAAGGTGTTTATCCTGAAGAGACTTCAAATCTCTTATTAATAGGGATGTATACCAACAAAAATAGATAATTTAGCATATGACACACAGTAGATACTGTTGCCTATTTGGTAATTAAGTTTTTTAACTAACTCTGGGAAGCAAGAGGAAAAGAAATTTGTAAGATGTTCAAGCTTGAATAAATATATAAAGAATATATAAATATAAAAGAATAGGAATCTTGCTTCATCCTAGGTTCAGTCAGTGTTATCTCTTATATCATCATGCTGTCTTTTGTACTACTTACTTTTCACTGAGAAACAGCTTACTGATTTCCTCTTAGATTTTTTTCTAGTTCTCGTCTCTAAAGTGCCTGAGACTAATCTAGGTTTATGCATCGGGAGTTGATGCACATAATCAATGGTTAAAATATGCTTTGGTTTTGGGTTTTGGTTTTTTTTTGAACCTCAATTAAGATATCGGGGCTCAGAGTTTCAGAGTACTTGGTATTACACCTTTAAAGCACAGCTTTTGTCAGCTTTGGTTACAGCAAAGGGCACTTCAGGTTTTACTAAACAGGCTCAGGTGTCTTAAATCAGAAAATAATGAATGCTTCCTATCATATAAAACTCATATTTTTGCTATATGTGAGGCAGGGACTTCCCTTTGCTATTTTATCTCCATTGATTACCCTAGAGTAGCCTGGTGGTATATTGAATGAGTTAGCATCCTATGAAAAAAAAGGAGGTCCTTGTGTAATTAAACTGTTCCTGAGTTACTGTCTTCTTTTTGAAAGACATGCTGTGTGTTTCTCTCCTTTATGGAATACTGTGTTGAGATGCATAACCTTTCAAGTGAGTATTATCATACAGAACACCTAAATAAGTGTGGGAAATGCCATTGTTTCTATTGTTTTTGTTTTGTATGTGACTGCAGTGTAATCCAGTGTAGATATTCACGGAGTAATTATTTTCTACCTTATGAGCACTCTTCGGACGTGCACTTGTGGTTTTGCAGTACTGCCCAGACTTGGCTGGTAGAGTGAAATGTGGTTCGAAAAACATCAAGATAGCAGGGACTCCAATCTTTCATTTTCTCAGCATAGTTCAATCTGCTCTTGTAAAGGGTGTTGGGAGTCATTCCAGGCTATCCTATTTCCCTTGTTAGTACCCTAAAAAGTTTTCTGAACATAAGTCATTTGGAAATACCTCTTTACCTTCCATTCCTTTTTGAGTACAAATTCTATCTGTCACTTCCTTGCAGGGCAGAGCAGACACTGAAAGGCCAGCGAGCTGGAGCAAAAATGAGGACTTCTGTTCCTCAGAGACAGAGAAGGCGGCAAAGAAGTCTGCTTCCAGTAAGGCAAGTGCCAAGAACTTTGTTAACTAGAGATATAGCTGGGGTAAAGCATATTTGCTTTATCACCTTGTGACTGTGCCTTCAGGACAGGGCCCAGGGAGTTGCAGGCCTGACCAGACAGCACTGACCAAAGGGTAGAGGGGACAACTGGAAGCTGTTCAGTCTTTCGCCACTTCCTTCTGCCTTGCAGGTGAATAAACTCTCTCATCTCTATCCTGTTATTGTTAAACTCCCATCACAGGCCCAGTTCTGCAGGTGAAATGCACAGGGGGGTGTTGGGAAGCTCATTTAGAATCATAGAATCATTAAGGTTGGAAGAGACCTCCAGGATCATCTAGTCCAACTGTCCCCCTACCATCTATTACCGACTAAACCATGTCCCTAAGTACCACATCCAACCTTTCTTTAAACACCCCTGGGGACAGTGACTCCACCACCTCCCTGGGCAACCCGTTCTGATGCCTGACCACCCTTTCCGAGAAGTTATTTCTCCTTATCTCCAGCCTGAACCTCCCCTGGCGCAACTTGCAGCCGTTCCCCCTTGTCCTGTCGCTACTTATCTGCGAGAAGAGGCCGACCCCCAGCTCACCACAACTTCCTTTCAGGTAGTTGTAGAGGGCAATGAGGTCTCCCCTGAGCCTCCTCTTCTCCAGACTAAACAAGCCCAGTTCCGTCAGCCGCTCCTCATAAGACCTGTGCTCCAGCCCCTTCACCAGTTTTGTTGCCCTTCTCTGGACACGCTCCAGGGCCTCGATGGCTTTCTTGTGGTGAGGGGCCCANTGCAAGTGTCTGTCTGTCTGCGGGTCTCACTTGTTCAGTGGCAGTTACCAAAAAAGCGCACAGTTCTGATACACTCCTGTTTGTTCCAGGGCACAGTGATAGAATTCCAGGTTGAAAAAGAGAAGTTGTAATGTGTCACTAACCAGAAGACCTTGAGGAAACTTCTCACAACAGTGCCAGGTGCATTGTGCAATTGTGACTCTGATTTCTATGGTGGCCCAATTCACATCTACTCAGTTTAATGTTTCTCATATGCATGTGGGCTGGAGATCCACCTTTGGTCCAGTCTTCTGGAAGTCTCTACTCTAGTTATGAATATGCATTATATGTTTGGAAACTCCATCAACTAATGCCCTTTTTTTTTTTTTTAAGTTTCAGGTTAGGTGGGTTTTGTTTGTTCTTGAAATCCTTGGGGAAAAAAAACGAACCTCCCTGGCAAATAATTACCGTTCTTTTATATACTGTGAAATGTGGTGTGGCTTATATCTGAAACTTCGTGAACTGGGGCTGTTTTCTGGTTTTCTCTTCCATGTGTTGTAGAGTAGAAATCAATACTTGTTCTCTGTACAAGATGCAGCTCGATTCCCTAAAATGTGACCTTCCTATTTATGGAAACTTCTGCTCACGCTACATGTACTTGGAATGATTAAGTGCTGAATTCCAAATACACGTTGCTACTGTGGACCCCCATGAAAACAACTAAGTCTGCTCCCCCTGAAGTCTGATGGCTTTGATGCAAGCTGAATTGGGTCTTAGGTGAAGGAAATGCCTCTCGAGCCCCTTCTGCCATTAATAGCCTGTTAAGAAAGAAGGCCTCTAACACACAGATACTGTTGCTTGCTGTAAAACAGAGGTTCAGGTAAAGAAATGGGACGCTTTAAATTGTAGAAGGGCAAAGATGGATGAAATCCAAAGAAATAACTGCTGCTGATGGGTACTTATGTTATTACCCAGGCAGAACAAAAGAGTCATTCGTTTAGATTTGCATGACTTGTCATTACCAGCATTCTCTCAAAAAATGAGCCTGGCTACAGGTAGCCTTGCTTTAGTACGATTAAACAAATATAACAAAAAAGCTTGTCATAATAAAGGTATAGGATTTAATGATGAAACTTAAATGTGAAATTGGAAACACAGTTTGTAATATAAAATGTTTTCTATTTGGAAAAATCTGGGTTTATCCAAGGACAGACTGACCACAAGATTATCAAATGCCAGTGGCAATTGCAGCTTTATTGGATGATGCGCTCGGCAGATCCTCACCCTCTGTAACCTGCCCTAGCCCTAAGAGGTTCAGAAGAGACAAATCGACAGGTGCAGATCTGACCCACTGTTTCTTTCCGTGAATGTCTCTCTCTCTTTTTTTTTTTAATTAGCCATCAGCTTTGTGTCTTTATCTAGTCATACATCAACCCTGGTGTTTCTAGCTGTCTGGCAAGAGTTGGATGAGTTTGGACACTAAATTGGAACTGACCCCTGGTCAAAAATCAAGCTTTTTAATTTTTAACTTCTGTGCTTAGCATGCATCTGTAATGTGTAAGCAACGTGGTTGTTCATTCTAAATTACGCCTTTAGAAGCTTTTCTGATTGCTTGCTTACAGCAAAAACCAGGCAAGCAAACACATCCCAAACTGTATTTTGAATTAAAAACAGAATTCAGTGAACAACTGCATTGCCTATGTTTTCTCCCTCTAACCTTCTAGCAGATGTAGTCTGCATCTTCCTAAACCTGAAATAATAAACTAAAAATCCCTAAATCTAGTTCAGTCAAAAAACAGCTGACATTCTAGCCAACAGGAAACTGAGAGGTGTGTTACACCAGCATGGGTGATTTTGGATGTAGTTACAGGAAAACATTGAAGTGTTTTGAATTTGATCTTGCAACTCTAGTCTCACTGAAGTCCCATTTGATGCTGTCCAGCAGGACAATGAGGTGCCATGGTAAAGTGAGAGAAGAAAATTTTAGATGAAGTAAATGGAGAACAACATTGTCCTGTGCTGGCTCCTTAGTGACTATCATTCTTCAACAGTGAGGCATCTGGGCTGATCAGTTCATTTGTCTCTGAATGCAGATTTTGTCTTCTGAGTCAAAGAATAATGAGTGAGCAGGGCTTGGCCCACTGTCTCAGCACAGCGCTTCTCTCACTATCAACAGCATCTCTGAGATGCTGAGAATCCTTCTTGCCCACCACCCTGTGGGAAGTACAGATGTGTAGAAACGGTAATGGTGCATGGGTCAGGATTGCACCTTCTGACTGCCATCTCTGTGGGAGTGAAGCATAAGTAGGTGCCTCCCAAAGCCTGTATCCAGGTCACCTCAAACATACAGTGACAGAAGAATGCGCGTAGCTCCCAGTCTGGGGATGCAGCTCCCAAGCATCGTTTGTCCTGTCTGTGTGTTGCTGGGGTGTGAACTGCTTTAGACAATTCCCCTTCTAATTAAGTACAGTCAATCTGTGTGTTGGCTTTTCAGGCACCCATTTGTATGGAGCGGATCTGCTTGCTCCCCTCTGAGGATCCCTCCCTTCCCTCCCCATCAGTGTTGTTGGGGGATTAAAGCAGCGGCGGCCCCATACACAAACGCAGCTGGTTCCGTTTGGTCAGCCTGAGCCTTGCTGTGAAACCACGACAAGAATTCCAGTAAGTTGGCAACACTGAAACACAAAGAAAACAACAATAGGAAAAGTCCTTCCGTGCAGAAAGGAATGTTTCAAGCAGTGTTCTCCTACAGTGAAAGGAGAGAGGGTAGGAGGGAGGAGAGAGATTTGAAGAGGGCAGGTCCCCCCCGCCCTCCCCCAGGAGCTCTGGATCTTGTGATGGAGAGATCTTATCCTCTCTTTGTGATTCAGAGGTGCCAGGAAGCTAATTGAATATTCTGATCTGCCCCCAGTGTTTCTTGTGGCTTGACCCCGGTGCTGTGTCGTACCACTACACCAAACAGCCCTGAACCTGCATAAATCACAACCTTGCAAAAGCCNTTTAGGGGGATTAGTGTGGTACAGGACCTGGAGAGAAATCACAATCTGCTAATAAGCAACAATATGTTCCTCTGCAAGTTTTGCAAGAATAGTGCAGGCACCTCTTCCCCTTAATTGAAATTGCAGCTCATGGCAAAAAGAAGAGTTAATGCTTTGAAATACCACCTAAGTTCTGTTGCAGCATCAGCAAACACCCACTGCAGTATATTGAACATGGCATGAAGCTAACATAAACGATATATAGAATGTATAAATGCGGTATCATTTAAAATTAATCTGACAAAGCCTCTTGCAAGACAAATAGACCCATCTTTCTCTCATGGTACGTATGCACAGTAGTCATGGTTCACATGCATATGTATGTGTGCACACATACGGAGACAGGAGCAGCTTGGCATAGCTAGATTTTCTACATGGAAGACTATTTCTGACTAACATAAAAGTAATGTTTTAACTTAACATAGTTTATGTATGATGCTGCTGATCCTGCAAGCATAGCCTCTGAAATGTTTGCCCTTTTCCCAAGACTCTGTTCCATCCTGAAATGTTAGGGTATCTTTATCTTTCCCCTGTGATACTGTGCACTGTTGTACCCTTGTTAGTAGGTATACAGTTCCTGAAATGGCAGCAGTAAAACACAGGCAGACATTTCACATGTGCTACGCAGGCTGTTGTAGAGTTAAAACCAAAGTAAGGTGTCTCTAGCTGATATCTTAAGCAGTCATAGCCAAAGCACTTTAGCAAACTCCTTTTATCTGCTAAGAAAGTGCAGACGTAAGTTTCATCCCTACAGGTTTCCTTTCACAATATTTATGGAGGAATGACAGTAAGTTCTAAGCTTTATCCCCTGCATTGGGAAGTAGTGTTGTGACATTTTTCAAAGTTGTCAAAAATAAGTTTCTGATTTGCAGCATGCTTTTGGGACACTAAAACCGGGGATGTGTTTCACTGGCAATCTGAAATTCCCCTGATCTACTCAAAATACGCAACACGGCAGCAATGGACTCTGATACAAGGTCTGCAGAGTACAGGGACTTGGAAGCATCTCGCCTATCCCGCGAAGTGGGGAAGGAGGGGCAGAGGCAGCCTGTGGCAGCAGGGCCTGGAGCAGTGCCTGATTCCCTCATGCTAGTTCCGGGGCCGCCGGGTATAAAGAGCTTTATGCAATGTCTGGAGGGTGGGAGTTTATAGAAAACGCGATGTCTCAACAGGCGAACACGCCTTTCTTCTGCAACTAGCGGGATAAGAAAAAGACACCAGGCTCCTTGTGCTGCTGCTGTGCAGATCAGCACCCCGGAGTGGAGGAGCCAGCTTCTGAGGGAGCTGGAGCATCCCAGCCCAGATGGGACGTCGCCATCGGATGGATGGAAGAGCAGCAACTGCTTGCAAACTGCTCATATTATTCACTGCATGCATAATGCAGGGCAGTTCCCAAGGTAAGCACTATGTTTCAGCCTCTCCGGAATGGGACTTGCACCGCAAGGAGCACATCCCTGTTTTGGAGTCTTCTATGAGAAAAAGACCAAAGTGCCTGAACGTAGAGGGTTAAGGGGAGCTGATTCGAGTTCTTTCGAATAGCCAGGGGAGACAGTTGGCTGTTTCCAGGAGCCATTTGACGGAGTCAATTTCTGTTGTGGAAAAGAAAGAAGTGCCTTAAAAAACACTACAGACACCACTAGCTTCACTTCGTCTTGTTTTTAAATTGTCCCAGGATGTTTTTCCTGATTGGTTTTCTGGTTTGTACAAACGTTTTTTTTTCTGGTTGTACAAGGCAGGAACTCACAAACATTGCTAGATTTGGAGGGACAGCTCAGACTTTGCAAGTCCACGGTCTAAACTCGGTTTTAGAGATGCAGGTGGGCAGCTTTTCCTGTAGCAAGTACTGCTTACTGACTGTGGGTAAGGTAAAAGAAACCAACCCCCCCCAGAAATCACCCCAGTGTTTTTGCATTTTTTCCTTGTGATCTTTGTGCCCTTCTTGCTACTGAAGTGTGTGTGGTTTTGCAGAGCAGAGTTCGCCTGCATTCCAAGAGCAGGTTTGGTGACCACTGCGGTTGTACCTAGAGCTGGTTTTGATGAGAAGTGCACAGGCTGTGGCACTTGCACGTAGACAGGTTGTGCCTGTGGGGGGGGCTGTGCGTGGACAGGCTCGTGTACATGTGGTACATGCAGTCATTTGCAGAAGGCTGTAAGAAAGAAACAGATGCTTAGTCTGGAGCACAATAAGCTCCCCTCAGTCGGTCTCAGACACAGATTTGAAGTTGAGAGAGGGAGAACTTTTTCTCTGGGCTTTGCTGTTGCTAGGCGACATGGGGGAGC
This sequence comes from Psophia crepitans, assembly GCA_013399095.1. Lineage (NCBI taxonomy): Eukaryota > Metazoa > Chordata > Aves > Gruiformes > Psophiidae > Psophia > Psophia crepitans. The sequence goes on from VWZZ01002651.1 coordinate 63,570, forward strand.
ATGTGACGGGCAGAGCAAGCCGAGTGCTGCTCCTCTGGTGCTAATCTGGCGGCTAAGGGATGGAGTAGCCGTGTCTCCAGTCCTCTGCCCAGCCTGGGAGTGCAGCCCATCTCTTCCTGTCTCCCCCTCTTCGCACAGTTTAATTGCCCTGCAGTGAAAATGAAGCCTGGCTTGTTGGAGCAAGAGTGGCTGACGTGCATTTCCGCAGCCCCATGTACTGACCCGGCAGCCCTGCTAGTTGTGTGTGTGTGTGTGTGTCTCTGTGTTACGTGTGCGTTCAAATTGTTAATCTGCTTTCTTTGCTCAACTCTTAGTTTAAGCTCCTTAGACAGAATCAAGTAAGTAATTATACAGCAACTGCTGCTAGCAGCTCCCACTTACGAGCAGGGAAATAGAAGATAGCTAATGTGCAGCAGGCGACCTGCAAAAGCTCTAGCCAAGGAGGTCACACTGGGCAGAGCTAATCCTATGCACTATTATTTTACATTGGATAGAATGGAAGCTGCAGTGCAGATCTGAAAGTTTATTTCTTTGCTCTACAGCCACTTTTGACTGTTCAAGAAGTGCCTGGTCGATGACATGACAGGATAAGCGAAGGGAAGATTGGAATTAGCATCCATAGATAGTGGCAGTAGAGAAGTTTTTTACTTTGATGGTCCCCATCCCCACCCACCCCCCCCGGCCCCAGAGCAGAATAATTGTGCAAATGAAACAGTATAGCTTCAGTAACAGGTAACTGATAGTAGTAAAATCTCTGGATAGCAATCTTGGCTACACTGTGATTATTATTGTGAAATATTTGGTATCCTTAAGTTCCAGTTCCTTGAATGTTGAAATCATGTCAGACTCATTTCAAAAAAATACATGAAGAGAATCATGAAAGTAATTCCAAGGGTCAGAAGGGAAATGTTGAAAATCATTATCTTGCCTAATCCTCAGTAGCTTCAAAGGTGTTTCCATGATGTTTTTGAAGGTTTTTGTTGGCAATACCTGAGTGTTTCCAGTATACGCTGGATGTTTCTGGAAGTAGTGCCACCTGAGCACTTGATTAAACAATAGTATCATGATTCTTCCTTGGTTTGTCTAATTCTGGACTAGCTGAAATTAAACGTACCTCTTAAACTGAATAAAATTATCACCTATTATAATTGCCAGAAGTACGTGGCCTGGTTCTGCAACCTTTACTCTGTAAGCCTTGTTGCCTGTGGGGTTAATCAGGAAAAAATTGCAGCTGGAATCTGAAACACTATCTAAGCGAAGGTAGTGTCAAGAAGGGGCATCATGGGACTAACATTAATGTTTGTTTTGAGGAATCTCAAAGTGCTTCATGCTCATAATCATAAACTAGAGACACTGACTGGATCTTGTACTCTCAGCAGTTTTGCAGAGGGCAAATGAGATCACTAGGGCAACTTTGCATTTGAACAATGCGTTCTTTAATGTTACTGCAAAGCATACCAGATCTACATACTCATGCAGTATTCCACGTAGCATCTGTTATCGGGCTCACCTTATCTAACATGGAAGGCCTGCTATACTTTTTCTGATGGGGATTTAAAGTGTTTGAATTTTTTTCTGTCCTTAATGGTTCACACCAGACGAACTGTTAGTTTAGTTTCTTTATAAAATCATTCATGTATATAAAATCATATATAAATCATTGCTAGAAACCTACTTTTTTATATAAAAAAAGAAGCCTTCTTTCTAGACACGAAATATTAAGAACATTCTTCACAAATCTACTATAGTTAATACTTCTGTAACCTATATACTTCAAATGACTTAAATTTCCTTCATTGCTTTTTGGTGTCCTTTAGGTCCTGATGACCTACTTTCAACACAGATGATACAAATCTTGCAGAAAATAAATGTATTAGTATTAAAATACTATGAATTATTTAAAAAGTGACATTGGTGTTGATTTTTGCCACTAATTCTGTTAAATTAGTGCAAGTTACAAAACAATGCCAGTATAATCTTTTTTTCAGACGTGCATGTACTTAGAATGAAATTCTGGCTTTGCAGTTTATTGCAAAGTACCAAATTGCTATGTAAAGGTTAGGATTTCATTGTGTTATGTAGTTTACAATGTTTAAATTGCTGTTTGCTTCCCCTGTCTTTCTGGTGGATACCCCTGAGGATCATTTTATTTCTTTAGCATGGTCCATGTATGGAATGAAAGATGACAGATTCATATTGCTGTGAATTATATGAGATCAGTGATTGCTTAGCCAGGCTGTATATTTTCCTTGCTGATAATTGTAATATTCAGCTAAACTTTCAAATTCTGGGAAATGCAGCTGGAAATGCAAGCATCTCTATTAATGCTCTTTCTCTTTACATATCTATTCTTTTTTTTTTGAATTTTTGGATTCTCTATTGAGTTAAGAGGCCAGAAGATCACAGCTAGGTTGACTTCTAATACTTACTTTTTGCTTCTACTGACATTTTTTAAGGTTTCTGTTGTTGATCTCAAGATCAGAAGACTTTTTTAATTTAAAATATTTTTTAAGGAAAGCTGATTATCTATTCTGTATGCATCTTGTCAAAATGTGAGTTGTGCTGTAATGCAAAAGTTAGTCCATCAAATTTGGTTCACATCCTAAATCTCTGCAATGATAAACCACCTTAAATGCATCCCAAGCCAATGTGGCTAAAATTTATTACCATTATAAGGTCTCTGTTTGTCCGAGAATGAAGGCTATTCTAAGAATGAATCTATATGATGTGATATTATATCTCAGAAATCACAATGAACAGTTGCATGAAGTGAGGCCAGTAATGAATAGGTACAGTAGGACCAAGTAGAGAAGAACTGTGGCAGCTCTTTACAGAATGAAATGGAGAAACACGCTTTTACATCAAGCGTTGTAGTAGTTCAATCTGCAGATTAATAATTCAATGGGTTTTAGACATTGCCTTCACTCAAATTGTTTAATCTGTCTGTAGGATGATGCATAGTGACATCGCTGTAGGCGACAGGCCAGAGTCAGTATTCCTACTCCCTTGTATAGCGCTGTGCATGTTTAAATGAGAGAAGCCTGTCTGTAAGATTACACCGCTGCCAAGACCTAGTGTTTGAAGACCTTGAGAAGACTTTCCTTGGGGACTGAGGATTTGGGAGTAATGAGGAGGGAGAGAGGATGGCAAAGAAAATGAATATACCAATGCAATTTTGACATATAATTTAATAGGTATTGTTCATGACCTATGGGTTGCAGTGTTCATAATTCTGCACTAGTATAATTATCTTTGTTTCTTTTGGAGGTGTACTTGCAGAAAATCAAGAGTAAAAATCCCACTCAGTGTCCATCTACTTGGCTCTGAACTAGTTTATTTCCTGAGGGTTGAGAATTTAAAAGTACCTATCAGTGAAACACATTATAATCATCTCACATTTTAATTCACGAGTGGTATTTCTCTACACTGACAGTCTGGACATGTTTTCTTGTTTGGGGTTTTTTTTTTTTGGGGGGGGGGGGGGATGGTTCTTTTTAATGAGTAGCCGTCTTTTAGTACATCTCTTGAATTTTCTTAATAATTTACTGTTTTTTCTGTATTCTGTTCAGCAAAGCATATCAGGAATTTGCAAAGTAATCAGCTAAAGTGAAGAATGGGACAAATCCCAGAATTTTAGTTAAAAATTGAAAGCAGTAATTGGATGACACCTGGTTAGATTTAGGTTCTATGCCAAATGCTAGAATTACAGTAAATAATTAAACTGCAGGAGTCAAGACAAATAGAGACAGAGCATCCAAGGAGATTTCAACTAAGATAAATGTGTGATGTATGTGATGCTTGTATTTCCCTGTAAGACAAACCAAAACCTTCTTTCCTATATTGAGCTGATTGGAAATTTGAGCAATGAAATCCTACTTTAATCCAGATTTAGTTTCCATGTGTTTTGCAGGAAATGAGCAAAGATTCGTTTGGGGGAAAGGTAGAATGCAATTTCATTAAAGCCTTTTAATTCTTTTCATTTTGGGCTTCCTGGATTGACATGAAATCAATCACACTGTTTGGAGCCTTTCCGCCTCCATATGCCTTTTTCATTGTTAGATTATTGCCGGATCAAAGCCCAGTGGTGCTTTTTTTAACTTCTCATTATTTAGCACCAAACCTGAACGGTCTTCTGTTGAGGTGTTGTTTTGTTTTTGTTTTTTTTTTAAATCTGAATACTCTTATTTTTAATTGAGCGATAAACAGAGACTTTGTAGAGGTAGTTCATTTTCATCTTTATGAGTATTGGATGAAATGCTATCCAGTCTTCCTACAATTCTTATTTTTAGATCTGAGAGCTTGTGAAAACTCTTCAGATAGGTAAATACATAACTTTCAATCACTTTGTACTATCACTTTTTTAATCAGGAGTTTATAATTGTTTCTCTTCTTTTAGAGCTCCGATTAAAAAGTGCTGGAACCATATAGCACTTTGGATGTTTCAAAGGAAATTACACTTTCTAGAAGTTGTCATTGTTGAAAAACATTAAGGGTTCCTTCTAATTAATGATCTACAGGTTGACATCTATTTAAAGAGAAGTTGATGTTTTTATTCTACTGTGGCTAATTGACAATGATAATGAGATAATTTGTTAGTTTCTTTTTAATAGCTGAATGTGGAAAATAAAGGACAGAGCTGTTTTTCAAATTATTTAAAAATAAAGTGCTTCTTTATATAATTTGATAATTATACTTTATTCCTAAAGATACCTTGAGCTACCTCTAGATGAAGGAATAACAAGGGTTGTTTTGACTCAGCCCAGTGCAATTCCATTAATTTCAAAGAAATCTCTGAATTGTACTGATCTAAGAGATAGAAAATAGAATTCTGTGAAGAGTAAACCTCTCTTTTAATAGCTTATTATTGAGATCTATTTTGAAGTCCACTTTCTTATGATAATATTAATTTTATTAACTGCTTTTTGCTTTCTTGACTCAGTACACTTTTAGAACAGTTTAAGAAAATAAAGTTTGATGAGTAAGCATGGAAATGTTTAATGGAATGGATAGCCTTTAGTGGATTCCATAAGCTTTTTCTGTTGGTTTCAAGGCTTTTAATGTTCTCTTTGTTTTGCAATGCTTAAAGTGGATTAGAGATCTAAGGATCACTGTTACAAGTTTGGTTTTGGATTAATGAAATGACATATAAAGGTTGACTGAAATTGTTCTGCTTTTATGACCAGTTCTATTTTATGCTTTTAACATGAATAAATTGCCTTTGTTTTACAATCAAGAAGCCAGATCTTCAGCAAAAGGGCACTGTTTACAGCAGCAGTGTGTCTGCCCAATTATTTTCTTGCACAAACAGGTCATGATACACCCTGCTGAGTTGAGTCGAAGAATGGCAGTCTGTTCCAATAGGGACTCCCTTTGGTGAGGATTGCAGGCTCATGCTTTTGTGGAGCAAGGATGGAGTTTTTAGTCGTGTTCTGTTTCTCTTTAAAAAAAAAACACAAAAAACCCACAGTCCACAAGTTATCCCAGGAACTGATACATTCAGCAATATATTTAGAATCTAGGTAATGGTTTTTATCTTCAGAAACCATTGTGTACATTATCAGCTCATAAATATAACCACAGAGAGTTTAGTTTGAAAAAGTATAGAGCCTTCAGAACTGGAGTTACATATATGTATCAATAATCCTCCCCAGATTTGCCCAGAAGCAGAAACTTTACATAGTAAAGTTCACACCATTCAACACATGTGGGAGACCCTATTGAGATCTGATCAAGCCCTTGTCATACCTTGTCATCTAAAGGTACAGTTTCATGAGAAGTGATGAGCCAATTGAACAGCTCACTGCTGCTGGAAGCAGGAGGCCCTGTGCTCCTTCCCCATCTCCTCCAATGCCCCATTCCCATGTTGCTGCCAGCCTTGAGTTCTTGCTGCTTGCTTTGTGCTAGCACCACTGCTCATTGGACCTCCCACTTACAGACCTGGAGGAAAACTAAACCAGGCCTAGGGAACCAAGTGGTTTCCAGGGGGCTTAGTAATTTAGAGCAGCATGCAGAAAGGTCTGGTAGTTGCTGGAGTTTGAAAAAGAAATGAACCTTAGCATCACGTGGGAGAACAACTGGAAAGAGGGAGAGAAAGAGAGACCCTTTTTCCTATGGTAATTCAGTGGGTTGGCTCAGCTGGTCATGCAACCGCTGCTTAATGCTACTGCTAAGAACATAGAGGAACTGCTTGGCTAGCATGTTAGTTACAAGAGTGGTCCCATCAGGGCTATAGTGAGCCGGTGTTAGCGCAGCAGGAAACCCTTTTGTAAAGTTGTCTAGTGTCAACAGATGGCTTGGCTTGAATGGGACTGCTCACGTGTTCACTTTTGAGCAGGATTGTAGGGCTGTTCTCAACCTGCAATGCAATAAATGAGTTGGACGATAACCAAGCACATGGAATGCTGCCACAGTTTTTGTTGGCTTTCTAACTGTTAATAAAAACAACTTTTACAACTACGAGATCTAATAGGTTTTTAAACCTTTGCATGTGAAACAAATGAGCCACAGTTTGTGTCTGAAATGAATGACAAAGTTTGTGGTGTCTTCCATGTGAATATAGGAGCTGTTTTTATTAGCTTTGCAGTTTGACTTTTCTGTATGAAGTCAGTCACAGAATGCACTTTAAAGCCTCACTGAAAATGGATTTTTGTTCCTAGTATTCTATAAAGGTGCAAAGTACTAAAATTCCTTTTGTTACCTCTGAAGTACATGAAAGGTATTTAGTGGAGTAATTAAACTGCTTCTACTTCAGTTGTTAATCTGAGCCTTGACAAATTTCTGCTGGTTGAACCAACAGGAAATCTTGACTAGAGCCTCAGCCACAGCTCCGATGTGGCCTGTCTTTCTGCTCAGGCAGGCCGGCCGTCTGCTTCACCAGGAGCCCTGCTCGAGTAAAGAGGGCAACAGTGACAGTTGGGCTCCTTTGGCACTTGTGGAAGTGATGTCCTGTCATGGAATTTGTGTTCTAACTGTAGGCAACTGGAACAAAAAAAAAAAAAAGGCAGTTTAACAGTGAAAATGCAAGAACGCTGTTACTACTAGCTTTCATTAGTTTTGCAGTCTTTAACTCTGTTAAACCCACCACACAGTGCACTATAAAATGCTTATCTTACAGTGAAAATACAAAAAAACCCAAAACCCGTTTGTATATCTCTCGGATTTCTTTGAGGAAAAAAGAAACTAAAAGACAAATAGTTAAATTCAATAAAAAAATGAATAGTAAAAATTAAGTTACTTAAGAGTGAGGTAAAAGCTCCAACCTTGATGAAGTACTTTATACATATTGAAACTTTATGACTTTATCACCTAGTAGGTAACAGAAACCATTCCTCCCTGGTTTTTGTTTGGCTTCCTAAAGAAAAGATGCTTTAGCAATCGATTGCTGTTTTTTGTGTGTGGTGGGTTTTTTTGGTGTTTTTTTTTTTTTAAATAAATTTTCTAAAGTATTAGGAGAGACCCCCAAATTATCACCCTGTTAAGGGAAAGTCTTGGTCATTAAACATTCCATATAAAGATACTGACTCTTTGGCCAGAAATATATCAGCTGTGGTTGTAATCATCATCTTAGCAGGCATTTTGAAAGACTGATGGAAACTATTGCTATTAGGAAGGGATTATGATTTAAAGGTTGCGAGACTAGGCAAATGCCTGCAGTTCTGTGAGCAGTGTAAGTTATATGTTGTGTGCTACCGCTGTGAAACTTGGGAGACGTGTGCCTTGACTGTGGTTTTATGCATTTGATTCTGGAAGTAAGTTCATAGTATGCACTACTTATATGCTCTTGTGTTTCCAAAGGTGCGGCAAGTGTAGGGCTCACCCAGCTACACAAGCTAGAGCAGGAGACCCTTCTTCCCTGCTATTCACCTCTGTGCCTGGAATGCTGCTTAAGAGTAGCTAGCTAACGTAATTTAAAGAATAACTTAAAATATTATGCCTAGCAGCTACCATTGAAGGGAAGTAGTAGCAGAATCAAACATCGTTAAAAATCTGAATGGGTGAGTAAATTGGACAGTTGTAGGGTTTGGCTGTTAGGGGAGATGTAAGTAAAATGAGAGGAAGGGTAATGTTCCAGTGGGAGATGATATTTTTTGTATTTGTCCTCTTCCTATGAATTCAGGGACTTTGTCTTTTTAATTTTACAAATTCATTAGTATTACTATTTGGGTGAAAGGATTTTTTTTAATTATTTTTTTAAACTAAAAACTATAAAGAAAATATACCACATTTAAAAAATAAATAGCCAAAGGATGGTTTAATTCTTACTGTTCATTTTCAGGTATATTAAGATAAAGTTGCTTTTTGTGTAAGTACATTGGACAACATTATTGTTTCAGTTCAAGTAATCCTTCCTTTGCTCAGGCCTGCCTTAGCACATGGAATTTCCTTTTCAAGAAGCTTGATAAGGAGTCACCAGCCATAGCGATTAGCTGCTAGCTGAAATTGAATTACTACTGAATAGGGGAGAAACCTCATGAGTGTCAGTGCACCTGAAGAAATATATGCAGATCCTAATGCCATGGGCAGTAGTAAGTAGCATTAGAATGTCTATCTAGGCACACTAGATGCTTGTAGCATACGATCTATCTCTTCTGAACTGACACTTCAGTTTTTCTGAAATGTTCTCACATGTTTAGTTTTCAACAAGTTACAGTCACTATTTTTGGAGTGCAAAATGATGACTAATACCTTGTGAAGCTTTGGACACAGCTTCAATTGTCCCTTTTGTCTGGGAGCCCCACTATTTGTGATGACACTACTCAAGCAGTGAAGAATTTTATTATTGATACAGGTTCTGTGGTGGAAAGAGAGAAATAGCTTTCGCTCTGTGTACTTACCATGATTATTATCTGTAAGGGAAAATAGTTTATTTTTTGCATGACAAGTTTCATTTTTCATTTAATAACTTGAGATATAATATTCCAGTAAGGTTTATCATTTGGCACAGTGTTATATGTTGCATGGCAATTTTCAGTCTAGCAATAGTATGTAAAAGAAATATGAAAAATTACACAATTTCACTGTCACAAACTGGAATCAACCTCAGTAAGAGCCTTCCAATACTAGTCCTACAATGACTCATCAGCTTTCAGGAGAGTGTGACTGAATTGGATGCAGCTCACCATCTCTGCACGGGGTCTAATTTTGAATACAAACAGTACATTGGTTGGAAGAATTATTTAAAAAACAGTGCAGCTCTCAAAATGAAAATAGCTTCCTGAGAAAGTTTTATCATCTGCTCTTGCATCTATTGGACTTTCTCAGTGGTACATGTACTGTACATGTTGTATCTAAGTTGTTGAAGCACTGTTTTCATTTTCCGCACACTGTATAGTTGTAAATACTTCCTAGTCTTGAAGATTTTCCTCCTTTGGTCGTATTCCCCCCTCCTCTGTTACCCAATTGTTATTCTGCAGCAGCCTTGGGGCCATTAGCAAAGTTCATTCTTATGAAAATGCTTGGGATGCTTCCTTCTGTGAGTAACAGGGGGTGCCTTTATTTCTACTATGTTTGCTTGTTCTTCTTCCTCTTATGTCATTTGGTCAATTGGAACAGATTTTTGCATATTTAACGTGCCATTCATGAAAAAGAAGCTTCTGGGATTTAGGAGAGCTCAGAACTGTATGCTTCCCTAGAGATCCACAGTACCAGCTAACACGATCACCATTGATTTATGTTAAGACAGCCAGTGTCAAGACAACTGGTTGAGGTTATCCAATTTAACTTACATGTTCCTTACATGTAACATATCTTAAATACATTTTTATGTTATGAAGGCGAATCTTTCAGTACGGCAAATACTGGTCCTCTTGAATTTGGCCATACAGATAATAACATTACAAAATTCTTTTAAGAAGGGAGCACAAATAGCTTTTATTAGTTTCACCTTGGAAAATACTTTATATACCGTTGAGGTTTAAGAAAGTGTCCAATAAAAATCAGTGGCTTATTCTCGATTTTCACTCAAGTATGAGAAGTTTGGCAGTGAGTTAAATGGAAGAAGAAGCCTGGTCTGTTCAATATAAGGAATATTTACTTTATGAGTAGAAAGGAGTATCACCTCCTGTCTGTTAGAATTAGCCCTTGCTTAAAAGGATTATTTCTTATTCCTGCCTTGTTACAGGCAGAAGATAGTAAGAGTTTATTTGTTGCTTTTTAAAAAGTGTGTGAGTTGAGGCAAGATTATAAAGGAACTTAATTTTGATTAATTTGCTTATTGTACTTTGTAATGGTAAAGATAAATAGTATGGGTATGTGCTGTTTGTGAGCATGTATGATAAATGAACTGTCATGATTCTAAATTTAAGAATTTTATTTGTTTTACATTTAGGAGCAGTGTGAATAAACTGAGAATATTGTATATCTTAATTTTATTTTTATTTTTTTCCAGAATGGCTAATTTTAAAGTGATAATGTAGAAACAATAGTTACCTTAGGAAACTTTACTTTAGCTTTAGGAAAAAAAAAATATTAAAACTGAGGGGTTTTTTTCTAAGAGGTCCATATGTGGTTTATCAGGAAATTAGGACCTTGTTCTCTTTATTACTAGTTCAGGCTTATACAAAAATAAAATTGAATAGATTTGTTAAAAATTAATTTATAAACCGTTTCTGTTTTTTTACCAGGCTGTTTGCACTCATTGCTTTTTTTCAATTAATAAAGCTAAAGTAAGGTAGAGAGAATGAGGATTATGAATATCTTTAACGTTGCTAGGAGGCATTTACAGTGTCATTCCTTTGAACTTGATGTCTCCAGGAGACTTGAACCCTTTCTTCTTTGCAGGAAAGCTTTCCTGCTTAGTTTCAGTAGATTAAAATCCTGAATTTCTGTAATTCTTGGATTTATGTTGAGGCATTAGCAGAAATGAATCCATAGTTCTTTTATAACTGTATTAACAAAACCCAAATAGTTTAACATACAATACACTGACTTTAAGTATTTTAAAAAACATTTTGCATATGAGCATTATTAAAATGAGGTTTTTTGCTTTAACAATGGTTTTAGTTGACCAGTGTCTGTATATGCAAGAGCATCCAGACACAAAGCACAGAATATAACGTAGATTTTGCTGTCTCCAGACATCCTTTTTCTTTACTACTTCGCAAATGGTTTTTAAAGGGAAACTATAAAAATCTATTGTTACTGCAGTGGAACATGGATTTCTAATTCCATATTGAAAGCCAAAATTTTCACCTTTGTTCTTGAATTTTAAGGTGCTTTTTATTAAAAATCACTGAGTAAAAACTTAAAATGTAGGTGTTGGGTTCCACTATGACAGACAAGATCCATTTATTACAGCTTCTGATACCCGTCATTCCACTGCCCTCAGGATGTGGTTTACTAAAAATTTCTTCTGCTATGGGTATGGAATATCTAGCTCATTCATCTGAGATGGAAATAGACTCTGCATGTCCAGGTAGGCTTACAGAAAGAGACAAATGAACAAAGATTAAACTTAAGTTTCTCTACTATTTTCATTCCTCTCACCCTCCTAGTATCAGCTCTATTTATAATCCAATAATAATATATAAAGTTCTACATGTGAGTGTACTTTTTAGGGATGAGGGCTAGAAGTATTGTTTTCTGTTGTTTGATGAAGTAAAAGCTTTTTTTTATTATTATTGTAATCAGTGGGGTTTTTTTATTATTGTCATCAGTGGGGTTTTTTTTAATTATTGTCATCAGTGGGTTTCTGCGCATTTTTGAGGAAGCTGTGCAGTTGGAACTTAGAAGCCAAATCTCTTAGTCCAGTTAGTGTCAGTGGAGAATCAAATCTGTTGCTTCAAGTTCAATCCTTTTATCATTTCCACATCCCCAGCTCTCCATCATCCACCTCTCCTCAAAATAATCTGTATGATTTGTGTACCAGAAAGCTTTCTAAAATGTCTACATCTTTGCTTGGGGGCTAGGGAGTGCGTAACATAACAATCAAATGAAATAAGTGAAGTACTTCTGCATATGCATCACATGAGGTAATTGGTATTCAGAAGAATAAATGGACTCAAAACCAGAGTAGACAGCTTTTGTGAAGACTAGTGCATTGTCACTGTTAAACACACCAGAGTCAGAGATAGAGTCTCGAGCTAGGAATCCTTCCAATACAGATTGCTAGAAGGTTGGAGGCCCCTCCCTAGGAACGGTCAATGTGCATGTCCCTTGTTTCTTGTACTGTCTAATAAATGCACCAGCAAAACTCAGTGTGCCTCTCCTGTCCTGTGACTTCCTGGAGTGCTACCGGAGAAACAGTAGAATATGAGCATGTGTTGGTGAAGGCAAGAACGACCATTTAACCTTTGCTTGTTGACATTGCGGCACCCAGGTGAGCTTAAGTGTTTGCCATCTTTATGTTGCAAACTGTCCAGGGTCTGACCATGTTTTTGTTAAGTGTTTGTACAGTGCAAGGCAAAGAGAGTCCTTGGCCAACTACCAAGTCTGTAGGTGCTATTTTACTAATAATAGTCTGGTTATAATATGTAATTGAATGATAATTCAGTAATAGAAATCCCATACTTCCGTGTCAACATTGTATCTGTCTCTCTCTGACACTGCAGCTCTTGTGCTTCAGATTGTCCCTTGACTAGTCCCCTGTCCACCTATCAATCTATATGCAGACATCTTGCAGTCATGTGAAGTTGCTGCAGATTCACATTTGTACTGTCATCTTGTTGATATTGTCAGTTAAAAGTATTTCTCTAATATAATCTAGTTAGAGGAATGTAGGTACAAAAGATGTTCTGTGTTGCAAGATGTTGAGGGCTGAAGATAAATCTTGTCTAATTTCTGTAATACCTATAAATGTTCATGTGGCCTGTGTTTTTTTTTTAATCTGGATAGTTTATATTAAATAGAATGGAGTTTGAAGAGTGTAGAAAGAATGGAAGTTAAAGATTGTCTTGAGGTATATGAAATTTAGCCTAATATTATCAGACACTGTTTTTCTTTATTTTGTAAATAGTCTTTGTTCATTTACCTGTTGTAATTGCTAGCAGAATACTACTTTTCAGTATCACAGGGTGTTTTACAATAATAAGCAAAGGTTTTTCCTGAACCTACAGACTTTATTTCCTTCTTCATTAGTATGGGGGAACGGAGATGGAATTTCCAGAGGTTCAACTTCCCCTCCCTGAGCATTCCAAAACCTCAGGCTGTTTGACATGTAATTAAGCTAGGCAAAAATCTGACATTAAAGTGTGGGGAAGGTGATTCTCCAGGATTCTTCTACCTGCAAGGCCACTGGAGTGGGCTGTTCAGTTTGGGGAATGAACAGGAACAAAGAGTGCCCTTTGTTGGAAGGCAGAAAGGGAGAAAAGAGAGCCTGTCTCTTATTTTTCTTTTTTTCTTTTTGTAAAGTTTATGTGAAAGAAGCTTGTAATGTGCAGTTTGTTTGCACTTATTTGTTGAAAAACTACAGATGTGTTAAAGGTGGAACTCCTCAGTTGAAAAAAAACTGCCTTGAAGAACGTTACTCTTTTAAATGCAAAGAGTCTGTCAAAAGAGATGATTCCTGAAATATAAAGTAGTTGCAGCAGTCTAAGTTTAATTTTTGAGTGGACAGTTTGAGAGTGGTAAAATCTACCCTAGGCTTAATACATTCTTCATTACTTTAAATCTTCATTCAAGTTTAACTGTTGCAGAGGTGTTAGCAGTTCTCAAAGGTATTGTCAGCTCGAGGAAGAAAGAACAGATGAGGGGTTTTGGCCTGTTCTGTATAATCAGAATAGACAGTCATGGTGCCCTTAATCTGTGGATGATAAGTGTAATTTGAAGGATGTGGAGTCAAAGTTAGAAGTATAAAGGACTTCAAGGTTGAATGGACAGGTAGAAAATGTATGAAAAGATTTAGAAGACTCGAACTGCTCAGAAAGGAACTGAAAGGAGTCTAAAGTAATGCAAAGAGCGGCAGAGAGTAAGGCAGTATTGGTTTCCGTTAAAAACCAAACATAGAATTATGGTTTTAATACAAGAGGATTGAATTTAAGCTTTAATTCTCAATCTAAATATTTCTACACAAACATATTGGGACAAATGAAGTGCAGAGGAGGTTCAGAGGGTGTGATGGACTGCCTTCCTACTGAAGACTGCAGCCGTAGGGGTTAAACCATTGTGCTGTGAGATGCCCGAAGCTGTTAACCTCTCTCTCTCCTGCTGGAGTTCCATATGACTTAATGTGACATTGTGTAACATTCATTAGTGGTGTGAAGGTTGACTACCATCTTATAATTGCGGCAGGGCTTGTCTTTGGCAGTAGTTTAGCCTGGGATACTTCATTCCTATGCAGGCAAAACTTGTCTTGCAGAACATAAGGTAGTTGTATTGAATAGTGCTTGTATTGCATTATATCCTTTGGTAAGAGCAGCATTTATTTTTAATAACACATTAAAAGCAAAAAAAAAGTATTTTGCTTCATTAATGCTTTGCTCGATCAATTTTGACAGTGCTCTGTCAAAATCATTATCATGTTGCTTTGTTCCAGTGGGAAAGTGACTACCTGGCATAATCTTTGGGCAAGTAGCTTACCCAGAGCCAGTATTATTAGCCTTCTTGTTTTTATGTGAGCGAATTGTGAATCTTAAACATCTGCTCAGGAGTCTCTTGTAAGACAATCCCAACCACACAGAACCATAGAAAGTCTGGTGACATAGTTACCAAAGATGGTAAGTATAACATGAAGTTTAGAAAAAGTGCTTTGGGCTGTATTTTTCCAGTGATGCTTCTGATCTTTGTTTTGCATTTTTCAGTACTAGGCTGGTTTATATTAAAGTTGATATCATATATTTGGTTTTTTCCTAGTGTTTTCCTACATATTGAGCAGTTGAAACAGATCTTACTTTTCAGAATTGTTTTCGTTAATGCACAGATATTCTTCTTTGTATATGTTCTGGTGTCATTCATAAGATCTGCCATGCATTTTTTAGTCCGTGTTTTAGTAGTGCTTTGATCATAGTCAGAAGACTAAAATGGAATTATAGTAAAAGTAAAGCAACACCAAACATTTGATCATTTCTGAATTTTGAACTTTCAGAAGTCACCTAGATTCTTTTCTGGTAGCAAATTTTATGCATGACAGTGAAGACTAACTGTTTTACTGCATGTTTTTAAAATTGGTAGTAATTTCCTCCAGGAATCCTGCTAACAGGGTTCTGTTTGCCTGAAAGAGGTGTCTGGTTTTGTCAGCGTCTGTCAAAGTAAATCAGAATTTCTATGGAAATTAGCTCATTAGTATTAATTTTTGGCAATGTCTGACTGATTCATGAGCAGCCTTGCCATTTAAAAAAAGTAAAAATCTCTTACTGAAAGCAAAACCTTCCATAGAATTACTAATGACTAATCTTTCCATGAATCGAGGCTTCAGATAGTGGCACTGAGCAAATCGATGCCCCTTCTGACAGTCCCTGCTCTTGCTGAAACCCAGGTGCTGCAGGCTCATGGTGCATAGCATATACCAATCAAAATAGTCTTTTTGGACTCTATAGGCTTCCTCTGTGGCTTGGTACTAGTCAGGATGAGTAATGCCTGCAACATTTTAACTGAAATTAATACTGTTTAAAAACTGTAACTAAATTCGTAGTAACTAAATCACAGTTCTTCAAATCTCATATGTTGCCAGTACTTCTTTTTAGCAGAATATGTACAGTTAAGCTCTGAGAAAATGGTCTCTGTAGCTGTCTATAGTAACAAGCCTGGTTATTGCTGACATGGTTATTTTTCTTTCATTCTGGATATTTCTTCTGGGTGTTTGTAGCAGTAACTTTGTAATCATGCATTTTTCCTCTGATTACTTTCTCCTTTTTCAAAGTTAGAATTGTTTTTGTTTGCAGTTGAAACACAAGCTTTTTAGAACCTTTGTGAGAAGTGCCTTTGATACTGCGGATCAGTTTTACTTCTTTCATATTTCTTGTTTTCAAAGATTGTCTTTTAATGATTTAACATCATTACCTGCTATGTAATTTTCCTTGATCTAAAGATGATATAAAACAATGATGACGTGTCAGTTTTTCATGTTTTTTATAGGTGTTTCAGAGCTCTTTGCCTTCAGTTATAAGCAAGCATGGAAGATAAAATTTGAAAAGCCTAATGCCATAATTAAATAAATTATAACAGGTCTGCTGAAGAACTGTATAAACAGCCATTGATACAGCACTTACTGTGTGTAGGTGCGAGCAACTTAAACTATAATTCTGCAAAGTATTACAGAGTATAGAAGTATGTGATTTGCACATTTTCTCTTAACACTGAGTTACCATTTCTCATACTGTACGAAGGCTGCTATGTTTATAATGCTTTTTAGAAAAGTTTTATCAGTGTTATCTCCTCGTTTTTATCACTTTAAGGCTATGTTTAACTGTAGTAACTTCATACAAGATAGGCAAAATAAATCAGCGGTGCTGTACATAGTGCTTGAAATTTTTTTTTCATGTTGTTTATAAGCATCTGTTTCGTTAGAAATTCTAATTATGTGGGTGCAGATTTAATTCTGTATTGTAACTTCTTTTTAAGTCAGTGGCTATGAATATTCCAGTGGTTTTGAACAGCAATAATACACTAAATATACAAACAGATTTAATATTTACTTTGCATAGTAATTCCAACTGATAAATGGTGGTTTATGTGTTGCGTTTATTAGAGCTTTAACTGCTAATCCCATATGGAAATGGTGCTTTGTAGGGCAAAATTCATCGAGAGGGCCTGGGATTCCAGAGTGAACTTGTACATTCCTTCAGGGCATTTTTGCAAGGGAGGTTGTTGTGTTTTAAAGGTAGTTGATAAGAGACCTGCACCACCAACCCCAGACCTGCACCACCAACCACCATCATGCATTAGTCTATAGAAGGTATTTGGGTGAACATACTCCTGTACCACTCCGTACCACCATTTATCCAAGTGAAATTTTTGACCATTTGCAGGATACATTATAAATCAGGATGTCACTACCAGACAATCAGATTTGAACATTCCTTGCATAAAGTAGCTTGCCTATATCCCTTAGGAATACATCACTTAACTGTGTTTACGTGACAGTGTTGATATGCCTGGTTTTACATGAAAGTTAGGGTAGCATGTTATTTATGTCATCATGAATTCAAAAAGTAGGTGGTTGTGCTTTATGTATGGTGAGGTTATCTTCTCTGGACAAATCACTCAGAATAATTGAAAGATGTAGTTTTATCATATGACTATTAATTAAATCAGGAAACAGGATTTTTTTTTTCTTTAGAGTTGGTTTTGCTGCTGCCTCAGGTTTTGTCAGTGTTCCCTCCTCTGAGGTGCTGACAACATATTAACATGAAACAGAGCTCTGTTGAACCTAATTATGTTATAGCTCATTGTTTTGGGCACCTATAAAACTGTTCACTCCTTTTTTTATGAGGCTGTAGTCACAACGAAAGACCATAAACAGTGCGTTTTCTCTTTCCTACAGGACTGGAGATTTCATTAGTTGACTCTAATAAAGGCCTGATCCAGCTGCATTTACACCTGGGAATGAATGCTTCTTTATCAGGTCTTAATCCTTAGTAGGTCAAGCAGGAGGGAATGACAGCAGGATATCTTTTGAGCAGCCTTAAATGTCTGAAAGCTTAATTTCTTTCAAGCTAATTTGCTATTCAGGTGTTGACTGAAGACATACTTTCCTGTACTTCAGAGGAAAGATTTTAAATATTAGGGCATTAAAAAAAACCCAACAACCCAAAACCAAACCCCCCAAAAAACTCAAAAGAAAACTGAGGTCTTGCTATGCTTTTGAGCAGTCACTGCTTGAAACAAGATTTCTACATCAGCTAGTGGTGGTATTATTAAATACATATATAATATAATAAAAATATTTCTCAGAGACTCTGGAGAGGACTAATATTTAGCCCTTAGAAATAATATGTAAAATGATACCCTACTTTATTTAAGTCTATACTGCTTGTGAATTAAAATTGATACATTCCTGCTAAATAGGTTTCTGCAATATATGTGCGCGTCTGAGACTTGTTTGGGTTACTTTTCCTTTTTTTTTTATTCATATAATATAAAAATTAAAATTATGGGAATTTCATAACAATTTAGTTGGGAAATGTCCTGTAAGATTTAGAGCTGGTTCTTTTCTGTTCAGTGGGGTTTTGTTGTTGGGTTTTTTTTTGTTGATTGGATTTGTAGATTTTGGGTTTTTTTATATGCATATTGATTTATATTTTTGTGTCATGGTGATGGATAGATGACAGTTGTTTGACAGGAATATACTCCACTGTCTGTTTTTTATGTACTGGTACTGCTAACCTGCTTGTTACTCTGCCTAACCACAGGATGTGAGCGTGGGCAATTTCGCTGTGGAAATGGTCGCTGTATTCCTGCAGACTGGAGGTGTGATGGCGCTAGAGACTGCTCGGATGATACAGACGAAGCTGGTTGTCGTAAGTGAAACAACTGTAGCATAACTTTTTTGTAATCTAAGAAATACTGAGATCCCAATGTGCTCAACTGTACTTGTGGTACAAGAATGAATATTGGAGGGGGAGAAAACTCCTAGTTGTCTTGAGATGACTGGAGAATCTGCTGAAGAGTCATATTTCTTGAGTCGTTTGGCTTTGGTAGTCAGAAAATCAAGTAGTGCTCAACTTCTAACATGACTTAGACTTCTCTTAAAAATCTTGTGTCGAACAATGCTATTTCATTTGATGACTAATGTTCTAAGTAGGTGTAGAAATGTATTGTATTCTGTTCTTACAGTGATCTTGACTATTGGATGTACATACAGCTACCACCAGCATCACTTGAGCTCCACATGTTTGGGTATTTCAGGCCCTAGAGAACAAGCTGTACCTGCTGCACCCTGCACCTTAAGTAGTCTTAGTTGTCTAGAGTTGGTTGTGTTATCCTCAGTGCCAGCAGCTCAGGGACAACAATTGCATTCAGATGGGCTGTAATATCCATGCACAAAGATTCTGTCAAGCTGAATGTTAAAAAGTGTTGAAAATTAAGAAATTCCCTCTACGAACTTGCCTGCATTTTACTTTCTCAGTTCTAGTGTTCTTTGAGGCCCTGTGGGCTGGTGCAGTTATCAGCCCACTTAGAGGTTAGGCCAGTTCTTGCCCCTCAGCTGATGGGGAGAGAAAAAGACTAATTTATATTGGTTCTTTTCACACTGGATTGTTCCTTTGGTGCTTGACCCATATAGTAATTGGAGGTCATTCACACGGCTTGGCAGTCTGATTTGTTGCTTAGCACTTAAGTTAGCTCCAAAAACCAGTGCTGTTCTGGACAAAGAGTGCCTTCTAACTGGCAAGACTAAATGGTGCTGTCCTGTAGCCTGCTATTTCAGCTTAGTTCTGAACTGCAACTGGAAAGAAGTGGTTGGACTTTGAGCAGGGAGTGCACTGACTTTTTTTATCTTTCAATAAAAAACCCCACTCTGACACCTACTACATTTGTCACAGTTATAAGCATGAAGATGAATTATTCTCATTTTCATACATGTGATGAATTAGGAACATGAAAGTTAAGCTTTTATTATTTTTTTTTCCAGTTAACTATGCTTTTAAAACAGTATGCTAAGGCATGTAGTGGGCACTTAAGTGTCTAGAAAGATAATTTTAAACTGTTTAAAACTGGCCTAAGGTTGAAATTATATTACAATATTATTCTTTGGTTCTTAAAACAGGAATTGAAAAAAAAGTGTGCATGAAGTGCATTGTCTGTAGTATGTGATTGATTTTATCCCTCTAATTACCTCTAATGTAGTTTTTTACTTCTCAACTCTAAACCTACACAGTGATTTGATTTTCTCCTCTGATGCTTAGTTTAGGTTGATAGTTGTGCTTGCATATCATCCCATAGGCACGGAGTGTTTCTACTTGACTTCGCAATACGGCAAAAACATGATTCTGAGAAAAAATCATTAAGACCAGAGTCCTGGCTACTGGACTGTGTTGTGCTGGTTATTCTTCCCAGGAATATTAACTAGGGATGGAGCAAGCTGTAATACAGTTTTAAACATTTATTTTGATCTTTCTCTCTAATGGCTCCCTGTTGTTTGGCTATTTGAAAAGTGCAGAATGAAGCTGGGACAGCAGCATTTATATTGTTCTGGCCTGATTTCCTCACTTTTGCCTCATGAATTCACAGAGAAGGGTCATGAGCTTGTTTTGAAAGACCATCTTCCTACCAGGGATAGAGCACCTGAGGTGGAGTGAGAGCAATTCAACAGACCCCCTGTGAGACTAGGGAACCTAGCATGACTCCATATGTAAGGGGGGAAAAAAGAGATTCTGCCAGAGGGCAGTTCAGAGCCTTAAGCTTTTTCGGTGACCTGCCTTCTAGAGGAGCCTCTAGGGGAGGATACAAAACTGAAGATTCATATGCAGGAGTTTGCTAAACTAAATTTTGCCTTTGAGCATCCTTCTGCTGGCCCGCTTTCTCCTCCCTGCTCTGTCTGTTTTCTTTGATTTGTCGAATGCTTGATTTGTTTAGTGGAAGTTACAGACGATGAACACTTGAACTGTAAGTCTTCTTTTCACTTATTTGTTTTCTTTGAAAATGTGTTCCCAGATATCTGTGAAATGACAATTCTTTTCATTGCTTACACTAGCACAACCTACCTGTGAGGGAAATCAGTTTCAGTGTCAGACTGATGGCGAATGTATCCCACAGTCATGGGTTTGTGATGATGAGGAAGACTGTGAAGATGGCTCAGATGAGCATCAACAATGCCGTAAGTATTTAAGTTCTAATGTTCTACCAGCTTTGTGAAATAAGGTAATTCACATAACAGCATATTGAGAACATACAGAAACAAGCCTGAAATCTGAGACAGATAAAATACACAAAATATATCCAAAAAGACATCTTGTCTTGAAATCTGAAAATTACTGATGTTTCAGTTAATTAAAAAGGAAAAAAAAAAGAGAAAAAATACAGTGTGTGTTAGTTTTATAGTTGATAGAAAAATGAGAGTAGTTCCAAAAATGGTAAAATATACATAGTACTTGGATGCTAAACATTGTATTAATCATGTTTGAACTGCTGTTTTAAACTAACGTGTTTAATGTTCTCTGTATATTTTAGAGCAAAGAAATAATTTAGCAGCCTAACTGCTATAGCCATACACTCTTTCTTATTTCAGTATTGATAGCAAGATAAGTGATATAATAAAATATGTTAGTCTGATTTTCTAATTTCATGACTAAGCAGTTTAAGGGCTACATACAGTTAAGTACCTGCCAAAGTGATGAACAGTGAACTGAGATGATTATTGCGTGAAATTACATTCTCTGCGTTATTACATAAGACATGAATAAGTGTTGTAGAGTTCCAAAGAACTGATTTCCTGCTACTTCTAGTATTAGAAGTTATCTTAACTGATAAGGATAAGATTAATCTAATTTCTTGAAACTGGACAGCCCTGGAGCTACTCACCAAGCCCCTTGATTCTGAAGAGGTTCACCGATTTAAGTTTTGGAAGGATTTTGCTCACAGACGTGGTTTGTGCTTTTATGTCTTGATACTTGTTCCCACTGAGGATGAAAAAAGTGGAGCTAAGATTAAATGCCTTCTGCTCCCCTCTTCCTCTGAGAAGGTGTCAGCACAATTGCTGGTTATGTTTTAACTAAGAAATCTGTAGATACAAAATGCAAAATGAGCAACAGCTCTGAGTTGACTTTTGAACTGAGTCACTGTAACTTTGTTCTCCATGTACTGGTTAATCCTGAGAGTAAATCTACAGTGGCAGTGTGCTGCTGCTGTTTTTGAGCCATCTCCTGGTATCTGTCCTTACTGTTCTAAAGGGACTTTTTGTCTTTGTGTTTGGGAATCCTGGAGGAGCTTATCTTTCTTGAAACATTAAAATTTTTTTAGAACTGTCAACCATTTCTCTCAGGAGACTCATGCGTGCAGAATTAAAACGAATTTATTTTACTTTACTGTCTTGCTCTTGTTTTTCATCATGACAGTAGTACCTCAATAACTGATTTTGTTTTGGGAACATTGCTGACAGAAGGAATAGAGAGCCCCTGTACAGCAGCAGACCAGATGCCAGTGTATAGACTGGAGTGGTACTGAGAAACTGCATGAGTTTGAAAGAAACACATGTGCAGATGGCAGAAGGGAGGAAAAGATAGCAGTAATTTCACCCTTCAGCTGTATCTTCAAGATAAAAATAATTTTCTTAAGAACAACAGAGAGTTTAGTTTGACTGTAGTGGAATTTCATAGTTTTATGTGGTTGCTTTTCACTGACACAGCTGTCCCAAAAAGAGACATAATCTTTCTTGATTCTCTATTACTTATGAATGTAAAATATTCCTGGCTGTATTAGAAAGCAGTGCTGTGCTTGCATTGTGGCATTCTAGTTGACGAAATAACTTAGTTACTGACAGATTTTGACCCAATAAAGAAAATAATAGAGAAAACTTTAAAACCATGCAAATTTCTAATTTAGTCTTTTAGGCAGAACAATTATAAAGTGGTAATTTTTAACCTAGAGGTCAGCCCCTTGAGCAGAGAAGAGCAGTGACCTTGCAGGCTACAGAAGATCTCATAGAGCTATGTTATCTGCAATGTGCTTGTCAAGTGTTCTTTAATCTCCCTGAGTACACAAAGGTACAGGGGGAGAAAGTCTTACGCTAGTATTTGTGAGAAGGATGAAGTAGTTAAGAAAGAGGAAGAGAGAAAATATTTTTCTGCAGAAAAGGTCTTGGCTGACCGAAAAGACTGATTGAGTGCCTGTTTCTTGCAGCGGGAAGGACATGCTCAAGTCAGCAGTTCACATGTTCAAATGGACAGTGTATCCCAAGTGCATACTGGTGCGATCGAGTAAAGGACTGCACTGATGGAACAGATGAAAGAGTCTGCCGTGAGTCTTAACTTTTAGCACTAGATCTGGTTTCATCTCATCTCTTTTTGGCATTTCAATAAATTTGTAAGATTAAAGGGCTTGTTGATGGACAGGATGATCACAGTATGCTTCTTGTTACGCGAGTTTCGTTTCAGATTCTTTTGTGTATTAGAGCTGATGTTGTGATACAGATCCATTGTTGCAGAACGCAAATGCAAACTGCTACCATAGGGTCAGGGCTTCTTGTTTGTCATTGTCTGAAAGGTAATGTTGCATTGGAAAAAAACAACTGTGTTTAAATGGCTTAAGGCCTTGGGAGATTGAGAGCTAACTTTGCCAAATCTTTTCGTGTTCTTTTTGCATACTCCTTAAGAAATCAGTGGTAACTATAACCTGTATAGAAAAGCAGAATTAGACCCCAAATCACTTCTTCGAGGAATTTTGACCCTTTAAAAAACCCTTATATTCTAGACTGTAGTTTACTGTGGAGATGAAGTGGAATTGGGTCATATTGGATTCAGATAAGCTGTTTATATAGTGCCAACAAAATGATGCAGATGGGCAAGTAGGGTTTGCTGGATTTTTTTTTTTCAGTCTAACTTCCCCAGAGTTGGGGCCACCCAACTGTCTGGTGGCAGCCTCCCTAGATCCTGTCCTAGGTTGAATACTGATGAAAAGGACAGCTGGCCACAGAACAGAGGCCACATTTTTCAGAGATGTTTTTGCCTAATGCCTACACAACAGTGTATAACAGCATTTCTGTTTGTTGTTAGTATTAAGGAAAAGCTTTACACGTCTTGAGCGACATGTAACATACAAGCTGCTATTCCAGCTGTTTGAATTTAGTGTGCCTTTGGAAAAAAGACATGACTGTAAACTTTGCTCAGAACCAGATCCTAGGGTGGGAGATGGGGGAAGAGGTTAGGATGCTAAGAAATGGATAAAGAAGCAAGAAATAAAGTGTTCTTAATGGCTGGGCTTAGAGGAAAAAAGAGCATAAGCACACGCTGTGTAAAGGAAAACCAGCATATTACATTGTCAGCCAATTGCTAATGCATTTTATCCTTGACTCACAACTGGTTAAAATGTATGGTCTGTAGAATGAAAGGTGGTTTAAAACTATTTTAGACTTACAGAACTTTGGAATAAAAGGTTGCTGAGACAGCCACCTGGCAACTTTTCTATATGATAGACACCCCAGCCAATTCTGAAGTCACCAACACAAATAGCTAAAAGCCAAGATCCAAAATATCCCGTATCATTGCTGGAGGAGTATCTTTTGTAGCTTGGGATTTTTTCTCATAAAGTTTGGAAGAAGAAAAGAGATTGGTAACTTAACTCAGCAAATCTATGACACGTTAAAAAAAGAAAAAGGTGTGATTGTTTTAATGAAGTAAATCTGTGGCAGACTGGGAATGGAGTCCTAAAAACCATACTCACAAGTCTTTCTTAAGACTAGAAGCTGCCGTGATGTTTGAAAGTTGAAGTGCACATTTTATTTAATGTTTAACATTCTCAACTAAGTAAATTAAAAAGGCAGTTTGGAAAGGGGCCTCTAGATACCTTAACAGCAGTTCTCTACTGCTGTGTGGGAACCCCAGTTGTTGCTGCATCAGCCAGTAGGCCCCATGACTGTTGTGAAGGCAGCATGTTTAGCCCCAGGGAGAGGGACTGCCTCGCATCATTCAACAGCCTCTACTCTAGTTTATTAGAGTATGTGTTGACAGTCCCTCTAAGACAGAAGAATGACTGTGACTTGGAACATTGAAAGTAGGAGTATTGGACTAGTTTAAAGTAATGTGGTGGTGCTGAAGACAAGAGACTCCAGAAGAATGTAATGGCAAGGCCCTTCTAGAAAGACAGGGTAATTTTATTGCCTCCCTGTTTTGGGAAGGCTTGAAACTTAAACCAGAAGCAATAAGATAAAATTAAAATTTTAGTGATTTTATGATTAACTATACAGTAGAAATTGGTGTGTTAGATTTTACTGTTTTGAAGCAGATTTTAATACTTGCTTTGAATATTCCTTTTTCCCGCTGTTTAATCCATTTCCTTTTCTACACTGAAGATGAGAAACAAATATGAGGAATATAACTGTTTTGGCCTGTTCCTTTGTCATTATTTTTCCCTTATTTAATTTACAATAAAAGTCTTCATGAATAAAAATGAAACATCTGTGAACAATGAAAGAAAAAAGCTGTTTAGAATTGATTCCATTATTTCATGGAGTATAACAAAATGCAAATATCATATCTGTTTAGTTATGCCTTGCACTCACTGATCTGTCTTGAAGCAGATTTAGATTGTAAAGAAGATAAAGTTTTGTTGCTGAATAAGTTACGTTATTTAGGAAGCTAGTCAAATGCAAAGTGTCGCCAATATGAAGTAACTCAGCAATTAAACATGTAAAAAAATAGAACAAAGGAATTCAAAGCCTTAGTCCATTTTCCTGCTAATGGGATTAACAGCAAGGGAAAACTACCCATGGAGAGGCTAAGATAAACATCAGAACAATGTTTCAGCTACAGGTCGTGTAATTAGTGCATCGAAGCTATTTTAATTTTATAAAATTGTGGGGTTTTATTTTCTTTATATACATATCAGGTTGTTTTCCCAGCTTTTTTAATAGTCAGCAGCTAGCAAATACTTGCATTTTAAAACTTTAGAAATGTAGAATGAAATGGCAGACTGTTTGAAGTAGCAAATACTTTTAGGGAGTAAGCTTCCAATACTGATGTAATTTTTTGTGTTACATACTTTATTTCTTTCCGTTGAAAGTAGAATCTCTCTCCTGCCTCAGCTTTGTAGTTGAAAAATAAAAATCCCAGCCATGTCCATTTTGCTTTGCTGTGACTGACAGAATAACCTTCCGGGATACAGCTCTGGCAGCTGAGCACTGCACTGAGACCATGAGGGAGAAAGATGTGTTGTTTGAGGCTGATGGGCTGAGTGCAGGCCCAGAAACTCTGGATTTTTGATTCTAATTTTGATGTTGAGTTGCTGCCATGGGTCAACTGCCAAGCCTCTTAATTCCTGACTCTTCTTTGCTATGCTAAATAGCTGTTGTGGTCAGGAAGTGGGCATCCAGGTCTGGGAGAAATTTGTGGAGATCAGGGTGAAAGTGAACAAAGATCAAGAACTGAAAAGATCATAAGGGATGTATTCCAAGAAGGAAGGAAAGGGCCATGGTCAGAGGCTAATGTTCTTGATGTTGGACAAATTACATGTAACAGCTCCAGGACAAGGCAGAAGTTAGGGCTGAAGGAAATACATCCACCAGGAAAATTCTGGGACAGGGAAGAAGCAAAACTGGAGTAAGGTAAGGAAGGCAGCTAAAGAGTAGAGTGGCAGGAGTAAAAATTGGGAATTAAGGCCAGGAATGAGGGTCTGGTCAGTCTGCCAGCTCTCAAAGCATCTCTGCTATGACCTCTATCCAATACCCCAAGCCCAAGAGTCCTATGAGCTACGTGTTAAGTCCTCCTCCTGGTGTCTCTGATAGGCTGTGAGCTGTCTGGGCAATGAGGTGGTGACTCATGGCAGTGAGTCAAAGGGTTTTAATTAATATTATTTTGTAAAATGGTTTGAAATATTAGTGCAATAAAAGAATGACACTTGGAAGTAGGAAATTTCCTCTTTTTCCCTTTCTCCTCCTTGTAATATGGGCTAGGGTTACAGAAGGTTATGCTTCCTGTCTGTATGACAGAAGTCAGTGTCTGCTGAATCAATACCAATTGCAACTGTGTCTGGTTACTGGTTTTGTATGGATTTATTTCCAGCTTCCGGAACAGAAGTGTTAAGCAGAGAGCAAATTAACGTGGATATAGCAATTCCTGTGACATAGCTTTCAAGTGTCTTCCACATGTGTATATTGAAACACGCCTTTTAAATGTGTTTGTAACTGTTGTCCAAAAACAGTTTGTGGCTTACAAGGAGCAAGGCGCCTCACCTGTCATCTGTGCTGGCGTTTGCCAGTTGTTCATATTTTGCAGCTGAAGTGCTGGCATGCCACAAGGATCCAAATTGTGGAGAAGTATTCTAGCGAAGAAAAAAAGATGCTTGAGAGGAAGGGGAGAGAAAGAAGAGCTCCCTGTCTTCCTGAGCACTAGAACAAACATAGCTGGATTTCTCGATGTTTTCAAAAAAACTTGTATTATCTTCTAGGAACTGTGATCACTAGGAGAAGATCTCTCCTTTTCCATTTTCTCTAATTAGCCAAATGTTCTTGGGAGGGAAAGATAGAGTCAATGTTCATGTTGGAGGCTCTTCACAATTAGAAGCAAGATGAAAGAAAACAGTGTTTATATTTTTCTGTCCCTTAACTTTTCTCTCCTAATCCCATGTTCAGTCTTAGACTATCTTCTTTCCCTCTCCCCTCTTGTACAGCAGTATTCTCAGACCTCCTTAGATGCAAACTACGTACCTTGTTGTTCTTTTAACTCAGAACCTTATCCTTCCTTTTTTGCTTCCTTTTTAGTCATACAGAGACAGTATGATCAACTTCTCTGGTCAGTTTCAGTTCTTGCATAGCTATGGTATGATTTGTATACCCAAAGGTATTGTTCTGTGATCAGGTGCGTACAGAGAAATCTTAGTTTAAAAAAAAATAAGTCAAATAAAAGCTAGGAAGTATTTATTGTGCAAGCGTCAAATGTAGTGGCTAATGTAAGACCTTCCATGTAGTGGCTAATGTAAGACCTTCCCACTTAAATTCAAAATGTCATGAGACTTACTTTCCAGAATTTCTTTGCTGGAGAGCTTTTCATTTAAGCTAGATCGTATAGGTTATCCCCCCCAGTTTAGGGGGTCTATCCCATTGATATCCTCTCCACTGCCAACATCCAGATTCTTACTGTACTGCTCACAACTTTGCATTTGGTGATAGGGAGTAGAACTCAGCTTGCTCACTGCTAATGTTTTCTAAATTTTAAAGAGAAAGAAAGGAATTTTACATCCTGATTTTTTGCAACTGTAAAGACAGGCACTACTTCATTTTCAGATATCCTAGTATTGTTACGAAGTTCTGTTTTGGCTTCCTTTATTCTCTCAACATGAACAGAGTCCATCACAAACACAGTGCCGTAGGTGCATCTTGTATGTGATTTTCCACAGGGCCTTTGCTAGAAGCTGTTGGAAAGGGTAGAACTCACAGAAACCAGCATTTCTTGCTTGATTCTTGTATCTTTGCTAATTCTCTTCCCATAAAAGTGTGGATGGCTATCTCAGCTGCTGTGGAACTGTCCTGATGGCGCAGATGCTCCTGAACCCTGCAGCACGTAGGCTACAGCCTTTGGTGTAACTCACAGCTTTGCCATTATTCATGAGGATTAGTTCTTAATGCCCCAAATAATTAAAACCATTTTATTAAAATAATATGCTACAAGGTATAAAAAGTACAGTGCACAACGCAGCTAAAAATCTTTCAGATCAGTGAGAAAGCTGTGATCACATCTATGATTTATTAAACTTGGTCTTTAGACAGGGGATTGGGAATGAGGTTACCTGTACAAAGTTTTAAAGGTTAAATTCATCTCCATCAGGCTTTTCAAAGAATGTTCTTGCTTCTGCAACTACAATTAAAGTAAAGAATCTGTACACCAAGCAGATGTGAAAAGAAAACAAGGAAAAAGAAGTATTTGTTCATATTATAGTAAACCACCAATGTAGTTAGAATGTGTATTGTGAAGCGCCTTCAAAACATCTTTTGGTAGAGGCGTTTAGAATGGAAGGTCTGGGAACTAGCACCAGAAGGCCACAGGTAGGAACGCTGTAGCTGGAATCCTGGTAATCTGCAACTATAGCTCTATGATGAGGCATATACCTACCTGCCAGTTGTGGACTTACATTAATTGCAGTGAAAATGAACGAAATGTAAATGAACCAATCAGGGAGATAGTCTGGCTAGCCTTGCAGTGGGCATCAACACAGCTGTTAACACTCTTATATTAAGAACTTAACCATTGAAATCATGCAAGCCTATTCCATAGGTGATTGAAGTTCAGTGGGAATGTGGTGATATATAGAATAGCAGAAGCAAGCAAACCAGTTTGACACTGCCAGAAAAAACTGCAGCATTTCGGAGTTCTGCTTGAGTAATTTTATAATCCATATTTTGAATTCCAAGAGTATGGATGAAAGTGTGCTGAAGTGAGAGCCTGTTCTATCTGCTTTATTAACTCATAGGAACGTAAAATGAGATAAGAATTCAAACTGAAAATCTAAAAGGTACAAAATGAAATTTGGTTATTCTGTTTCTTGAGTTCATTTATCTACCTCTATTTCTGTATAGAGGCAAAAGTTCAATAAATCTCACTTCTAAAAATATCCATTATTTGCATTCATACTTGCCATTTGCCTGAAATAACTTTTGTCTATAAAGCAATGAGCTAAACTAAGCTGATATTCTCCTACTCAGCTCTAGCATGTGCACATGCTTAATTTGTTGGATAGTTCCACTGAACTCATTGACTCCTTGTATGCATTAGTATTTTCAGAATTGGTTTTAAGTTGTTGAAATAATCCCTTCTGTTGGCCCATAGGTCATCTACGTAAGTAGAATGGTCAGACACTGGAAAAATAATTCATTCTGCAGAATCTTTTTTGTTTTGGGAAGGGGAAAAAACAAGTAATAAAAACCAGAAGTCCTAAAGTTGATCATGTACTTGTAAGTTTAACATACTTGGCTTAATTGGAACAAAACCACAAAAACCTTGAAGTCTCTGAGTTTGAGAACTCACAGCATACTAAGAGGACCTAGGAGCTGTAAAGTTCAGGAACACCTTTTTTACCTAAGCACTTTTATTAAGATAATGAAGTGTGAAACTGAGGTACTAATAAATAAAATAAATGTTCACTCCTTGCTCTCCTTTTGTGTTGCATTGTTTTCTATCATATTGTAAACTGTTTGGGTTGCAAATGTTTTTGGGGTGCAGGAGAATATCTAATTTTTCCCTTGTTTCTTGTGAGGTTTTGTAGCATCTTGCTAACATTCATGCTAATACAGAAGAATTTCTTATTGTAGACTACCCAAGATGTGAACAGTTGTCATGTGCAAATGGAGCATGTTTTAATGCAAGCCAGCGATGTGATGGCAAAGTTGATTGCAGAGATTCTTCTGACGAAGCTAATTGCAGTAAGTACCACGTGCAGGTGATCCCAACCAAATATGCTTTATAGACCCTCTTTTGAGGTTCAAGATTGCAGTTTTCTGAGTTTTTCTGTATGCGTTTTTGTGCTAAAATCTCTTTCAGCACATGGATGTACCAGTACCCAGTTTCAGTGTGCTAATGGAGAATGCATCCCACGAGCCTTTATCTGTGACCATGATGATGACTGTGGAGATAGGAGTGATGAAAACTCTTGCAGTATGGTGTTTTTGGTTTATTTTTTCTCCACTTTCTTTAACTGCTTTACTAAGAACCGGTTCAAGCAGATAGCAGGAAGCAGATTGCTTGACTGTACAGCCATGAAAAGGTAGCCACTGTTCTGCAAGGCCTTTTTTATATGGAAAAATGAAAACTGCAGTGCTACTTTGATAGACTTTTTTCACATTGTCTTTGCTGCTAAGTGCCTGGGAGTGTGGTTACTATTTGAATTTGCTGGATTCAGTGGCAGTTTACTGCTTCACACATACAGCTTCACTTCTCCATGTTGTTGTCATTTTCTTCATTGCAGTATGACCCAAAGGTAATCCTTCACTCTGCAATCTCAGTTAGATACAGCATGCTATTGGGTTTTGTCCAAATTTGTTTGGCTGTTTTTCTCATTTTTATTTTCTGATAGATGGAATGGATTCTCTAGAGTTATTCCCAGGGACTGTAATATGTATCTTCACAGATAACTGTACAGATATTTGCCCTTTAGATGTTCATGTAAGGTCTATATTTGACTGTTCTGTTTCTGGAAGTTTCTTGCTCGTTCTTTTGTTCATGATCAGGGCATCCCACAGTACTGCATCTCCAACCAGAATCATGGCTGTAGAGTTATCACTTGTGTGATCTATATATTTAAAGAGGTCTCTCACTGATGATAGTATCTAAGTTAGTTTTATATTCTGCATTGCAGGAAGGCCAGATGTTACTCTTTAGTTGCTATATCCTTCGAAGGACCTCACACCAGTGTGATTCCATCCCCACCTCCCCAAATATTTCTCCTTTATGTCTTTGGCAATGACTGTCCTTTGGAGGACACAGATGTTTCTGAACTCTTAGCAGAGAATGCTTCCCAACCATGGAGGGCTTTGACATAAACATTCATTGTTTTGTTTTTGTTTTGGGGTTTTGTTCCCCTCCCCGCCCCGTTTCTCTGAGTACAAGGCATACAAGTATTGATGTCTAAGGTATAATCTTGTCATGTCCACCTTCAGGAACCTTGTTAATAAGGTGTTCTGCATCTAGTTACACAATTAATTGAGAAATTTATCCTTCCCTTTCATTTCTGTAAAGAAACAGAGTATTCTAAAATAAAATTAATACCCCAAACCACAGCAAATCAGCAGCATTTACAATATATACAAGATGTGGAACTGGCTCAGTTATTTAGGAGAGATTATAAAAGGCTTTTCATCTACAAGACAACATTTCTATTTCTAACCTTTTAGTTACCTAGAGTAGTTTGATTTTTCTCATGTTTGTTTCCTTAGCTTATGCAACTTGCAGAGGCAACTTCTTCACTTGCCCAAGTGGCCGTTGCATTCATCAGAGCTGGATATGTGATGGCGATGATGACTGTGAAGATAATGAAGATGAAAGAGGATGTGGTATATACTAATGCTAAGTTCTAATGACAACATTTTCAGTGGAAGACCTCACTAAGCTGCTTCTATGAAATTTTGACCAGTCAAGATCTGGTCAAAAGTTCTGAATCCATTTTAATTCTGTGAAAACCTTAGAATTCCATCTTCACCTGTATCTTTTGTTTTTCATAACTTATGCAATATTTTTTATTGTTGTGTCTATGAGTTATTGCTGTGATACTGAGTGTGATGCAAACTAAGTTTAGCAAATAGCCACATCTTTTTTTCTTTCACATTTTTTGGTTTTTTTCCCTGTGGAGATTTTTCAGGTCATCTATTAAGATAAATGAGGCTCCTAATAAGCAAAATCAATTGGTTGAAAATGAAAGTAACTCAGTTCCTGCCAAGATTTGTCATGCAAAACCCAGAAATTGTAATGAATGAAACTGTGGTCTTTTTTCTCTTTAACTGGCCTTTTCTATGATGTGCATTATGCTCTTTATCCAGACAGCGTTTGTGTGTTTTGAAACCACAAAGCTATAGTTGCATTTCTGGTGCGTAAGTTAGTCTAAAGCTAAATGGTTTTACTGTTCCTAACAACACAGAAAACTAAAAAGATTCATGTGTCTGCACAAGTGTTGTCTGCTTTGAAGGTAAAAGAAAGTGTGACAAGAAAGTATAGACGATGTTTCTCTTATAGTCTTGCCCAGCTGTGTGCAAGAACCAGAATCTGAATAATGAGGGATAGAGATGCTTTGGGAAGCTGTTAGGGAGGAAATTCTAAGTATTATTTGAAACGTACTCCTCAATTACTCTTGTTTTTCTTTTCCACAGAAAGTGGACGCCATGAGTGCTACCCGGGAGAGTGGGCCTGCCCTGGGTCAGGGCATTGCATTCCAATTGGGAAAGTGTGTGATGGGGCTGCAGACTGCCCTGCAGGAGAAGATGAAACTAACATCACTGCGGGCAGACATTGCAGTATGTATTAGAATCAAAAGCATACACAGCAGAGCAAGAACCATCAGCATTGATACCTTCTTACATTCACCTCTTGTCTCCTAAACAGTGCTGAAACTTTGGAAGCTCACTATTTTTATTGGCACTGTTTTGACTGGATGGTCTGAAAGAGATGTATATGCTGCGAACAGACCATTCCTTTTGTAAATCTCTCCTTATAAGTGAAACTTCTCGTATTTTAACTCACTCTCCATATCCTAATGTGTTCAGGGGGCAGGGAAAGGTGTACCATATGCCTTTTTTGTTTAAATGTCTGTGTTTTCCCCTTTTTGTAAGAAAGAAGGAATGTTGTGTACTGATCAGAACACAGGACTGAGTTAGTGTATCCTGAGCCTTGGCCGAGTCACTTAGATTAGAGTTTATAAACTTAACTTTCACCCTGTCTGGTTCTCCAGCTAGTGGTACACTGTGTTTTCTCTGTTGGAGGCAACAAGGATGCATAGTTCCTGTTAATTTAATTCTTACAAACATTGATTCCCTCTCAGAATCAAGACCAGGGTATTTTACACTTGTAATTTTGAGTAAGAGGAAAATTCTATTAATAAAATCATGCCTTTTGGAATAGGAGGGCAGAAAAAATACTAGGAGGTTAAGCCTTATAGTAAAAAATCATCTCTTGCTTTGCTGAGTGGTTTAGTAGTAACCTCGGATGTGGGCTGCAAAGCAAGGCACTTAACAGAAGAAACTGAGGAAAAGAAGAGGAAAAGGAAGGAGATGGAAGTCAGCAGGTGATTTAGAATCATAGTTTGATCACCTGTCACTGAATTGTTTATTAGGTAGTAGTACAAGAAGAGGGAGAAGTGATGAAGGAAAAAAAGAAGAAAGAGAGAGAGAGAAGAAAAGAATAAAGAAGAATTTCTCCATAGACACAACCCGACCAATATATTCTAATATATTGGAGCAATATATATATTCCTCTTAATATAATCTAGTAGGGTTTTTTCCTGCATAAAAGAGTAAATGACAAGATTACAAGCTAATAGATGGAGCTTGAGGATGTGGTGTTCACAATTAGGTCTTGTGGAACTGGAGACAGGCATGGTGCATTGCAGATGGCTTTCTCTGTGCAGCTTTCTATGTGGCACTTACCACT
This sequence comes from Psophia crepitans, assembly GCA_013399095.1. NCBI lineage: Eukaryota > Metazoa > Chordata > Aves > Gruiformes > Psophiidae > Psophia > Psophia crepitans. The sequence continues at coordinate 97,220 of VWZZ01002651.1, forward strand.
GGTGGTTCATATAAGATTGATGCTTATCCTTTAGCTCCATTCTGAAAACCTATCATAAACAGCAGCTTATCTTCAGTCTTCCATTTCCTTGCCTGCATGTATGTAAGCGTATGTGATTTTTGTGGAACTTTAGACATAATTTCTCTTGCACATTTGTTTTAAGAAGCTGTTCCTGAAATTGTAGACTCGTCATAAAATAGACTATAGCTTTGTAACTGTTAGTAAGGCAAAAAGCTGTTCTACTGGTACTACATAATTTCTGAACTATTTTATTTCCTTTTTAGACATATCGCACTGTGCTGCTCTGAGTTGCCAGTATCGCTGTCATTCTTCTCCATCAGGAGGGATGTGTTATTGTCCTGCAGGATATACAATAAGTAGCAATGACAGTCGTACTTGTATTGGTAAGTGAAGTACAGTGACTGCAGGTATCTAGTACCTTCTCACAGCTCATTGGGAAAGTTCAGATTCCTGGAAGGCTAGTAAGTTCCAATTCAGTGGATGTACTGGCAAATAGAAAATTTCCGGAGTCAGTAAAAGAATAAAAATCTAAGTAGTACAATGGTTGCATGGTGACAGAACAAACCAGAGAGATATCCTAAAGATCTCTTTCAATAAAACCATTAAAGACATAGTGAGAGCATGATTACGTTTAAAAATATTTACTCTTGTATGGCTGTTTTGTTATAATTATTTTTTTTTACAAGTCTTTCAGTGGTTAGGTGGGGAGAGTTTGTTTCTGCTCCAGGGATGTGTGGTGGTGTATGCCTGGAAAAGCAGTTAATGATATTGAAGTGTTTGGCACTTTTTGAAAGTGGCTGTATATGAAGCATAGTAGAACACTGTACTTTAAAATTAAAAGGGTGCTTTGTATTTACACTGTGGAATGGCTATACCTCCTATGACATTTTAGTAGATACTTTTACATTCTTGCAAATATTCTTCATTTTCATGTAAATAATGTAAGTGAGGTATTTTGGTGTTGCATTTCTGTTCTGTAGTTGCTGTAACTTGATAGCACGAATGATTTGGTAACTAGAAGTAGAGTAACTTCAGAATAATGAAATTTAGCACTGTCTAATAAAAGAAACTGTAAATATTTGTTATGGGTTTTCAACCCAAGATATGCTGTTTGTGCTATTAAAAGTTTTCCAGGTGCTCAGTCTCTAATGAGATTTCTGTATTTTGGAGAATACTGGGTAGCCTAGGGTGATATGAGCTGCTGTGACAGCATGGTTGCTCTTAACAGAGAAGAGGAATCAGTGGACTGACTCCAGGCACAAAATTTACTCTGTTCTTTAACTCTTATGTGAGAAGGCTGAGAAGGAGAAGGCTGAGAGGGGATTGGATCAGTGTTTATAAGTATCTAAACTGTGGAAGGCAATTGGATGAGGCCAAACTCTTTTCGGTGGTGGGTAGTGAGAGAACAAGGGGCAGTGGCCAAAAACTGGAGCACAGGAAGTTCAGCTCAAACATCAGAAAGAACTTCTTCAAGGTGAGGGTGACGGAGAACTGGAACAGGCTGCCCAGAGAGGTTGTGGAGTCTCCTTCTTTGGAGATATTCAAGACCCATCTGGATGTCTACTTGTGCAGCCTACTGTAGGGCACCTGCTTTGGCAGGGGGTTGGACTCAGTGATATCTAGAGGTCCCTTCTAACCCCTACCAATCTGTGATTCTGTGAAATACATGAAGGACACAAACCTAGTGCAGTCTCAGTGAGTCCTCTGTTGTTCTTTGTCCTGTAGACCTAGCGCTCTGATTCTGGCTTGTAAATCTGAGTCAATGCATTTTGGTTTGCCAAGATCTAGATCCCTGTAGTGGGAACAAGACTTGTCATGGGGCAATGGCTCACAGTCAGCTTAGTTTAAATCAGTGTTACTGGTTTAAGGCCAGAAGAATGAAATTATAGTATTAGAAAAGTGTATGACTTTTTGAAACCGTTATCTTTTCAATTTGTTTTTTCTTCATTTTCTTCTGGCTCACTCTGTACTGAAGTTTTTTAACATTTATGGAAGCTGAAAAGCTACTGAGAACATTTTTTCAGTACCAAAATGTACTATCTAGGAAATATTTCACTGTCACTTATGTGTTAATAAATGTTTAAAACTGGAAGTTCCAGTAGGAACAATGTTTGAGATCTGATTTTGTCCTTTTTTGGCTTAACAGTAGAATTACCAGTTTCTAGCAATGTAATGTACTGATTCTACTCAGGTTTTCAAGTGAAGGAGGTCAGACTTTTAATGCCAAAACCATGTGTTGAGGAGTGTCAGAAATCTCCTGGGCTTTAAATAACCACAGATAGGATGAAACACCAGACAGTGTTCAGATCTGAATTTCTGATATTTTTTTTAAAGTAAATAAGAATTTTAAAAATTCTTGCTTTTAAAAGATATGACTAGTTAAATTTTAGAAGTAAAACATTCTTCAGCAACCCAGGAAATTGCTTGTAGAGAATATCTGTGAGAACTTGCTGGATCCTTGCTGCAGACTCAACCTATATGGTATTTTGCATGCTGAACTGAACTTTGTACTTTTTGCTGGCTGGTTCTGGTGCGCAGCCAGTTTTTCATTGGAAATCAGACACCTGTTAGCATGGTACTAAGTCTGAGCTAATAAACATCGCCTTTTAGCAGAACTTATTAGCTTGAGCACTGCCCCAACGTAAAGGCAGGGCTGTCCTTCAGAGTGGGCTTAAATCCAGTGGAGTGTGTTTGTGCAAAGTGTACAGATCTATTACAGGAAGAATACTGCATGGACGTATTGTGGCAAATAGACAATGACATCCCTTCCAAAGATTTTATTTTCCTCTTCTCCTGACAGGTGTGGGTTTTGGGTTTAGCTTTTCTTTTTGGAGTGGGCGTGGGGGGTGGGTAGCTCCCTGGGCAGCAAATATCAGTTGTTTTGTTATCCAGAAATAGAAAATGGAAACATTTGTGGAAAAACCATACAGAACCTCTTCACCCATGTCACAGTTTTGCAAACAGATACAAAGCAAGCAGAGAGGACAAACTTGCACCTTCCCAAATATAATGACATCCCTTTTATACAAAGCATTGTTTATAAATATGCCTTATTTACTTGACAGATTTTGATGACTGCAAAATGTGGGGTGTCTGTGACCAGCTGTGTGAAGATCGTGTGGGACATCACCAGTGCCACTGTGTGGAAGGTTATTTCCTAGAGCATCATCGGCATTGTCGGGCCAACACTTCAGGTTAGTGTGCAGCAGGGCAAGTCTCTTGCTGTTGTTGGGCTAATAGAGCTAGATAAAATGGAGTAGTTTGCATGGCTATGCCATACAGCTGTGTGTGATTTTAACTTAACTCTGGCCTTAAGCACTTCAGGTCAGGACAGCATTCAGAACATCAGCAAATAGCAAGAGACTGCATCTGCTGGCACGTGTAGGCTGTTGGAGCTGACTTGCCTCATTAGGGCTGCTTCTGCTCCAAACAATGTCTTCAGAGTTCCAGTTCTTTCTCAGTGTTCCTGACTTTCACAGAGTTGAGAGGTCATTGTCAGAGCCCTCCGTAATAGACAAAACCGTGCTTTTGTGGGAGGCAGTTTCCTGACCTGCTCTCTGTGAAACTCACTGGGATCAAGAAATTAGGAAACTTCACTTTTTCTAGAAGTGCTGTGACATGCTAGAAGGTGGTTTTGCTGAATAGAGTGCTAATTCAGCTATTGCTGAATAGATGCTGATCTCCTCTCTCTGGTGACCAGCAATGGAACCCAAGGGAATAGCACAAAGCTGTGTCAGGGAAGGTTTAGCTTGGATATCAGGAAAAGGCTCTTCATGGAGAGGGTGGTGGGGCACTGAAACAGGCTCCCCATGGAAGTGGTCACAGCACTGAGCTTGACTGAGTTCAAGAAGTGTCTGGGTGATGCACTCAGTCATCTGCTCTGATTGGGCTGGTCCTGTGTGGAGCCAGGAGTTGGACTTGATGATCCTTATGGGTCCCTTCCAACTCAGGATATTGAAAAAGAAAAAAGAAAAAAATAAAAATAGTGAGCTCAAACACTTGCCTGTAAGAGAAACCATGCTCCTGACTTCTAGTGTCCCGGAGTCTGAACTCTGCGAGAATGCTTGCCTCACACAGAGTGTGGTTCCCCATCAACAGTAGGCAGCTGCTTCTGGTTGTTCACCTCCTGCTTGGTATAAAAGCAGCCCCTGGGAAGCCCTTCTTTGTGGAGATGTAATAGCCTAACAGGCTTTTGTGTGAGGCAGGAGTTCCTGCCTGCAGCAGCTCAGGGGGAATGGGAGTCCCCGCTTGGCATAGCTGATTAGCAGTCTTGCTGCTTAGAAAAGCATGAGCTGCCCAGTTCCCTCCCCCTTCCTTCTTCAGGCACATCTGCAGAGCAGTCATCATCTCGCAATTTTCAAAGTATGTCCTCAAAAAATAGGAATTTTTTTAGCTAATGAAATATGCTTGACTCTATTAAGACATGCATATGCCAGCACTGGGGAAGATTGTACTGTTTCCAGAAAAATTCTGTATCTTTCACAAGAAGCTTTCCATTCAAATTAGCGTGACTTTTGGGCCAATGAGTTGTTTGCAAAGTGTTGATTTTCTATCTTATTAAGGGAGGAATTTCATACCTGCTCTCAGTCAGGTTCTCTGGATTAATTTTTTCTTGAATTGGGGAGGGTTATATGTGTAGGGTGAATAGGATTTGGACTTAAATATATTCTAGTCAGACTTACACCAAGCTTTTCAACAGACATCTACTTAGAAAGTGAGCTTTCCTTCAAAGACTTGCTGGAATCTCTCTTCTATTGTAAGATAGAAGATATTATAAGACTTCCAGATGAGACGAGAGAGTGAAGAAAGTGGATAGGATAGGACAGACCAGTACATAAAAAAGATAAGAAACATGTCCTGCCTGCTAGAATCAAGGAATATCTGAATCTCATGGGGCAGAAAAATCTTAAAGTTTGTGCTTTGTTAAGGGAGCTAAAGCAAGGAAATAGAAGAGTAGAAGTAGTCTTCTGGAGTTTAGATGCTCGGGGGGTTTGTAAAAGTTTTACCTGGTAGGGCTTTAAATACATATGCCTGCCTGGTTTGCTCCAAGTCGAAAAACCAGCGACAAATCAAAGCGAGTTAGTACTCACATAGAAACATTTATACAGATTGTGGTTTGAGCACCTATTTAAACCTTTGTGTCCAGTGTGTGTGAACCAGTATGTATCTGTTCCGGTGCCCCTTTGCAAAATAGTTTGCCTGCAGAGTCATGTATTTGTCACGCCTGCTTTCAGCTGGTGTTGCATCAATTATTTTTTCCAATGGTCGTGATTTACTGATTGGAGATCTTCATGGAAGAAGTTTTCGAACTTTGGTGCAGTCGCAGAATCGTGGGGTTGCAGTTGGAGTGGACTTTCACTTTTACCTGCACAGAATCTTTTGGACAGACACAGTGCAAGATAAGGTGGGTAGAAATTTCAAGAAGAATATATTTTTGTGTATGTGGAAGGAGAGAACTGCAAGAGGCAGAATGTGTTGATAGACTTTCATTTTTGAGAGCAGAAGCTGGCTGTATTTTTGTTTTCTAACAAAAAAGCTCCTTGAAATGTTTTATGTTAATGGCTGCGTTTTTCAAGCTATACTATTACATGTGACATATTGAACAAAGAATCCTATTATATTGGAATGTCTTGAGTAACTTTTAATTTTACTTGAGATGGAGTCCAAAAAACTAATTAGGAGAAATAGTAGACATTCTTTCAAAACTGAACAAATTTTTCTTGGTGATTTTTTGAAACATGATGATTTAAAATGTAAAAGCTGTGTGCCTTCCAAGATGATAAAAATCAGATTTCTCCATATACTTCAAATGGCACTGTAGTTGAGCTTGAATAACAAATATTGACAGTATTTTGTGTAATGAGCCAATATCTTGTTACTACTTTTTTTTTTTTTTTTTTCTTTAGGGGAAATATGTTAGCTTCAAGATACAGTAAACCAGAGTAGTTGTAAAAAACAGTCTGGAGACCCTTGTGAAAGTTGGACTTGACCCTTGTTCTTTTTCTCTGTGCATAACTTAGTGAAACGAAAAAAAAAAAGTCGTCCTAGGTCAAGTGCTGAAACGCCACAATCTTCATCGCCATGTTGATTGTCATGCAGAGTGAAGGAGAATCCATGGCCTGCCTCGTGCTGACACCACGGAAGGATCAATTTGGTGTCACTGTCCTTATTCTGAACTTTTACATAAGCTCTAAACTATAGTTTCTACTACAGTGCCACGTTGGTTCTGGTGGAAAGCACACTGCATGACTGTCAAGTAGGACAGGATTTGCGTGCACAATTTTTGACTTGTTAACAATTCTGGCATTTTTATTTTCACTGCAGTGGGCTCCTGTTATGCAATTGCATTTGCAGTGGCTGAGTTAAGTCAGGGTCAAATCTGAACTTCCATGAAACAGGAGATGTAGGTTATATCTGCAATAGGTGTAAACAAAAGATAATATGTTTTTTTTCACTGTGCACCCCAGATGGCCAGCGCTGCTTTTTTATCTGCCCTGCCCCAATATAGTTAAATCCTAATTTTATGTGGTTTAGTGGGTAATAGGTGATGGGGGGATGGTTGGACTAGATGATCCTTGAGGTCACTTCCAACCTTAATGATTCTATTCTATTCTATTCTATTCTATTCTATTCTAATTAATTAATTAGATTAATTAATCCTAATTAAGTCCTGACCACAATACCCAGATGAAGACAATGACATTAAGAGTTTTCTTATGTGATGCCTCTTTCCACCTGATGCCTTAAAATAAAGGTATTATTAGGGGATTTGTTTTGTTTTGTTTTGTTTTGTTTTTTTAAAGATTAAGATGTAAACTAATCCAGAAAACTGTGGATTGTGTTCTGTGTCGTCTTTATCTCATTTGGTGTTCTGCCTGATAACCTAATGCCCATAAGCTCTTCCATCAACAAGGTTTCCAAAGAACAGAATAGACAGTTAAATGGTTTGCTTGATTATTGTTACCTGGACCTGAAGAATATGTAAAATGATACAACTATTTCACCTTTTATTTTTCTTGCATATATTTACTTGTGGTAATCTGTGTTTTCATTTAAATACGTTCCAAACCTCATGCGATTGTTCCAAAAAAGGGATAATGATTCCTAGCTTTTTCATATTACCCAGTGTGATAGTCACATGATTACTGAATATATAAAATTATTCTGTTTATAGTGTTTGCTTTATGTAGCTCTGAGCTTGCTTGTAAGCTAACAGCACTGTTTCTTCCTGAGCATGATGCTGTTAAAATTAGCCTTAAATAAAGAAAACCGGAAGCAGTGCTGAGCCTTCTCCTTTCTGCCAGGATGGAGAGCTTTCCCTTTCTTTCTTCACTTTACATTTTCCCCTTAGTGGCTGGTGAAGTAACAGCTCCCCCTCTTGATTCTGGTCAGTGCTGAGAACTTTGGTAAAGCATGTTCATTTGTTTTCAATTAATTTTGCTAGATTCCAAGAAAGAAAGATACACTTTCCTTATAATTTTTTTTAATGCAGCAATTTGTCATGTTTGCTAAAGCACAAGGCTTTTATAGTCTGTTACCTTGTGCATTTTGCAGAAATGCCAGTTGAAGGCAAGCTTCTGATAGTGTTTGCATTGTTTCCCAAATTTTTGCAAAAACTCTGTAAGCTAAAGAATAGCTTAGTAGGTAACTTCGTTGTATCTAGTGGCCAGTTGTGGATCTGTGCTCAGTGTGATGACAACTGCCATGTGTCTTGTGATGAGCAAAACTTCATGTGGGCACTAACAACATTTGTATTGTTTTCAGGTTTTTTCTATTAATATTGATGGCTCTGATTTCCAAGAAGTTTTAAATGTTTCAGTTGACACCCCTGAAAATCTAGCAGTGGATTGGGTTAACAATAAACTGTATGTGGTCGAGACCAGTGTGAACAGAATTGATATGGTTAACTTGGATGGAACAAACCGTGTGACTCTTATTGCTGAAAATCTTGGAAATCCTAGAGGAATAGCACTTGATCCAACTATTGGGTAAGTGATATGTGTCAGGTAATGGTAAAAGATGCCACAAATTCCTTTATTCCCGTGCAAAAAGGAGGAGAAATATGAAATAGCTAAGGTGGTCATTATGGAATCAGATATAAAATATTTCAAAGGTTTACATTCTATCCTAATCTATTCTACACTTTAAATTATTATAGGAGGGCTGTGCACTGCTTTTATTCCTAATGTGCAGAATTTGTTTTATGGCTGGAGTTGTATGTCCCCTGAAAACAGGGGAACTGTGAAAAGGCAGAAGAGTAGAAGTTGTCCTGAAAGAATTTCTGTTGTGATACCATCCACAGACCTGTTATCTGAAATAAAGTGGTGGAGTGAAGCCAGGGAGGCTAGTGCCTCCCAGCACAACAGGCTTCAAAAATGTACGTGAGCCGTGAAAACTTGGATCCTCAGATTATGGGAAAAGAAATTTCATGCAACTTGTAGTGATAGGTGCTGCTTTCATGATACATCTATTTGTCACTGGTTTATTTCTGGCAGTACAATTAGGTCTGTGTTTAACTAAGGAAACTCTATATTTCTGACGTCTTTTGGGTGAAAGCATGTTTCTTTCTAGATTTGTTCTATAAAAGAAAACGCAAATTAGTTCTTGGGCAGGAGGTGTAAAGTGTGTTTTCATAGTATGCAAGCTGAGAATCAAGCTCTGTCTTGATTGTGCTAGGTGTCTTGATTGTGCTCTGTTTAAATTCCGTGTGAAATGTTAAGGTTTTTTTGTTAAATCTCAAGGAAACATGAGACTCTCTCAGTTTTGTTTTGTTTTGTTTTTCCTTTATAGTTATTTGTTTTTCTCAGACTGGGATAGTCTGTCTGGTGATCCCAAAGTGGAAAGGGCCTTCATGGATGGCACAAACCGTCAGGATTTGGTAAAAACAAAATTAGGCTGGCCTGCTGGAATAACATTGGATATTGTATCAAAGAGACTTTACTGGGTTGACAGCCGGTTTGATTACATTGAGACTGTGACTTATGATGGGCTTCAAAGGTAGGAGAAATACTATTCCTGAGAGGTTACAGATAAACTGATTATTTTGTATCTAGTTCAAACAAAGATTTGTTTAACAAAATGAGATACACAAAGAATGAAAATTGCAACATAATTAATATGATGCACCTTGATATCTATGGTGTCATGCTACTTCTAGACAATCCTTAATTCCTCCATCGTTCTTTGTCCTTTTTCAACCTTGAATACCTGTTGCACTTCTTTTCCAATGTACTTTTTTTATAGTCCACCACTACAGTACACATTTTATAGCATTTGCTTTTTATTTTTGAATTATATACAGTCGTCCATCATAATTTCTTTGCGTCTTATTCATGAATGAGTTTATTTTAAATATTCCACTGCAAACAACCAGTATTAAATATTAATACTGGTATTAAGTGCTCTTCTTACATTTTATAAATCTTTGCTGTCAGAAATTAAGTCATCACTCACCCTATTGTGATGCTGGGGAAACTATATCACAGTGTGCAAGAAAGGAGTCTTTGATTTTTTTTTTTTATGGGACTGTGTCTTATAGTATAGTGGTTATAAGCCTACTTATCTCTGCATCTGTGATTAGTGTCTGTTACTCAGACAGAAGAAAAAAATCGTCCCCTTTAACATACCTTCTATATATTGACTTGAAAACCAGTCCTCTGCTTATTTGACAGGTTTGTTGCTAAAGGTATTTTTTCACTTGCAAAATTATAAAAATAATGCTGATATCTTTTTGCTCCTTTATCAGGGTTTACTTAAGACAAGGATGTGTTTAGTAAAATACCTGGGTTTTGGAGATAAAAACTTCTCACACACATCAGCACCAGAAATCTTGTAGATGTTGTGCAAGTGGGCAAGAGGCAATGGCAGAGGCTGCAAAGAATGCTAAAATACAGCTTACTGTCCACTTACGTCATATCTTGCAAGCCTACAGCATGAACCTAAATCATCTGCGAAACTGTTAAAGTAGAGCTGTAGATTCTCTAGACCTTCCTTCATGACTCAATGAAATTAGTATTGTAGTGTTGTTATGTATTGTGTGAGGGCTTAAATGTCTCTCTTTGTCTCCTGATATCTATCCAGAAGAATAATCACAATATCTTGCATAGAACGGATATAATTTATTAGTATTTGTTTTTCTTTGGTTTTGCAGGGGTCATTAGTGCAGGCCAAAGGAAGGCCTTTCTTTCCTCCACTTTCTTTCTTTTTCTCCTGCATACATAGTCTTTTATTTACATTGGAGATTTCTAGAGTATTTGAAATTGGTACAGATGTCTTTGATTGTTCAGTTTGGCCGCTTTAATTTTCTCTCAGTAATTATGAATATTTTCCTACATTTTTGAGTCGTTGTCTTTACTCAGTGTTTTCTTGGAAATCGCTTACACTTTTGATTGCTCTGTTTTCACTTCTGTATCTTTTATGTTTATGTGCCCTCTATGTTTAACTTCATCTCTTCAGTTCATTTGGTCTTTTTCATTTGTGCTTTGACAGATGCTATGTATCCTTTCTTCTGTTAATTAAGTTACTTTCTAGATAATATTTTGTCAATAATTTTAAAACCATCTTTGTAACAGGAGAACAATAGCTCATGGAGGCTCACTGATTCCTCATCCATATGGTATCACTTTATTTGAACACAATGTTTATTTCACTGATTGGACCAAAATGGCAGTGGTGAAAGCTAACAAGTTTTCAGAATCTAACCCCCAAGTGATCTACCAGTCTTCACTGAGACCATATGGAGTGACAGTTTACCATGCTGCCAGGCAGCCATATGGTAAGACAGTTCCTAAACTTCCCTTAATAATCTACTTACTGTCCTACCAAAAGTTGGTAAAAATGATGAGACTGTTATTTTGCTGTAAAGAACTAATAATTATGATACATAAATTTGTATTGTAAAACTGGACTGTTTTTTATCGCACAGTGGTTTCATCTAGCTCCTGTAGCTAATGAACTGTTAAATGCAACCTTTACATATGGGGGAGCGTATAAAAGTACTGCTATTTGGAAGAGTCAAACTTGTGCTTATGAGCAGTATTGAGGTTTGGAACTTTTTTTCCTCAACGCTACAATGAGGGTGCAGTTGGAAAAGGCTACCAGTGTGAATGGATTCTGTGGGACATCATTCTGAAGTAGATCTATATGCAGAAAACTGTAGCCCAGATTATGGCTTCAGTACTGTGTGTTGAGTATCCCGTACAGAGCTGAATACCTTGAATGCCTGTTAGCTCCAGTGTGATTTTGGTGCATTCCAGGGTAGAACTGGTGGTGTATGATGTCCATGTGATGTAATTCTCACAGAGTTCACATGATTTATTGTGGATATAAAAAAAAATCCTGAAAAATCAAGATAACGATGCCATTAGGTTAATAGATGATATTATAATCCTATCTGTATTATTTTCCAGTAAGAAATCCTTGTGGAAGTAATAATGGGGGATGTGAACAGATCTGTGTTCTCAGCCACAAAACAGATAATGACGGGCTAGGTTACCGCTGCAGATGTATACTGGGCTTTGATCTACATGTAGATGGACGACATTGTGTTGGTAAGAAAATGCCCTGTGATTGTTGGAAATAGCACTATTCCATTAGCTCTAGCGTTATTTCTGGAACATTATTCCTCTCTTTGATAGCTTTGTGGGCTCAATATGTGAAGGACTTAATGTTTTTCCATCTCAGCACTTGTTGACAGCTTTAACTTTCTGCTGATGTTCATTTCAAGCCACAACAACTTAAAGTCACCACCTTTCATGAGCATTTTAAGAGAGTTAAATATAGAATACATGTAGACAGCTGTATGATTAAACCCTTAATCCTGAAATCAAGCATGGATGCTTGCTGATATGCATATTTTGCATGATTTTGAACATGTAAGCCTGCTTTCCTGTGCAGTAATCTGTGGATTAGGTTGCTTACAGCAAGAATAAGAGCTGTGGGCTTCCATCAGCAATCGGCTGCTTCCTGTTTGAGTGCAGAATTGTCACTGATGGGAGGTTTACCATGTGTATCTATTGGCAAATTAAACCAAATATGTTGTGTATAGTTTTACTATTTGACCATGCATTTATCTGGCTAGCTCAGATATGGTCTGGTTATATGGTAGCTCCCTAAAGCCTGTGAGTTTTTATAGATGATTGTAAAGAGGTGAGCACAGTAGTTGATTTCTGCTTCCATAGTGACAATGTTTTCTGTAAAGCTATGTTAGGACTACAGTAACAACGGAAGAGGAATACTCTGGTCACATCACCTAACATTCTGGGTTGGGTTTTGTTTTTCTTCTTCAGTTTTTAGGTCTGTCTATATTTAATTTCCTATTTTCTCATTCTTCCTTTTTTCATTTCCAGGCTATAGGAAAGTAAAGGAAAATAAAGCTTTACAGTTAGTTAATGCTCGGTTGTCTCACCTTGTGAATAAGTAAAGACTCTGTCCAATCTTTTCTCCTGCAGCTGTGCAGCAGTTCCTGCTATTTTCATCCCAGCTGGCTGTGCGAGGGATCCCATTCAATCTCTCCACCCAGGAAGATGTCATCATACCTGTAACAGGGAGCCCTTCATACTTTGTTGGAATTGACTTCTGTGCTCAGGATGACACTATTTTTTTTTCAGACACAAGTAAAGACATGATCTATAAACAAAAAACCGATGGGTCAGGTGAGAATCATTCTTAGGAATCGTAGAGTAGATGTGATAAGGATAGTAGAATATATGTTTCTTAAAAAGAAGTACAAAAAGTCATGTTGTGAGATATATGGATAAATATCAGTGTCACCCCAGCAATCTGGAAAATGTTTGTCAAAAATATTTGTTCAACTCATATTAAGCTCGTTGAAGTCTCCTGTTCTTTAATAAACTTACTGAATGTGTTGGGGAATGAAGTTTGTAGCACTTCTTACAACTAATATTTGTCATTGCCAGTCTGTTTATGTAGGCTAGTATGCCTTTCAGTAGTATGAAACTGAGTGTCTGGTTTTCATTTCCCTATCTGGAGAGCAGGATGTTTGTTATGATACTGTAATGCAGAAAAAGAACATTATGGTTGTGAGATTTTTTGAAGTCCTGTTTGTGCTAGTTTGAAGAACGTTTCTCTCCAATTTATAATAATGATCAAATATATGTTAAGTCAGCATATAGTCTTCTAAGTTTGCTTGCTGCCTTGGGTCATAGTAATGGTAGACTGCAGCTGACCATTACTATGCAAAGAATAAGTAAGGTCTGGCTGTTGAACAAAATGTCCTTACTATACTGACCTTACTGACCTTCATTCATAAAACTCCTTTCAGTGTAAACTTAGCGACAGACTTTTCTCTCACCTTTGGCTAGTCTTTTTTTCTCCTCTTTTGTGTTTGTGCCTCTGCACATAAACCTCCTTTGCCTGGAGCAAAGGGCACCCCACCATCCATTTGGTTATTGGTCTTTCTATTAAGTAGCGCAGAGGCAGCATTTTTACTGAGGGAAACCACTAGTTTTGTGAACTGAATACCGCATTCCTGTCATTTCCTCTGTTCTTAAACATTTACAATAATTATGTGTGTTCTAAATTCTAGGAAGAGAAATCCTGACAGCTAATAGAGTGGAAAGTGTTGAAGATTTGGCCTTTGACTGGATCTCAAAGAATTTATACTGGACAGACCCTCGATATAGGAGCATTAGTGTGATGAGGCTGGCAGATAAATCTAGGAGAGCTATTGTCCAGAATTTAAATAATCCTCGATCAATAGTGATTCATCCCGTTATTGGGTAAGTTTAGCTTTGATTCTCACCTGAAATTATACAAGCAAATTCATGGTTTAAGCAGAATCAGTGAGGTTAGATTTACATATCGTTCTGGATTTGTTGGCATTTGTGTTTTCTTCCAAAATACCATCTCTTTTCAGTTCTCTTGTCTTTATTTAGTGTGTTTTGTTCTGGCAGAGGAAAGGGCAAGGTGATACAGATTCCACATGAGAGAAACACTCAAAAGAATTCGCTTCAAAAGCACCAGTTTGGTGTTTTGTTTTGTTTTTCCCTCTTTTACTCCTGTGTGTAAATAAACAGGCAAAAGAACTTTGCTTCTTTGTATTGCTCAGATTAGAAAGCTATTTCTCATAGTTGAAAGATGAAGTTTTCTAAATTATTTTTGACATACTTCCATTTCCCAGAATGCTAACCTTGGTTCCTTGATTTTTTCCTAGCTAAATTTCTTTATTTGAATGTATTAGATACTAGTGACTACTACTTACAATATGTGATTCTTTGTACATCAAATAAAGCTCTGCTTTTCTTTGAAGAAAATACTTAACTTGAAATTCAATATGCTGTGTTATTTGCCCAGCATTTCTTTCACAGCATAGTTCAGCTTCCTACTACCATACTACTGAATTTCTTAATTTCTGGATCTTGAATGTTCATGTTTAATAACCAAAGGCACTGTTTTGGAAGTAATCTCATAAGATTAGTATTGAACTTGTATCCTTGTGTATCCCAACCTTTTTTGTTTGCTGCTTTGTAAAGTTAATTAACACTAGTTTCAAGTCTTTGAGTGTAGGCAAAGTCAAAAGAATCAGGAGAAAATTCTTTGTAATATTCATGCTTACTTGTAAGTATTACCTGGAAGATGCATTTTTGCGTGATTCTTCATCCCTATCAGTACTTAAACGAAATCCTTAACAGTTTAAACAAATTTATGGATATTTTATGTCTAAAGGGACAAACCGCTTCTGAATATTTTGGAAGTTGTTGTACACAGAATAAATATCAATTGTTGGTACTAGTACCAGTTGAGGAGAGGGAAAGGGTCAACATAAGATTGTTTTTATTTTTTTAAGGTTTGTGATGATGTGGTACTAAGAAGAATTTTAATGCTGTTCAAACATTTGGTCTGTTTAATTTTGTTATATTGTTGGGTTTATGTGTCTTCTGATGTGTGCCCTTTCAGGTATATATTCTGGACAGATTGGTTCCGTCCTGCTAAAATCATGAGGGCCTGGAGTGATGGATCCCATGCCTTGCCAATTGTCAACACAACGCTAGGCTGGCCTAATGGCCTTGCCATTGACTGGAGGTAAGGACAACACAGAAGGCAGAGAAGATTTCTGAGCAAATGTGTTTCTTCCTTTAAACTGTTAGGAATTAAAAATAAAGGAATTGTGTCAGATTGTGTTCACTGGCACTTTTGTATTGAAGACCTTGTTTTTCAGTCTGCTGAAAAGCCTGTAAAATGTAAGATTTTTCTCAGAATCCCTCCCCGCACGCCCCAAGAGCCTCTTGTCATGTTTAAAATTATTATTTGAGAAAATGTTAGTGCTTCCTAGTGGACATATTATCATTTGAAGAGATGTGACATATTCATTATTTCTAGTTCTCTAAGGCTGTACTGGGTGGATGCCTTTTTTGATAAGATTGAGCACAGCACCTTTGATGGGCTGGACAGGCGGACTCTTGAACGTATTACTCAGATGACTCACCCATTTGGCCTTACTATTTTTGGAGGTAAGTCTGACATTGAAAAATACTATCTATTATTATCACAGATTTTTTTTTTCATATGGTTGTCTGTGAGTATGTGAGGTAAAATAACATGGCCTTTTGTAATGCTGCTTTTCTTATAAAAAGCACCGTTGAAAGTTTCTATAAAGATGTATTTTGTACATCTTGCTTGATTTTAGGACTGTTTATATGTATATTTGTGTTTAAATACTTGGAGGCAGGTCAGTTCACTCTTTTCGTGCAACAAGGCAGGTATGCTGTACTCAGTATTGCTTCCACGGTGGGCTGCTTTTGTTGGGCAGAGAAGGTAAATTGCCTCCCTAGAGATGATCAGCAATCTCAGGTTTTTATTAATTATTTGTAGAGTTTATCCCAGGATTTATGTTGTGTGTGAAGAAAGATGTCAGCATCTGACCCCTTTTGAGATTGTGTAAAAACGTCTTCAAAAATATTCTAAAATTTTCTGGAAAGTTGTCTTAATGAATGACTTTTAAAATTCCCGTGGAATTTGAAATGCCGAACGTCTGTTGTATCTCAATTTAAGTGAAATCTAAGAGGGCTTGTTTTTTGAAGTCATGACTGCCTGTGACTGAAGGACTCACTTTGACTACATTAGTGATAAAGAACATTTTGTCTTTTTCATGAAACAGTTAAGAAAAATTGTTAAATACACAAAGCCTTGCAGTTGGTTTTTTTTCGTGATGCTTGATCTTATATGTCATATTGCTCTGATTGTTATATGTTCAATGTCTTTCAAAACAGGTTATGCCTATTTCACTGATTGGAGACTTGGTGGAATAGTGCGAGTGAGAAAGTCTGATGGAGGAGAAATGACTATTATTAGGAGGGGCATTAGTAACATTATGCATGTTAAAGCATATGATGCTCATTCCCAAATAGGTGAGCTCTTTTGTTGTACAGATGAAAGAAATGAAATGGGGAGTAAGAAACAAAATATCAGGACAGCAGGGTTCCACTCTCAATTTTAGAAATGACTATACTGAATCATAACTGACATGCAGGGGAGGCAGGGTAGGCTCTTGCAATGACACCCTGTATATTTCATTGTTTTGTGACTGTATGCAATTTTCCTTCACTGCTGTTACTTTATTTAAAAACCTTGTAAAATGAAATTGATCACATTGTATTTGTCTTTTTCTGGGAGAAGTTTTAGTTAAATGGAACTATTTATTTTCAGGAATTGGGTAAATGTTTATTAATCAAACTACTATTCTTAAAATAATCACTGTGCATAATTCTCTAATTTTTTCTTCTTTGCGCTGCTGAATTCTGTGCAGTTCTATGATCTAAACCAAGGATTTGGTGTTGTAGTTAATCTATTAAAACACCCAGTGCAGTTATCAAACATATGATCAAACCGTGTGCTAAGACTCATCACCTATTTGGTGTCCAAAGATTTGATCAGGTCTTCTTGCTCAGAAAAGGGTCCTCATTTATGATAGTATACTTGTTTCCAGACACTTGCTGAAAATTGGCAGAAAATCTGAGACTTAGTATCATGACTTACTACTACTATTACTATCAGTGAACTTGACCCTGTTTTGCAGTGTATGCAAAGCCAGGATTTGCTGCAGCATCCTTTTTTTGTAAAACATTCTTTTACAGTCACTATGCACTTTTAAGAGTTCCCAAGCTGTTATACTGTATACATGACCTTCTCTATCCCTTTTTAAGGCTCTAACTATTGTAACAGAGGAACAAATCCCAACGGGGACTGCAGCCATTTCTGTTTCCCAGTACCAAATTTTCAGAGAGTTTGTGGTTGCCCTTACGGCATGAAGCTGGCTTCAAATCAGCTGACGTGTGTTGAAGATCCATCCAATGAGCCACCTACTTTGCAGTGCGGCTCCTACTCATTTTCCTGTGGTAATGGAAGATGTGTGCCTCGATACTATCAGTGTGATGGTGTTGATGATTGTCATGATAACAGTGATGAACAAAACTGTGGTTCTTTAAGTAAGTAATCCCTGTAATTTACCCATAGTATTTGTTTGCAGTTCAGAAAGTTTGATGGGTCAGTCTGATTGTGTTGGAATAAACCCCAATCTTCTAGGTTGCATCTGTGGACAAATCCTGAAATCTACCTGGGAGAATAGTTACTTTGGAAATTATTCAGATAACTCATGGGAATACGGGATTCAACACTGACCACCTAAAGAATGCACAAAAATATTCGTATCTCACTAGTTCTCAAAATTCAATTTACAGAGTAACAAAAATTTATCTTTTAAAGAAAAATGTTGTCTTTATTCTTAGATTTTGTAAATTTTTAAAGATATTGGAATATCACTTGCTTGTCTTATTTTGATGCATGGGGAGGGACAAACCACCTTAATAAAGGTGAAGACATTTAAAAAATAGCACCATAAGAAAAATAACAAAGCTATATGCATTGTCTAACCTTCCTCTAAGATTAGAGCAGCACCTTTTTTTTCATGTAACATCTGAACAGAAAGTTTGTGCTTTTCATTGTATTTCGGCACTTCTGAACTATTTGTTACATCTTGATTTTTATGGTGAAGTGAATTAAAAGCACATTGGTTCATTTCCTAATTTTCCTGTAAAGTGTCTCACACAAAATATTTTGTTGATCAACCAAATTGAAAGAATGGTGGGATAATTATAGTTGATAAGATATTGAAAAGTTCTTGGCTTTTATGACATATTTGATGCTTCTTTCTTCAGGGTTAATTCTTTCTTTTAAATTCCAAACAAGAAAATAGGACATATTAATAAAATGTGCTCCCTAATGCATAGGATTAACTAGTATGACTCTATAAACTCTATTTCTTATTAGTGGGCTACCTTAGAATAACTAATCTGTCTTTTGGGGAAAAGGAAAGTATGAAGCAAATGGCTACTTGAAGAAGTTTTCTTGTTCTTTAGACTGATTTGAGGTACTTAACAATTGAGATTTTTATTGATTCTTGCATTTTAAAAAAGCTTGTAAGTATTCTGTTCAGTTCTGCAGCATGTTGGCATGTTGGATATTTTCCTTTTAAGCAAAGAGCATTTTAGAATTTGATGCCTATTTTAGACATTCTGTAAGTATACTAAATGTACTGAGTATTCTGGCAGAGAAGACAAGTTTTGGAGATCTCTATAAACATCTCCTCCTGTTTTGTTTTTTATTTAGACAATACTTGTGCTTCATCAGCTTTTACCTGTGCCAGTGGACAGTGTATTCCAGGTCGCTGGCGTTGTGATAAACATAATGACTGTTTTGATGGCAGTGATGAATTGCATTGTCCTACACAAGGACCCACTTCATGCCCTGTAACCCTGTTCACCTGCGATAATAATAGATGTATTCCTAGGATCTGGCTATGTGATACTGATAATGACTGTGGTGATGGGTCAGATGAAAAAAACTGCAGTGAGTATCACAACTGTCTATTGTTTTATAAACAACTGTGAATGTCTACATAGATATGTCTGTTGGTGTAAGGATGATAAATGAAATTAGGAAGAAAGAACTAATATCTGAGTTAGGCTCATATTTGCGGTCCATGAGATGTGGAGAACTCATATAATTTGAATTACCAGAACCAAGTGGAAGGCAGAAAAGAATGGAAAAAAAAAAGGGGCAACTGTGATAGTTGTAATTGTGGTGCTGCACGATGTCATCCACTGCAATTTACAGCAAAAAGCAGCTAAAGCTTCAGACCTTCCAAACACTTATTTCATGAGTGATCTCAGTAGCGACTAACGGTGTGGTCAGCTAATCTACTTTAGAAGTTTTTACCAGAAGTAAGACAGTAGTTTCTCGATATGCTTTCTTTAGTGTTATTTATCATTGAGTGAAATTTTCTGTTCATTTTGCCTGAGTCCAAGCCTACCTATGAATCAACAGTTACCTGATACTAATGTATCAGTGCTTGTAATTTATGTGATTACTAGTTGCTGCATTACATGCTGCAAGTTAGTGATAGTGTCTTTATACTATCTCAGGATTATGCTGATTTCAGAAGAGAGAAAAGAAACACATCTGTGTTTATTGTCATTCTTAATAGCTTTCACAGGTACTTGTGAACCCAGGCAATTTCAGTGTCCAGACCACCGCTGTATTGACCCATTCTATGTCTGCGATGGAGACAAAGACTGCATAGATGGTGCTGATGAGCGTGACTGCAGTAAGTGTAACTTCGTTTGTTGAACCCCTCTTTATTGTTTCCTCACTCTTACTCCCTGAGGGATCTTTGGTGACCTCATATTACCAGCTCCAAGATAGCAGAATGCAGAATAAACCTATCCATAAATTAACCCTGATTGTTTTGCTTGTTTTAGCACTTCTAGTAAGCCCTTTGATCTCTTGGCTAGTTGTAGAGGGCTGAAATCTGTTTCCTCTAAATTTCTAGTGGATTCCAAGGTCGCTGCATTTTCTGTGTCCCACGGAAAGAGTAGTCTTCAATGAAACTTGGATTCCTGATATCATATGTGACTTGGGTGCCTGTAGAAAAATAGGGTGCAATCTAGCTCTGTAAAATAAATAAATAACGTTTTAACTTATTTTTTTATTTTGTAGTATATAACTGCAGTGCCACAGAGTTTAAATGTCTAAGTGGAGACCAGTGTATCAGCACTTACTACCGGTGTGATGGTGTGTTTGACTGTAATGATCACTCAGATGAGACTGATTGCCGTAAGTATATTGATGCTGAAAGGTAGGCTTCAGTTATCAGGTGATGCTTCTGAAAATTTGCTTTATCTGCTGTATCAAATAATTGGCACTGCTTTCCTTAAAACCTCAAAATACTTTTCAGGGAAAGTTGTCTATAAACCGTTTATTTAAGCAAAAATTTCAAACACAGTAGGTGTACAGTAGAGTTTGCATTCCTGTTGACACTAATGCTTTGTTTTACTTGGCATCTCAGTCTCAGAGTTTAAAAGTAAAATTAAGAAGTGTATTCATCTAGAAAACTGAAAACCTTACAACCATGAAACTGAGATTGAAACTTCTTGAGAAATTTTAAATACATTTTAGTTAGTTCTAATCTTGCTGTACAGGGCAGTGGAAACTTATTTCAGCAAATAACTTCACATTACTTTAGGCGTGTACATAGATATCAATATGTGCTTTTAAAAATACAATAGTTGAATTGCCTTGTTCACTGTATAATAAAGTAGGAGTTAAATTGGTCAGATTCTGAAATGTCATGTAGACTGACTGAAAGTGATTCTGTGTCCTGATCTAAAAACAATACAGTTCTTAATAGTTTTGTAACTACTTACGCAAGAGATGAACTGAACATAGTGATTTTGCTTCTCTGTCTAAAATGGGAACAGCTTCTGAACTGTTGAATGTCACTGTTTTAGCTACAAGACCACCAGGGATGTGCCACCAGAATGAATTCCAATGTCAATCAGATGGCAATTGTGTTCCTGCTAACTGGGAATGTGATGGCCATCTTGACTGTGCAGATGGTTCAGACGAACATCATAGATGTCCTGCCAGGACCTGTCCTCCGTCTCTTTTCCACTGTGATAATGGCAACTGTGTCTATCGAGCATGGATCTGTGATGGTGATAATGACTGCAGGGATATGAGTGATGAGAGAGATTGTCCTACTCAACCCTTCCGGTGCCCGAGCTGGCAGTGGCAATGTCCAGGTCACAGTATCTGTGTGAATCTGAGCAACGTATGTGATAATTCTGCTGATTGTCCTAATGGAGCTGACGAATCACCCTTGTGCAGTAAGTTACTGTTTAAGCACCTGCTGTAGCGAGCCAAGGCTTCAGAAAGAAATGGAATATTCAGCATGCTGTATTTAGTGCAGTGACATTTCTAGCAGAAAGTGTAAGCACGCTGAAATTAGAGTTCAAGTTACTAAGTGGAACTTGCTTGCAGTGACAGGAGACTACGATGGTGACTGACTAATTCATTAGCTATGACCAATCTTGTGCTCTGAATTCAAATGTGACTTCCACTGACTTCAATATAGGTTTTTATATAGCAATATGGGAATGAGCTTTGTGTTACTGAACATGTTGACTAAAGCATGCTATGCTTTAAATTCAGATGAAATGTGATTCAGTCCTTAATATTTTCTTTTAAATTTCTAACTCCAAAAATCATGAAAAAAAAATCTAAAAGCTCACGTGTAGCCAGAATTTTGTTTATGCTGATTATGAATTGATTTAAGCATAACCTTTTTCTTTCTTTCTTTCTTTCCTTCCTTCCTCCTCTTTAATCAATGCACATTCTCAGATGAACCCCAGCCAGGTATGGTTATAAATGATTTTAAATTATTGTTTATTAATACAATTTTAGATTTGGAGTGGTACAGTAAAATTTTGTATATTTCTAGCTAGTTTTTAAAAAAACTTGTGTTAAATTCTTAGGCAGTCTTCTGTTTATCATTAATTTAATGGGATTCCATAGTACATACTATGTTATCTGCCTTTATGTGCATTGTGTGTGTTATATTTTGCATAAAGTCATTCTCACATTGCTTAACTGATGATTGTTCAGTCATGTTTTAGCAGCAGTCTTAGGCTAGTAATGCAATTGCAAAGTATTAAAGTTAGTATAAGAAGCTTTTGTTGACTGTTTGCTTATTTCCTTCATGAATCCCATTTCAGATCAGGAGAGCTGCTCTGACAATAATGCTGGCTGCACTCATGAATGTATTCAAGGACCCTTTGGAGCTCAGTGTACTTGTCCCGTGGGATACCAGCTTGCAAATGACTCCAAGACCTGTGAAGATATTAATGAATGTGACCCTCCCGGCTTTTGTAGTCAGCATTGTTACAATGAGAGGGGGTCTTTTAGGTGTTACTGTGATGAAGGATACATTTTAGAAACCAATGGGAAGACTTGTAAAGCGGCAGGTGAGGAACATTGATGTCAACCTAAAGAATGACATCTGTCATCTCCAGAAAGTGTCCGGAGAATGTCCAGCGTTGCCACTTTCATATTGTTCTGTTTTAAAAGAAGTGATGTAAACAGCCACTTAAAGTTGTTCATGGCAGATGACCTTGAGTATTTAAACTGTCAGCTGAAGAAGCTCTTATTTCCTTGAAACAATATATTTAAATTACCACTGTAATTTTTAAGCCTGGAATGGTCAAAAATAATATTGTAGAGAAAAGTAATGCCAGACACCTGTAAGCCATAGGTTAAAATTTACTCTTTGTAAAGTTCAGTGCTCACAGAGTGTTTGAATCCTAGCTTTTCACAAGACTTACCTAGTGCCTGTGCTGTACTTTGCTCATTTTTAAAGAGCAAACAACACTGACACGACCCAGCTGTCTGTTGTTCTGTATCCGTTATGTAGTACACGGACAGTACAGAGGAGCCATATGCCCAGTGGAATTTGTCACCACAGGTTTCCTGATTTAGAGATGTACTCAGGTTGTGGAAGACTCCTGCAATTTACCTGCAAATAAGTCTGGCCCTTACTAATAGGGAGATTCTCAGAGTTTGCTGTCTTTATGGTTGCTACTCTTCAGTTGTTTTTCAGCAGCTTGTCAGTCTAAGCTGCTGCACAGCAATCTAACCACATTAGAAAGCCTACGGCTTTCCTGCAATGTTTATTCTCCTCCCTGGTCCCCATGCAGTCTAAAGAAGAAAAACAAAACAAAACACCCAACAAAAAAAAACCCTCACAAAAACTAGGCTGGCCAGAAGGGAGGAAGAGCTAGGCTGTGTAGCGTAACTGGTGCTACAAAGAACTTTGGGTTTTGAATCAGGACTGGAACTTGAGAGTGACTTACGGAGGAATGTCAGCAGCAAACTGTCTGGACAGTGGGGAAGAGGACCTCAAGTTCAGATATGAGACTGGAAGGGGAGTCTAGTAGAAAGAGTAAATGATGGAGAAAAGGTGGAGGAAAGCCAAGGTAGATTGAAAATTCAGGATGGGCAGAATGGATATAATAAAATATCTTGGCCTGAGAATTGGTTTGAATTCGTCTTTTCAATATGTATATCTAAATACAATAGCTTTGGTGCTATAAAGCCGTATCAAATGACTCAGTGTTTCTTTTTCTTACAGAATTACTGTTGAATAACTTATTGGTTTATTTTAATTTCTTTTCCTTTAACAGAGTCTGGGAGTCTTCTTTTGCTGGTTGCAAGTCGTAATCAAATTGTAGTGGACAACATCACCTCTCAGTCACACAGCATTTATTCTCTGGTTCGGGATGGGAGAAATATTGTGGCTATTGATTTTGATTCAGTCACAGATCGTATCTTTTGGTCTGATACAACACAGGATAAAATTTGGAGTGCTTATCAAAATGGGACTGACAGAAAAATAGTAAGTTTTGCAGGGTTGTTCTTGTCTCTTTGTAGTGGAGAGAAAATGAAGACACTATCTCCAGTTAATAAAGGGGAAGAAGGAAATTCCAACATAGTAAGAAGAGAGAACATAGACAGTTGAAAAAACTTTATAGATACTAAGCCAACATTTCATATTGCTTTTTGAGAAAGACAACTGAATGCTTTCAAGAAGCCCTTTTTTAGCATCAGGCTTATAAGCTGATTTTCCTATTGGTAGATGCTGACTTCTTCAATAGACCCACTGAAGTTAGCAGAAGTGTTTGAATATATGCTTTGTCAGTGCTTTGGATATATACGTTGTGATTCATTCTGCATAAGAGACTTAGAAAATGTTGGAGATTTGGTTCCCTATTTTCCAAATCTATAGAAATCGAAAGGTAAAAATTTAATATCAACTAGTTTGTTCTCTCTCTCTCTCCCTCCCTCCCTCCGTCCCTCACTCTCCTTTTTTTTGTTTTTAATTTTTGTTATTAAACAGGTATTTGACAGTGGTGTCACCGTGACTGAAAGTATAGCAGTAGATTGGGTGGGTCGCAATCTTTACTGGACAGACTTTGTTCTGGAAACAATTGAAGTCTCTAAAATGGATGGGAGCCACCGGACTGTGCTGATTAGTGAAAATGTAACAAACCCAAGGGGACTAGTGTTAGATCCCAGAATTGAGTAAGATTTTTTTTTTTTTCAATGTTCTGTTTTGAAAAGATGCATATTTCATAATGTAATACTATTCACATTTGAGATATGCACAAATTGTATCATAATTGTAAATGACAAGTGGAAGAGAAAACTTAAGATATATTTTTAAAATAGTGTGTTTGCAGAGTTGATTTAATATTCAAAGTTATATGGTAATTATTTGTAATCTGTTGCTCTGTTTCAGAGCAAAAAAATCTGTAGCAAGATTTTTTTTTTTTCCCTGTAAAACAGAGTTTCATACATTGGCTTCCTAGTTAAGAAGAACTATTAATTCAAAATTCTGACGTATCATTATCAGTTGGTGGTATAGCACAAACTTACATTTAATATAATGTGGTATACCTGCCTGGCAAGAAACAGGTTCCTTCATAGCCCCAAGTCTAAATTAATTGTCTATACCATATTCATGTTATCACAAAAGCACCTTCCTATTTCAGATGGGAAGTGGCATTGAGTAAATGGAGTGTTATGCTTTGAACTTTTCACGTACAAGCTTTTGCTGTTTTTTGAGCTCTTCAACACCTTGAACTATGTTTACCACCAACCATGCGGGGCTCTTCAGTTACCACACTGTTAACAAACCCATATCAAATTATTACTTAGCAACTGGAGAATCAGGTTATAATCAACGTTGAAAAACAGAAATAACTGTAGCTTCTATATGCTGCTATTATTGACAAATGAAATCAGAAGTAGAAGTATTAAAACAAATTTCACAACAGAAATTAGGGTAGTATCTAAAGTAAGCGTATTGCTGAAATGAATAATTTCAGTATCATTGTGTAAGACTTTTCTTAAAAAGGTTGTTTCTGGTTTTTGGCTAATGAGTCGTCATGTAACATTTCTCAGTAGGCGGCTAGGGTTTGGGGTTTTTTCAGACTGGTAACCACAAGTTACTTTTTTCAGGGCTCATCTAATGTTCTGGACTGACTGGGGCCAAAACCCTCGAATTGAAAAAGCCAGCATGGATGGCAAAATGCGAACAGTGATTATTAACAGTAAAATCTACTGGCCCAATGGTCTCTCCATTGATTACCCAAATAAACTTCTCTATTTTGCTGATGCTTATCTTGATTATATTGATTTTTGTGATTACAATGGAAATAACAGACGACAGGTGGTTGCAAGCGATTTGGTAAGGCATTAATAAGAAACCTTTGTTTTCCCATGTCCTTACTGGTAGTACTTAAAAATATATTTGTACAGTCATAGACTTGGATGTATTCGTCTTCAAAATATTTGAGTGAAGCAGATATGAAGTATTTTAGCTGCTTGCTACAGCTGGAAAAAGAAGAATTGCATATCCTATTCACAGTCTCTCAGGAGGTCTTCAACAGAAACTGGAGCTGAGTGTAGACGTGGTGCTTTAGACCATTCTTGTTTGTTCTGTCTGCGTGCATGAAGTCTAAAGGTGACATCTGACACTGCTGCTACTAGCTGGTGTGTTTGCTGTAGGCAAATACAGTAAAAAAAAACTGGAAGAACTTTCCTTGATCGCTTTCTGTGAGTGATGATTGCTGCTGTTCTTGACAGCAGCGGAGGGTTTTGTGCTGCCAGGACTTGCTGTGTCCAGGTCACTTCATGAAGACCATCCCTCTTACAGAGTGTCTCCCAGTGAAGTGCTGCTGACAACTCATACCACTGTCCCTGTATCAGCACAGTAGTTCAGATGTTCAGTTGGTACACATAAGCTGCTATTTTCAGGTATTGAACCTTGGGGCTTTAAGTTTTGGCTAGAGAGACAATTCCTGTGAAATAGGAGCTGGTTCAATCTTTCTGTCTCACTCCTAGTCTTCTGAAATCTTCAGCCCTCTGATAAATCATAGAGTAGCTTATCACATATGCAAGGTCTTGACATATCTATAACTCTCACTAGATGTTTGCTCTTGTGCCTTGAAAAATATACAGTTGGGTCTTTATCTAGACTGCTTTGTTAATTCCTCATGCTGTACATCTCACAGGGTCTGTTTAGCATTTCCATTTTCAAAAATATGTATTTCCACTGTAATGAATATCTCATTTTCAGGCAATAGGTGATATTTCATATTCTTTTGGTGAGAAATATTTTTTGAGACACAGATGCTTTTTTCTTATTATTTAAAATATGCTCAGCTCTGCCTTTACCTCATTGCAAGCTTTACACATACACATCTCCACAACTAAATTGGTTAACATCCTTGCCTTTTAGATATTGCAGCATCCACATGCTCTAACCATCTTTGAAGATTTTGTGTACTGGAGTGACCGCTATACTAATCGGGTAATTCGGGCCAATAAATGGCATGGAGGAAACCAGACAGTTATGATTTATAACATTCACCAGCCTTTGGGGCTTGTGGCAGTCCATCCTGTAAAGCAACCTGATGGTAAGTTCAGCTAAACAGCTTTGGTAATTACAAAAAGAAGCCATGCAGCGATGTCACGCACAGGCACTCCTGGAATCAGTCTTGTCAGCGAGTGGGTTAGAAATTAAAATGCTTTCCAAAAATACTCCAATTCTCTTATAAAAGAAACATTCAAAACAAAAGTGCAAGTAAAGAGCAGATACTACTTCCCTATTATTCTTTTTGGGTAGTCATTATGCTTACATATTCCCTCTAAGATCATATGCAGGTGATCTTTTGCAGCTGAAAGATTGTTTGAAGAAAAAAAAAAATTCTCTTTCTCTTAGGTAGAGTTCTCTTCCAAATCAGACTTTTCATCATTTCATGTCATGACTTGAAGAGTGCAGAAATATTGTTTGTCATTGTTTCTGCTATATTTCTTGTGTTTGGAGTGGTTTTGATTAATAAATATTACAATGACTTTTTTTTTTTGTCCTGAAAACTTTCATACTGTGGAGGGCAGAGACTTCCATCTGAGTAAGGTGCTAGTAATTTCAGTGCTATGTTTGTTTTGGAAGAAAACCATCCTAAGTCATGTTCAGAGCTTAGCACTCTCGCTGTATATTGCTTAGTCACCAGAGGGTACCATTGATTTATATCATAGTTCTGGTTTTATTTTACAACCCAGGGTTTGAAAAACTTTTTACCACTGATGGAGGAAATTGTTTATTTTTCTTCATTGTGTTAAATTAGTGCATTTTAGGATTTTTCATTTAGAATTGTTCTATTCTATTTCATGTGGCCAGACAGAGAAGATGGGAATAAAGCACTTGCAAAATAGCAAAACATGCTAACGTTTACAAATGAAGAAGTAATTATTTACTGATTGAAGTTCCAGCTGCAGTAATAAAACTGTCATCTACTCTTTTTTTTTTGTGAATCGTCAGATCTCACACCAACTACAATTTAGATTTCTTACACTGATGAAATGAATAATTTTCTTACAATTTGAGTTCTGAGTTTATGCCATTGTTTTATTGTCATCTTGTTAATTTGTTTTCAGTTCTTGTTAGTTTTTGTATTAGCAACAACGGTGTCATTTCCTGAAACTTCCAAGCTCCTTAGAATAATGCCTGCTGCAGTTGCTAAGGATATACTCAAAATCTAATTTTATTTTCTCATGAAGATGGCTCATCCTGAAATAATTGTGATCCAAATGGTTGAATTTCAGTGTACAGTAATAATAGCAGTCAGGAGACACCTTCACTGTCCTTACATTTTACAAGCTTAGACTGCCAGTTTGAAAGTGATCCAAGAAATTATGCATTCAGCTCCCACTACCTTTGAATGAGATGTAGGCAACTATTTTATCTCTTTAGTTTTCTCCAAGAAACTTCAGTAAATAATTTAAATCCTCTCTAGAAGGATTATAATCATCAAAGACTGAGAATCCTGCAGGCCTCTTGGTGCAGTTTGAAAATGAGTTTGAAAGATTTTGTATGTTGCAAAAAAGTTGAAAAGGCCACTGTGATAATGGTACTGATTTTACATAAAAAATTATATCCTGTTACAAGTGTATTGTGTTGCTTGTGGTTCTTGGAAATAATTTTTTAATTTTAAGGAAATAGCAAAATTGATTTAGTGCTCGGTTGATATCAGTAGCGATGACATGAAATATTTGTTCCAGTGGCTCATCTTGTTACAGTTGCTAATACTCTCTTTTTTCTTTTCAGGTATTAATTCCTGTGCGTTGTCCCCCTGTAGCCACCTCTGTTTGCTTTCTTCATCTGGACCACTTTTTTTTTCCTGTGCTTGTCCTTCTGGATGGATGCTTTCTCCTGATAACAGGAACTGCATGAGAGGTATGGCAGTAATAATGAGACGGAAAAAAAAGACCTGACACTGTCAAATCCATCCCTCTGTCAGGCAAAAAGCATACTTCAAATCTGAGGGTTGCTGCTCATGAAATCAAAGTTTGGGGCCATTCCAGGCAGACGTCATTTATGAAGCATGGAATGTTCTTGGCCTAAAGGTTTGGAGCCAGGTTCTGGAAATAAATCAGTCAGAGATTGAGGTGCTTTGTTTGGGGAAAATGGATGAACTCAATTTTCTTTTAACCACTTTAAAGAAGCCACGTTCTAAACTTTCTAAACACAGTGAACGTTTTGTTGTTGGAATACATCTGGAAGGAGCTTAGTATCAGTTAAAAAGGAAAATATACTCCGACAGAATGTTGTCCTTCTCATTGTAAATATTCAGCCTGGAAACCCGTTTTTAAGTGTTGCAATTATAAAAATGTAGGATTGAAGGATTAGAAGGGACTTTCTTGGTCATTGAATTCTGTTTCCTTCTTGTCTTTGACTGCTACATCGTATGTCCGTGTTCACCAGTGAAGCTCCAGTTTAACATTTATTTGTTTTCTTGCCCCCAAATCTCACTGAACATCATGGTTTTGATATTTGGAAATCTTCTGATTATCTTTTCAAATATAGTCTCTCCTAAGGTTATGCCCATTTCGTATGCCATTTTTGTCCTTCAGAATAAATAACATCGGTACTTCTCCTTCAACCTTGGTATAGGTTCTGCTGTATATATTTGAAGTGATTATCACAGTGCTTCTGAGCCTGTATTTTGCTAAGAGGTCAGTCACAATCTTTTGGGTTTTGCTAAGAAGTCAGTCACAATCTTTAATCAGATGAGATGCCCTCCCTGTTCCTCATCACTCTCTTCAGCCTGTCTGAATGCAGTTTGGAATTCAGATCAACATTTCACAGCTTGAGCTTTTTCCCTCCCCAGTGTAAAAAATGAGTATTCCAAACGCAGGATGTCTGGAAACAGCCTGAAATTACAGATGCCACAGTGATGCAGCTGTAACAGAGCTAACCTTTGCAAACAAAACTTCATATCAAAAAGTACCACTGAACTTTTTTTGAATGGTTCGAACAGACCTCAATGATTTGTAAAAATCATTTAGCCAATTCATGGAAAAAAAAAAGTCACAAAAAGTCAAATTACTGACAGGCAGTTTGTGACCAGAAGTTTGACCAGATCAATTTTGTCAGATGAAGCATTCATTATAATATAATAATATATAAT
>VWZZ01002652.1:0-36222 GCA_013399095.1 Psophia crepitans
CATGGGGCCGGAAGGTATCCACTTGAGAGTGTTGAGCGGCTTGCCAAGCCATTAGCCATCATCTATCAGCAGTCCTGGCTAACAGGCATGGTTCTGGGTGACTGGAGGTTGGCCAATGTGACACCCATCTTCACGAAGGGCCGAAAAGAGGATTTGGGGAACTACAAATCTGTCAGCCTGACCTCGGTACTGGGAAAGATCACGGAGCGGCTCATCTTGAGAGCGCTCACTGGGCAGGTGCAAGATGGATGGTGAATCAGGCCCAACCAGCACGGGTTCATCAAGGGTAGGTCCTTCTTGACCAACCTGATCTCCTTTTATGATCAAGTGACCCACCTAGTAGATGAGGGAGAGACTGTGGATGTCATCTACCTGGACCTTAGCAAAGTTTTTGACACAGTATCGCACAGCATTCTCCTGAAGAAGGTCCCAGCTCATGGCTTGGACCGGTACACTCTTCACTGGATAGAAAACTGGTTGGAAGGACGGGCCCAGAGAGTTTTGGTGAATGGTGTTAAATCTAGTTGGCGGCCGGTCACTAGCGGCCTTCCCCAGGGCTCGGTCTTGGGGCCGGTGTTGTTCAACATCTTTATCGATGACCTGGATGAGGGAATAGAGTGTACCCTCAGTAAGTTTGCAAATGACACCAAATTGGGAGGCAATGTCAGTCTGCTTGAGGGTAGGAAGGCTCTCCAGAGAGATCTGGACAGGTTGGATCGATGGGCTGAGGCCAACTGTATGAGGTTTAACAAACCCAAGTGCCGGGTCCTGCAATTTGGTCGTGACAACCCCAGGCAGAGCTACAGGCTTGGGGCAGAGTCACTGGAAAGATGCCTGGCAGAGAAGGACCTGGGGGTGCTGGTTGACAACCAGCTGAACATGAGCCAGCCGTGTGCCCAGGTGGCCAAGAAAGCCAACAGCATCCTGGCCTGCATCAGGAATGGCGTGGCCAGCAGGAGTAGGGAGGTGATCATCCCCCTGTACTCAGCTCTGGTGAGGCCACGCCTCGAGTACTGTGTCCAGTTTTGGGCCTCTCACTACAAGGACATTGAGCTGTTGGAGCGTGTCCAGAGAAGGGCAACAAAACTGGTGAAGGGGCTGGTGCACAAAGCTTATGAAGAGCATCTGAGGGACCTGGGCTTGTTTAGTCTGGAGAAGAGGAGGCTCAGGGGAGACCTTATTGCCCTCTACAACTACCTGAAAGGAGGTTGTAGCAAGGAGGGTGTCGATCTCTTCTCCCAAGTAACAAGTGACATGACAAGAGGGAATGGCCTCAAGTTGTGTCAAGGGAAGTTGAGGTTGGATATTAGGATAAAACTTCTTCACAGAAAGAGTAGTGAGGTGGTTGAATTGCTGTCCCTCGAAATATTAAAAAAATGTGTAGACATGGCACTCCAGGACATGATATGGTAGGCATGGTGGTGGTAGGTTGACGGTTGGACTTGATGAGCTTGGAGGTCCTTTCCAACCTTAGGGATTCTATGATTCTAGGATTCACAGTGGGCTGTGCCCATGTTTTGGACTCTTGCAAAACTTGTCCCCCACTCAGTATCTCTGAATGAAAGGGGACATCCCTCCCTGCTCAGCAAGACTGACATCTATGACAATGAGAAATACCTGGAAAAAGACCCTTTTCCCCTTAAGTCTAGCTATGAAGTGCAGCATTTATTGCTGGGGGGCATATGAACATCACTTTCTGCCCTGAGTTTGTGTTTTAAGTGATTCAGGCTGAATACATAAGGCACCATCATGCAACTGATTTTCACAGGCAGCTACCTCATGCTCTTAGAAGTTCAGCTTGTTTTGAAGCATCCAAAGATGAAAAATGTGGGTACATAAAGTAATTCCTAGGCAGTCAGGTGAAAAGCCAGGTAGCAACAAAGCATCCAGATTAATCAGAAGACCACCCAAGCCAGGTGCATCCCCTGGGCCTGGAGAACTGAGCTGCAATCCTGCCTTGTTAAGTCTAACCTCATGGGTGTGTTTAAGCTCATTTCCAGGCTCTCTTTGAGTGGCTGGATCAGACCTGCTAATATACGTGGGCCTAAAAGTCACCCTGTTTGAAATTTGTGTGACTGGGTGTTGGGATAGGAGGGAAGTTTGTCCCCTGAGCTGTGATGCCAAGGAGAAATCAAGGCTGACAGCTCTGGTTTGGAGGTTGTGCCCATTACACAGCAGCGGCGTATCTGTAGTCACCACAGAAGCTGGCTGGGAGATGCTTTTTGTAAAAGGGCTAGTTTACATGAGTGATATCTATAAAACACATCCGTTGCAAAATGGATGTGTAGCACTGACCTTTATGTAATCTTACAGTCCACATTGGGATGAGGCAGGCAGTTTCTGATTGCCATTCTTGTTACAAATATTGTGGTTAGGGGTCATTTCTATTGCACAAGATCACTTGTGCAATTTAAAATCAATTGTGTTATTTAATCACAAACTGCCTATCTCTAAAGTGGTTTGTACGAGTGTGACAGTAGATGTCAGAAAGACTGCCAGTAAAGGGTGTGAGTAGTTTTTGGGTTTTTTAAGGAGGTTATTTCCTTTGTTTAAGTAGGATACTATAACAGAAATAAAAATAGACATTCAAACAATAGATTATTATGACTTCTTTAAAAATAAGGATGACCAAAAATGTTAGAGGCATTTTTAAGAGGTGATTTTCCAAATGTTGATGATATATCAGATATGTCTTTTAAAAACAGTGACTTTTTGTTTTGTGAGAAGAGGCCAAATTAGAGCCTGTAGTCATGCAAAGAAGTATTTGTATAATGCATGGTGACGAATTTGGGTAGGCTAGAGCAGAAGTTACAGGCTGGAGAAAACCTTATATATCCAAGTGATGGTACAGTCAATCAGAGTTGGAAATTATGCAGCCAGTCTTGTGAGCGAGACAGCTTAAAGGAGTGGAAAGTAACAGAAATTGGCTGGGTTTGGTTTCTGTGTTAATAATATTGCTTTATTGATGTCAGGGTCTAAGTCTGCCTCCCTCCCACAGGCTCCTTATTGAGCCTTGTGGTGCCCAGTTGTCTTCTGAATTTGCTTCAGGACCCACAAATCTGTCAATGAACCCTAAGCTCCAAGATGTTGATGTCTCCGAAGCAGTACACTTTTTCTCCCCCAGGCTGGGTTTCATATTTCTTAATGAAATTTTCAAGGGATCCTTTGTGTAGACTGGTTCCTGCGTATTGCTCAAGATGGGTGAGCAAATTGTGTTGTTTTTCTGTCAGTTCTCTGCTTGACTATTAGCTTTACCAGAAAGGTTTGCATGAAGCTGGAACTCAACATTTTATTCCCAGGGCATGAAACTGGTAAATGATTCCAAAGAAAGTTCTCACCCACTGTGCTTCAAACTTTGAAAATATCTCTGCTTGCCTGAAATGGTTTTTCTTAAGGTATTCCTGTGGCTTTGTTGATGTGAATGCATTGCCTTTTGCCTTACAAGAACAGAGTCTCTACCTTTTATATAAGGCACAAAGGGGATAGAGACTTGCAATATAAACTGTGGATGGCATCAAGCAATATACTGAAAACTCATATTACTCTCACTGGGTAAGTTTTCTTGTTGGTATATCATCCTTGCCTTTGTTGTCAGAATGGTTCTGGACTCTTGTTGGACCCTACAGAATTTCACCCAGTCAATGAACAGTATATAAGGAAGACAATTTGCCATACTATAGTCACAGGAACTTATTAGACCAGTTAGTGAGTTTTTCTAGCTAAAATGAGACTTGACAGCAATTTGTAGTAATGAATAATATCCCCTTCTTGCTATTCTGGAACAAGCCAGTGCTTTGCAAGTAGTATATATATTGTGCTCACAGCACTCTGGACACTGTGCCCAGAGACAGCTAAAATGGCTGGCTACATCCCACAGAAATCCTCAAACAGAGCAACAAACCAAAAACCAAAACCCAAACGACAACAAAAAGAATTCTGCCAAACTTTTCCCAGAAATCCCATTCAGATGTGGTTGGTTTTTTTTTTTTTTTCCTTTTTATGTCTTCCCTATTGCACCCCTCTCTCTGCTTTGCATGGAAAACAACAGGGAAATAAAGGGCAGAAAAAAGAAATGGCTCAAGAAGGAAGAAAAAAAATTACTTTGGAAATATGAAACAAAATTTTAGAGTAAAAAATTCCCAATAACAATTAAAATGTTTGTTTATAATAAGAGTTCTTCCACAGTGAAGGCAAAACTGCTCTGCTGAAAAACCATGATAAAATAATTGTGCTATTCAGGCAGCGATTTCCGTGGCAGGCACATGTCCCTCAGGCTGGGTTCAGGAGTCTTTGTGCTCCTGTCCCCATGCTGCTGCTACATGTTGGCCCTGTGCAGGCTGCCAGCTCTCACTGGGGGCTATTTTGGAGGGATTCAAACCCTGTTTGGAGGGACAGCAGGAAGCAGAATGAGTTTCCATGCCTCACTGTGACTGTCCCACCTGGAAATTTCTTCAAAATGGCCTTGAAGCTACTTGAATGTCCCTTTTTTGCATAATTTGTGTGAAGGTGGAGTGGGATCTGTTAAGTCCACTCCTTTCCTCTCATGTCTTTGCATTCATGTGTTTGTTCAGTCGCATCTCTGTTCCATGTTTTACATCAAATGTTTATTTATTTCTTCCTCTGAAGCCTTTCCCACGTGGAGTGGGGATCCAACAGCATCCACATTCAACCTCAGCATTTGCATTAGTGCTGAATAAGTTTGCTAAAAAAGAGGAAATAGTAGCCAGACAGGATGGATTCATCCCTTTCTTTACCTCCTGCCCTACCAGAGACGATGACGAGCTCCTGATGGCAAACTCCCTTGTGAGCCTAGGGGACAATATGAAGTTCTTGTGCTTAGATAAAGCTGCCAGACCTGCCCACTTGGAAACTGTGGCAAGAAATTGGGCCCTCACTGTTTGCAGCAGCAGCCACCCCAACAGAGAGGCTCTGGTATGCCCACTGACGAGATGGAACTTAAACCTTTTGGTCTGAGTTCCCCCATGGTGCCACACCATATTCCCTACACTACCAGTTTCCCCAAGTTTTGCCCTTGTGCAATACTTATACCAGAGCACAAAAGGTGCAAAAACCTCTCATTATTTTGCTTTGGTAATATCTTTCTCCTCTGTGTACATATATATAAACAATCAAAAGAGGTGCTGGGTCAAAAAAATTTAAGGACCTTCTCTCTTTCTAGCAACTTCAGGGCTGCCCAATGTACTCTCTGCAGAGAGACAGTTAAAATATATTCAGGTTACTGTATTGCTATGCCTTCCTTAAAAACCTGTGTATACCCAAGGACTGTTAGCACTTGTATGTTTTGTTATGCTACAAGGCAGCAGCAGCAAAGGCACAAGTTAACCTTATCCACCAGTGGAGTGAAATGTCACAGAAGCTCTGCGTGGAAAAACCTGTGGCCCTGAAGTCCACCCTGATGCTAACTTCTGCTCTACTTTATTAAAATCAGTACCTTTCCAGGCACAGTACGGGAAACAGTTCCTGGTGACGTGATATCAGCTGCCAAAGGAAAGGAAATGCTTGAGGAGGTGGAAGAAAATTGGGCTGATCGTCATCCTTAGTCACCCATCCTCCTATTTAAATGAGCTTATGCTACAAACCTGACAGTCTCCTAATGTAGATTTGGAGCCCTATCCTTCTCTCATTTTACCCCAGCAAGCATTTGTGTGCCAGAATCACCAGACTTGACAGCTGGATGTCCGGTAAAAAATTAAAATCACACTTAAAATCAGATCAAAGACACAACCCGTAATGGTAGCCATGTCTTTCACCTTGTGAACCCACCCAAATGACAAAAAGTAGGAGCTGCTGAAAATACGCCACAGTGAATGGGCTCTGTGAGTCCTCACTGTACGTGGTGTACTTTAACTCACAGCAGCAGTTCTAGTTTAGAATAAATACAGCCTGTAGAAAGGGTAAGTGGTGACACAAGCAATTAATGAATAAAAATAGTTTGCAGTTGGTGAGTAAGAGTTAAATTTATGATTTACACATTTGTTTGGTGCTGTCTTAACTCTGCCCCTGCTGAAGCCAAAACAATGAGCTGTATTTAGATCTTTGGGCAAGGTAAGGTCTGGGGAGAGAACGACTGTCTTTTATTAGATTAGCTCTCATAGTGAGGAGAAAAACAGACTATTTTTCACCTCTAAGGCTACCTCTAACAGTGTGTGCTCTTCAAGCTGTCCCTCTGAAGTCAGGAAGAGAGCACATAATATTGGATGACTGTAAGACTGAAAGTTTAGGCTACATTAGGCAGGGATTATGTGTTTGTACAAGGCCAACACTGTTCTTAACTGGTTACTAGACACTATTACCATACAAATAATTAATCTTGCAGTAAAATTGCAATGAACAGCATCTGACTGTGTTCATCTTGCATGACTTTCCCTCCAGTCATTGATCAGACTGCTGGATGCTCAAGTCCGGTGGGGAGCTGGCACAGGGGAACTTACCTGGTTCTCTTTCAGAGTTATCTGTCCCTGTTCCTTGCAGCCAATGAATGTCCTGATACACCTGTAAATCTTCTCATCGTGTTGCACTCTTTGAACAAAGTTAGCAGGAAAAAATCCAGTTCTGTCATCAATTTTTCCCTGTGGAGAAAACATTGATTAAAAAAAAGGTCATTAACAGTAGTAGCTTTAATATAAGTTCAGTATTGGAAATAACATACTTTTCGCTTTGGAAATAAAATGGATAGATACGAAATAAATAGCACACACCTTCCACCAGTCTTCATTGGAGTCTTCCAGAAGAGTGATCATATCCCCTGGCCTGTAGTTAGAAGAGGAAAAGTAAATTAAGATGACTCCTAGTTGTTACGCTGCATCAGCTGCCACAATTACCTTCTAATACAAAGCTGGTCCTTCCTTGGTCATTTTATCTGAGCATTCACTGCAGATAGACTCAATGAGGCAGCAAGGTTTTCTTAAATCATACACGGTAATGTAGAAAGAGAGTCTCTGTATATTCGGGCTAGATCTTTACTTTGAAGCAACACCTGTGAACTGGATTTTTTGCTTCCTTTTTAATAAGAAACTGTTTAAAATGCAGTCCCTATTTGTTACAGGCATTATCTTGTTACTTCAAGACATTTCACATTGTTGGGACACACCACTTTATCATCTGTGTTTTCAAGCTGTGATTGTAGAAGGAAGGCAGCAGGAAAATAGTTCTATTTAACTGACAAAGGCAATTAGTCAGCAGGGATATAATTCTGCCCAGGAATGTCTTTTTGATTTGAATGGGACATATTTACCTTTATAATGTGTGGTGAAGGGTTGTAATTGGGAAGTATAAGCATCCAGCTGACTAGTACCAAAGCAGAACTAGGAGAATAATTTGGCTGGAAATGCTAATAGCAAAATGTGCTGAGCTAATTTT
Organism: Psophia crepitans; assembly: GCA_013399095.1. Lineage (NCBI taxonomy): Eukaryota > Metazoa > Chordata > Aves > Gruiformes > Psophiidae > Psophia > Psophia crepitans. The sequence continues at coordinate 7,381 of VWZZ01002652.1, forward strand.
GTGCAGGTAGCTGAACAGTTATTTGACCTCCTTCCCCCCACTGGTGGCACTTCATCAATGTTATTATGTAATTATAATAGCACTGCATTGTAGAAAGTGAGTGGCAGCCCATTTCCAAATGGATTAACATCAGAAAGCCCTGTCTGCTTGATAAGAGACATTTCTTTGATCTTAGTAAAATTAATGGTTGACCCCTAATTATTCAGCTTTCCTTGCACACCCTGTTAGGCTCACTGTATTGATGAGGTATCAGCACAAGAGCTTGCAAATGCATCTGGTGATGCATATGATGGATAATGGATTCAATTTAACGGGCTCTGTCAGAGCACACATTGAAGACGTGGACCTGTCTAGGATGCAGCTGGAGGTGGGGGTGGTGCTGGGCCTCTTTGTTCCACTTGCCCAGTGCTTATCATTGCTACTGACAACTGGCGAAACAGGCATTTAGTCTCCTCATATTGTGCAATCTGAACCAAAGATTTCCAGCTTTCACAGAAAGGCACTATCAATAGGATTTTCCTCAAGTCCTCCTCAGGAAGTTGTTCCAATATGCTTGGAATAATTAAATATTGCTGAGATGAGAAAGGAATCTAGCGAAAAAGGACAACTTCATATCCCAGTGGTAAAAGATTTCTTCCATGGGAAAGCACACTTCAGTTCCTTATTCCAGTTAATGCTTGATATAAAACACTTAAAAGCAGTTTTGAGGGAGCCCATCCTGCCAATTCAAAGTGAATACCAACATTGGAGCCCTTAAACTGCAAGGATGAACATTTTCAATAAGAAGGATTTAGAAAGCCCTATCCTCCAAATATCCTCCAGCCTGAGGTTTCAGTTAGAAAAATAACTTAGAAAATATAAATTTATTTGGGTGTCAGAGAAAGATCGAAAAATGAGCCTAAATGCTATGTCAGTGGTCTTAGCACTGAGATTTTTAGATGCAAGACCTGCAGATTTTGCTTTCTGATATTTTTTTAGCACAGGGCTAACATAAATATCTCCAATCTCCAAACAGTATTCAAAATGGAAGTCTCAGCTGGACTGATGTTGCTCTTGCTTCCTAGACTTAGGCTGCTAATCTCTCAGAGGGAACATCTTGCTTGGTGTTTTACTACTAGTTGAAATCCGTCTCAGGTCTCATCCTTTTACAGAAGGTAAATCACAACGCTGCAAAGGTGTCTGCTCTACATCAGTGCTCTAGATTTCAGTAAGTGACAAGATAGGTGCTCATCAACCCCAAAGTGTCCAGAAAACCACTTATCACTGTAGGCCCCTTCCAAATACTCTATTCTATTCTATTCTATTCTATTTAATTCATTGCAGTGTCTGAAACCTGGGGTTGCCTGTCTCCAGGACTTTTTACTTACTGCAAAATAAGGTCACTTCTTAGAATAAGCATATTACTGGAATGTCATATTTTATGCCAGGGCTTTGGAAAGCCTGACTGGCTGCTCCTGCTGTTGAGGAAGAAATCAGTGTTGTGCCAAGTGTTAATTGCTGCTGAATTGCAATTGCAGCATTGCAGACACTTGGAGGTGAGCTGAGATCTCCAGAAATCTCCCCTAACTCTTCTTCTCAGCTCAGCTCCTTTCCCTGCTGCTTGCCTTCATTATATTAACGCAGATCAGTGTCCATCTGGTCCCTGACTTGGGTTCCCAGGACAGTGCTTGTAAGTCTTGACAACACTGCTATGCTGAACCCATGTCCAGAAACTCAACTGTGTTAAATGAGAATTCATGCAACTGAGATAAATCCTGCCTGGCTCTGCAGTGACCAAATGGCATTACTAGCTATTTGGCATCCTTATGGAACAGTGTTAGCTCCTGTATTGCTGTATTTCTGGCCATGGGACAAACAATACTGCTGTAGCTGAGTAACACTAGTCTAAAAGTCTGTTGGTGTTTCTGGAAAGAGCCTGTTAGTCATGACAGTCCAGGTTGCAGACCACAGGTTGCTTTTTCTCCTGATATGAAGGACAGGAGAATTTTGGAGAACGATGTGTTTTCTGGATTGCTATGTCTTGATGAGGATGGTAGTTCAGTGCAGGCTTGTCTGAGCAGTGTTCCTCTTTGTGGAACAAACATGCAAGCTGAAATACACCTCTAAAGGAGTAGGATGCAAAGCAGAATCCCTCAAGCAGAATAGGTGGCAAGTTGCACTAAAGGTCACCATACCCTGTGGTTATTTCCTGAAGAGCTGATATTCCTAAAATAATGAGCAGGAAATGCCAGGAAAGCAGAATGATAGGGAAGCTTGTAATTTCTGCCTTACCCACCCATTAGTTCCAGAGCAATGAGATGGCACAGTTGGGAAAAGGAAAAAGGCTTTCAGTGAAGGAGATGCTGACAAGAGGGGCATTTCTCTGGCAATTCTATAAATTCTGTGGCATGTTCATGACTTTTTCAATACAGGGGATGCCTTGAAGAGAGCTGACACATTTCACCGCAAGAGCTCTAGCAAGACCATGCAAAATAGTAGCATGAGTCAAACTAATTTCACTAAAGGATGTGCTTTCACTTCAGTGGGCTTGGATTAGACCTTGCAGTGCTAGCAACTGATGCAGAACTGAGGAAGGTAGTGTTAAAGATTATAACTAACAAGATTATTTTGCAAAGCTCAGAACGCGTCTTTCTCATGTGAAAATACTGCCATCCAGCAGCTGGACATTGTTCTCTTTTCTCAAACATAACCTGGATGTGAGGGAAAATCAAACAGAACTGGTAAAATGTTCAGAATTAGCATGAGCGCTGTTGAGGAATTCCTGAAAATATAAAGCATGTGAAAATTGAATATTTTCTAGCTGAAAGCCATCTCGCTCCTAAAGTGACATAAGAGTTTTGAAACATTTTATCTATTGTGTCCTTGCCAAAAAAGTTGGTCATCAGCTTTTTATCTCTGAGAATATCTCTATATATACAAGTGGATACCTCTATACAAAACACTTACTACAAATGTCAGAATGAACCCTCCCTCCCTGAAGTCATATACAGCCATATGACCCTCAGTTCACATGGGTCAAATCAACTATCAAATATTTTGGGGCTTTACCTCATCTCCAAATCTTCATTTTCTTGTGGTACAAATTTGTACAAGGCAACATAGGTGTTCATTTGTAACGTACTTTTATAAAATGGTCCCTTTAAGAAAAAAGAGAAAGAGAAAATATAAGTATCTGTCCTGTACAGGAATTCGCTTCACTTTGTTGAAGACTGAGGACCTGGGGCCTGATCTTCCAAAAAATGAGCCAGAATCATCTCATTGCCTTGGAGGACTATGGCCCAGATACATTGTGAGCCACTAGGACAGTACCTATAGTCATTTCGAAAAAAGATTCTTTAAACACCAAGATCAAATTCCAGGCTTCCAAATACAATTTGCACGAGTTGGTCATTTGGGTGAGATCGTAAAAATGAGTATGCCTTTTGCTCTCTGTTAATGTATGGCTTTTGTGAGCCTAGCAGTGTATTACTGCCATTATATAAGCTGTCTACTATACAGTTCTCATTATGGATGAAGCTAGGGTTGTACAGTCACAGGTCCAAAAAACAGTGGGAAAATCACATTCTAAAACAGAAAGCTGGTTGCACCGAGTTTCCCACAGAGAAGACTGGCTACTTGTTCTCCTCCCTTTCTCCACTGGCAATTTAGAGAAAAGAGAAGCAACTAAACCTAACCCCCCCAAATTTTTCAAATCAGATCTGTGATTTTTCTGGTACTGCATTTCTATTGTAATGGCACGGCCCCCACATAGGATCTTTTGTGTTCACAATATCAATTAGTAATAAACAGAAGAATATAAAAGGGACAATAATGGGCAAACCAAAGAGCCATCCAGTTCTGTACGTTGCTTCCAACTGTGGCCAGGGGCCCAGAAATGGTGTAATACACATGACAGTCAGATATCAATGCTTCTCCAGAATAGTGCCCCAGCAGACCTACTCATGCTTCTCAGCTATCCATAAAAACATGCTTTTTATTAAGACTTCCCCTTCCCATTGCATTGTCACAAAATTTATGCCCATACCGGGGAATGTATACTTTTTGGTTCTTCTCCAAAGTGTTCTGTGCCATTTTCGGAGTATGTAAACACTGGAATAAAGCAAACACGTGACATTTTAGGAGTAGTTTAACAGGATCACCTTTATTTTGTTAATCTCGTCCCTTTCCCCCTTACTTTCTTTGATCCCTCTCCTCGGAACCCTTCTACACCCCTCCCAACGAAACCACACATACCACTGGACATGGCAGAAAACAATCTCCGTCCTGAAGAATTTATAATCATAACAAAGAAAGCATTTTGATCAGGTGAATATATACAAGTACAGCACTGGGAATAGAGTCTAGGTCCCGTCATCGCACTACTATTTAAAGTCCAGCAATCCTTTCCTCACACTGAATGTTGTATTTTCATGTTTATGATGAGCAGTATTTCAGTTTAAAAGCACCTGCAGAACCTGATGACCATATACAATCAATATTGCAGGAAGTTTGTATGTAAAACCCCTTCTTCCCCGCTTTGACCCTCTATCTCTAAATATTTGATAGTCTTCTTTCCTTCTTTGATCTCTCTCTCCAGTAGTCCCTGCCTGGAGGGCACGGGATATGATGCCTCTCTCTCTGAGGAGGCACCTGAATTGCTTTCAAATTGGGATAGGTTATCCGAGACACAGGCCTGTAGGTGTGAAAATTTGCTTCTAAGTTACTAAATCAGAAATTCACAGAACAAGACGATGGTCCCAGCACCTAACATATCTGGTATCTAATCAGTTAACCTCTAATTGTAATTGCTGTATGAGCTGGCTGATGCCTGACCTCCCTAGAAAAACCACTGTGGGTTTATTACATTGACTGAATTCCCCCTTCACATTTTAAGAATTGCCTGGTGTTTCTTGCTTCTGGATAAAGTGTGAATATGATTATAATAGCTGGACTCTTTGAGCAGCTAGAACCATCAGCATCTTCTCCCACCATTTACCTCTGCAGGTGTTTTGAGCAGAAGCTGGATTTTGCAGTTTCTAACAATTTGGAAATCACCAAAATGGCAATAAGTAGCAGGCTGATTGAGTGCATTTTTCTTGTTGTTTCTCTGTGATATAGTTACTTCTGGAGAGGGGAAAAAAGTGCCAGGGAACACCAAACTGCTGATTTCTTTCCCTCTCTGCTCCTTCACTTGCTCATGCTTTCTTCCATTAACACATAATTCTGTGGCTATTCTATACTGTAAATGACAACCAACCAAAGAATCTTTGAGAAGTTTTACGGCTGAAATAGTAAGGTTCCTTGATAGTAGAGTTGTACTTAGACATTGAAAAAAACTGTAGTGTTCTTGTAACAGAGGAAAGACAGCTAAAACAGGAGCCACATCATGCATGAGAAAGACACTGTACAGAGTGACACGCATCCATGAACACACAGAAGCACATGTTCTCTGATAAAATGTAAGACAATATTGTAGTCATAAAGTGCAATGCTTGACTGTGAAGACAGCATGTGAGCTGATACCTGCAGCATTTAACCTGAAAATGCCCCAAGTTATGTCCAGGCAGTCTGACTGCAGCTGACCTGTGCTCCTCACCAAGTCCTGTTGCAGAGGAACTCTGATCCTGCAAACTCTACAGGTACCAGAGGGAAAACCTTAAAAATAAAATTAATTTCCTATATCTTCCAGTATAGGGGTATATGTATATCTGACATCTGTCTAAAGGGGTGTAAAGTGCTGCTGTTAGAATCTGGCTTCGTTTAAGTCCTACTCAAGTTACTGTGCTTTGTTTTTTGTGTCCAGAGGAAAAGGAGTTAAGGAGGCAAGTAGAAAAAGTTCTGGGGAATAATGAGTTGGGTAACCAGGAGCACTTTGGACTTGCAGAAAGTCATTCAGCAGTCAGAGTGGAAGTATTTCCACAGCATGTTTGCAGTGATTTGTGCTTGGTGACAGAAAATAAACCTGAGTTACTAATGTACAGCCTCATGAATTGTGGAGCCGACCCAGCAGGTGGGAGGGAGCTGGACTATATCCTTGTGTTTGCTGAGAAGTGCTCACCAAACCCCATTTACAGGGAGGACATGCCATATTTGACTCCAGGAGAAAGTGCTCAAATCCCGGTTGATAACAGGCTCATACTTGTCACTTAAAGTACATTTTGGCTTGTGGAACTTCTGTTACAGATAGCAATTCACAGCAGTGAAGGAGTATAACTGGCTTAGAGGATGCTGAAGGGCTGGAAATTAGATATGCCATCTTACAGTTGTAAACCAGGAAGCTTTGCTTCATAGTGTGTGTGCCAGGGCCTGAATGAAAGAGTCTTCCCTTGAAGTTGTTGTCATAGGAGTCTATAGGAGCAGTTACACAGCCACACGTGCTGGGTCCTTTCACCCTTCTGTAAGCTATGTCTTTGCCATTGTTTCCCTTTAAGCAAAGAGTCTCAAATGTACGTTTTTGTAAAATCTTATTTGCAAAAGACAGTTTTTTAGTGGAGGGAAAAAAACAACAACAAAAAACAACTCGTATGGACCTGATTCATCAAGGCGTAAATGTGGAACTGCCTGCTAAAGAGGCAGTGGACAGCTGAGGAAAAGGAGTGGTGAATCAGCCTGTAACAACATTTTGAATTTACTTTGTTAAATTTTTAATCTCTGTTTAGCTCATGGTCTCTGGATATTACTAGGAGACACTTGAATCTGAAGGCCATAGAGATACATAGTTCACGTCTCCACACATCAGAAATCCATCTATTTTCATACTTGTTTGCCCTGGCTGCTGCAGACAAAAAAATAAAAACAAAACCAAAAAAAACCCCCACAACCCAGGGATTTTTACAGTCTGAAAAGGATTTACCATTTCCATAGCTTGTGCAAACAGTGCGGGCATTTTATTAAAAATCTACCAAGGGGAAATTTTTGGAGTGACTGATGCATAATTTATACCCTGAGCCTCTGAAGGATGGATTGTAAAAAAGCCAGTGATGATCAAAGGAATCATTAATGTGCTGCGGAAGTTATTTAGAGGTTTGACACATGCCGAGTTTTTAAACTAATCTCTTTGAGTAAGTTCCTTGAATGCCTCTCAGTGCATTCAGTGAATACAGATCTCAGAGAAAGAAGTTTCTTTGGGTTTCAGAAATGAAACTAGTGATCGACAATGAAATAAAAATTTATCTGAAAATTCAAGGAGGGCCAAATTAATCTCAGGTGGGCTGGATTCAACAATGTGAAGCAGACTGAATTCTTTAACCAGGTCAGGTCAACTTACACTTGCAAGACAGAAAACCTAAAAAAATTGTCAGGAGAAAGAAGGTAACTTAGATGGGATGTTCACAAAGTGAGAAGGAGGAAGTAACTGGACACAGTGAGAAGTGGTAGGACCGGGAGGGGAGGAAAGAAATGACGAGGTAGCATAAAATGGGAATGGACAAGCTGAAGCTGGCGTTTCACCTATGTGAATTGCTAGTAGCATCTAAGGAGCACTGGGGGTGCTATGAAGAAAGCTATGCTCACTCTGATTTATTTTTGTAGTGTACATCTCATGAGAGATTCGTCAAAGCAGCCTTCAGGTGCTACTAGACAAGTTGCTCTGATGGTTTGGGCCTCAAGTTTTGCTCCGTACTCAAATACCCTTTGTACTTATTGCTTCCCCCACCATGACTGAATTCAAGAACACGGTCACAAACACCATCCCTCAGTGGCTGAGATTTCATTACTAAGCTCTTGACTGGTATGATGGTCTTGAAATCCCATCATAACAATGCTGTAAAAACATTGTTCTTGCACTGCAAAGCAGACAAAAGAATTGGGCTATTAATATTACTGGGCACGTACTACAGTCGTACTGAGAAGCTGCAATTATAATCAGGATTCATTGTGTTGGATATTTTACAGACATATGGATAATATATGATTCATTTCCTATCCCAAAGAGGTTATGATATACAGACACATGTAGACAAGTCAAACATATGGGGAAAAAAGGAAGTATTATTTTGGCTCCGTTTTGCCTGTGCGGAACTGAAGCATATTAAGTGATGCTCCTGAAGCATAAGAGATAGGGAATGGACATGAACTTTGTCCAGTGTCAGGTCTAGACACAGTGAATTAAGAAAACTGGTGGCTGGATTTAATCTGAATGGCAAAAAAAGCATTCCCCAAATTCTTGCACCAACTACATGCCCCACTCACCTCCCACTTTGAAAATGAGAATGCTGCTAAAACATGGACATGCCACAAAAAACCCCATCTGAAATAGGCTGAACACAGGGCTGTACATCTCAAGATGCTATCCTGGCCTGGCAGCACTCACCACTGTTGCTGCGTTTCCTGCTTATGTCAAGGGTTCCTGCAGAGCTATCGCCTTCCTCAGGAACTTCTGCCAGGTCAGCTGTCTGCAGGGACAGAAAGAGCAGATGAGATGGGAGAAGCCAGAAAAAAGTGAGCGATGAAGCGAAATAAGACCACGCAAGAGCCTTTGGGGAGTGCAGTACTTGGGTGCTATCAGAGCAGAGCAAGTCAGCCTAATTGTATTACAGAAAACATTGTATCTAGTGATGCACAACAAATAGCTACTCCACAGGGAGCAGTGAAAGCCCGGGAGGAGCTCCATAGCAAGTACAAAAGATTTCTGGAGTATAAAGTGAAGTGAAAGTTAAGGAACAAAGGATCATGTTAAACAATGTGGTTCTCTGTAAATAACTGAAGGGTTTTGGGGAAATTTGTAGATCCTGCAGGTATATTACATAGCTATCTACCAAGGAGACTGAACATTATTAGAAATTATTGACTATTAATTTATTAACCTGGAATACATTATTCAGTAAAATAACTCTAAAGTAAGGGTGATTTTAATTCTCTTAACATTCTGTGAAAGGAGCTGGAGTGTGATGGAGTTGGTGAAGTCCCTCTTTAAATATCTGCCCTCACTTTCTTTTTAAACAGCCACCTAGCTGCTATGGTGAGGGAAAAATGAGACCCAAATGTTGTTGCTAGAACTACTATGATTTCTTATTTGTACCGTATTAATGTCAATCATGATCAGGGACCCATTGTTCTAGGGTGTAGGAAAACGTGGGATGACATAATCTCAAGCCTCAGAAGTATACTCTGCATGAGGCACCAGATTCCTTGGTTAGGTAGTCAGCTTCTCCATGTATAGCCCGACAGGAACCAGGAGCTGCTCCAAACAACTCTGTCTGAATCTGACCTTATGAACTTCAGATTCTGAACTCTCCACACTTGACTTCTTTTGGATAAAACATCTTTGATAACCATAAAAAAACCCAAACCTTGAACTTCAGTGAGGGGCTCTCTCTAATCTGAAAAACTGTAAATCCTTATATGCTTCTAAGCTTTATTTATTTCTTGTTAACAGGATTTTAAGAACACGGAAGGATTTAACTTCATTATTCCATGACACTTTACAATTGTACTGCACACATAGCTCTGCCCTTTGCTTTGCAGACTTTTGCTTGTGTTACAGGATCAAAAGCCAAATGAGGAACATTCACCGCTTTTGTTCAGGAAGCACAAAATCTGAATTGCTTTATAGGTTTTTATATATTTTTTCCTTTTACTAGTGTTGACAGCAAAGCCCTTTTTAGAAAGTATTTTCACAATTTTATTTCCTCTGTCTAGTGCTTTCTGAGCTGCTTCTCCATCCAAGGATACTAATGAACAAAGAGGTTAGAGAGAGATTTATGCCACAGGTATCTTGTGGTTATCTTATCTCCCTCGCTATTTTAAGAGCCTTCTACTTTACTGCTCTGTTATACCTTGGTTTTAGGCTCAGCCTTTGGCAGCAGGTCCTGCCTGTCTTACATCTGGCACAAACAGGTCAGCCCTGGATGAGAAGGCAGTGCAATAGCAATGCTAACACAAAGTCAGTGTAGAGCATATCTAGGGATATCTAGCTGCTGGGCGAAGAAGGGAAAGGCTGGCTTTGTTGAAATAGTAAGTTCCAGCTATTTTTCAGCTCATTGCTATGGCATGTTCCTCAGTCTTCATACAGTAGATTCATAATTGCTGATTAACTTCATATTTTGTTGGGTACTACTGCATATGGGATGTAGTGACTGTCTTTTCAGTATATACCTCATCCAAAAGCTCCTGAAGAAACCTCAGTTACCTTTAATGATTTTTCAGTCAGGAGCTAGATGACAAATGGTCTAATAGAAATGACAGAGGTACAAAGCTGTTTTTGAGAGGAGCTGATCCACAAAATAGTAACAAGAACTGGGATCACATTTACATCACCTCAAGTGACTTCCTGTATAAATGTGGGTTGCAGAAGCACATTTTTGAAGGAAGCAGTAGGTAGTAAATCTGGAGCATATGGACACTTTCTTTTATGGGAAATGCAGAATCCAGGCTGAAAAAATCACAGTGGGTGCATCCACACTGCACAGTCATGTTAAAAATACCTTGGCTAGTTCAGAGCAAGGCAGCTATCTCTACTCCGCACAGAGACATGAACTGCAGTCCTGGAAGCTTCATGGCTGTAGAGGCAAGGCACAGCTGCTAAGTTAGTTGCCTTTGCTTTTAACTGCCTTCAGCAGGAGCAGCTATGCTGCTCTGATCCAGAGCTAGCCCTTTGACAGCTTGGACATCACCTGTGAGGTGAAGTAGGATCCTAGATGTCACCATGTCCCTGGTATCCCTAATTTGGTGACATGGCAGAACCTTGAAGCACTCCTCAGCTCCCAGGGCTGGGGCACAGCCCAGCCGCAAAGCCCCTGTGCTGCTGAGCCTCATAGCTGAGGACCACTGGGGAAAGATCTTAGTCCCTATACGTTATTAACTGCACACATGCTGCTAGCTCGCATGCTCTGGTGCAGTTTTACCCGTACTCTGTATCCCATCCCTGCTCTGGTCACTGGTCAGTGCCTGCTCCTGGGTCACACATCACAGTTGTACAGCTCCATGGCCCCATCATTTGGATCAGGGTTGTGTCTGCCCCTGGTTTTTATCCTTGTCTCAATCCACAGACTTGCGCTGGCAGAAGTTATGGTTTCACATGGCTTTTTTTCAGTTCTCTAATGTCTTCTATTTTCTGTATGCTGACACATGTTATATTCTCTCTCAGTCTCAATACCCTGGAGAAATTCCCATAATGAACTTGTGTTCCTCATTCTACACCCACACCCCACCTAGTTATGATCAGCTCCCTAGGGCAAACTGACACAGCATTCGTGATTTCTACACTTGAGTTGTCATTCATAATTCAACATAATGCTTTATTGATTTAGAAAGCAATAATTACATTTGTAGAACTTCTGTTTCAAAGTAAATTAAATAATTGAAAGAAAGAACTGTAATCACGATGCGACAGGTGGTAGAGTCACTTTGGGTTTTAAAAGAGAATGGAAATTACCAAATTCATTTTAAGGCACAAAGAGGGGTGAATAGAGGATGTGTCCTTTAACAATTCCCTTGCAGATTTCACTTAGTTCTTATTTAAATGTGTCTGTCTTCTTTCCCATCTGATAGATCTGTTTAGAGGCCACCTATACCACCTTAGGTTACAGTTCAGCCATGTGAGTGGGCATATACTTAAGTGTCAGGGAAATGTACCAAACATAAACAGATATTAGCACAATGTTAAATTAAACACGCAAGTATTTGCTCTGAGGCCTGGAGACCAAGTCTCATTATGCCTCTGTGCGTGGTGATTTTTATTCTGAGGTGAGTGCAGGAGACATTGTCAGATAATGTGAGTCTGATTTTTAGACATGAGCAACAGCTTTAGCCTCTGGTGTATTCAGGTGTGATTTTTTTTTTTTCTTTTTCTTTTTCTTTCAGCAGGGAGTGGGAAGGATGTCTTGGAAAAAAAAGAGAGCCTCAAGCATAGACTTGAGTGTCGGTTTATGAGAGGTGAGAGGGTATGAAACATTCTTTCAACACTATGGATGAGCTTCTAACCTCATGGGTCCCAGTACTGCTGAAATAACCATTTCTGTAAGGAAGAAATCAGTTGTTACTGTTGAAGTATGCATGGATTTAGCAAAGGCAGGGCTAAGGGAACTATCGTTTCCCTTGTCCTCCTGCGGCTCTTCTGTCATGGTCCTGAAGAAAGTGACTTTTATGATAGGAGAGAGTGAATGACAAAGATTAACATGAAAGTGAAAATCTCCCTGAATACAAGCAGCTGAGCACCCATGCCTTGCATTTGGGTTTTGGAGAGAGGAGCCCAAATCTGTGATGCCTCTCTTGTGAGCCTACACTGGGCAGTGGTGGAGGTACCAGTTCCTTGCCTTGTTGCAGTAACAGTGGCTTAATTTTGACTGGGCTTGTACTGTGGAGCTTGTACTTTTAAATCTAGACTCCAATCCATCGCTATTCACTTGCATGAAGGGTAAACGCCTGGCATCAACAACAGGCCAGATGCATCTACTCTGGCATGACAGTTAAGTATCTCTGCTCCACTTTTACAGAGATTTGCAAAACCAAAAGAATATACTTTCCTTTTCCAACCCAATAAAAGATTATTAATTTAATTTGTATTTTTCTCTTTTACTCAAGAGACATCTAAAAGATATTTAAAACCCAAGTTCGCAAAAATAATGTGTTCTCTGGTCTCATTTTGGAAGCTGAGAGTGAAATTAATTTTTTTTTACAGTTTGAAATACAAGCTTTGTGAACTCTAATACAAACTCCTGTGAATGAATATCTGTTGCTTCTTCGCAAAGAAAATAGAAGGATGTGGGATACTTACAGAGTTTCTGTTGGGAGAGTCAGACCCACTTCCAGAACTGCTTTTTTTTGTTTTCTGGGCTAAGGAAGTCCCAAAGCGGAGAGTTTCATACACAGGGTCAACCTTATTTCCACAGGCTGCAATGGAAGGAGAAAAACATGCATCATTCCCTTGAAGATATTTCTGGTCACGTTTCTGCTCCACTTGGAGAAACATCTGCCACTACCAACATATTGATGTGTATGCCATAGACACAAGTTGGGAGAGTATCCTGATAAAAAGAGTTTGATGAACTTAGTGGAACTGGCTTTTGCTAGTGATTTTCTGACACCTCTCTGCTCCCATAGAGATCATGCTCCCCTCACATAGGCCCTTCAGGTCCCTGGCCTTGTCTCGTCTCTCTTCAACTGCCATCCTCCTTTTTTAATCACCACTGATGCTGCCTACACAGAGGTAAGGAAGACAAACTACCAGGAGGCTTTAATCCGTATTTTCTGCCTGTTCCTACCACTGACGTCCTGGACTGCTCTCAACAGTAGGTGATTGAAGGGAGAAGCCCTGCATTGTGCCTGAGCATCCTTGTGGTATCGACCCTCACAGTGCTCCTACTTGGCTAACGTGGATACAGGATGGCCTGGATCTTCCTTGAAAGGTACTGGCACCCCACTGTAGGGCCATGTGGGATCTGAAGGCAGGTGTGAGTAAGTACCTGCTATTGGGAACATGCTCCAGGTTACTCAGCTCAGTCTAGGGGCAGCCAGAAAGGCCACCACCCTCACTGGTATCTGTTCAATTCTCACTCCCACTCTCCCTCATAGCTGTCCCCAAAAGTTATCTCCCATGGCAGGAGAAATTTATGTCTTCAATTGGCATGAGCAAATTCAGTTCAAATCCTCTTCTACATACTGCATTATTAGATCTCAGCATCCCTTGTGGTATAAGGCAGTAGACGTGTAGAAAACAGTACATCTGTTGCACTGTTTAGAAGAAGTGAAAATTTGGCCAAAGTACTGAGAAAATATATGGGAGTTTGAGTTTTGATGAGAACTAAGCACACCTCATTTTTTAGCCAGTTTGTTCAAAATGTTTCTATTACTTCTGACAAAAAAAGACCTATTTTTTACAAAGAGAAACAGATTAAATCCACGTAATTCACCTTTTTTTTTTTTTTAAACTGCTGGGAACAACAAAGTAAATGTCCTCAGACAAGTGAGTTTAAACTGACTGCCTAGTTTTGGCTTTCATTTTTTATACTGTCAGGCTTGTCTGGTCAGACTATCGGTGGGGAGAAATATTTTCCAGAATTAACTCTCCATTTCAGACTGCTTCTTTTCAGGAATTTGTTATTACAGTAAGCAGAAGCTGGTCTTTTAAATCCTTGGACAATGGGTAGATGTGGTTATTAATGAAAAATACAAGGAACCTGATAAGCATGGATGGAAAAGGACAGGAACTTAGCAATGTCCCCCAAAAACTGGACCAGGGTTTTGAATGCCTCCCGTTGTTTTGATCTCTCTGTCTTTTATCTGGTTCTTCCCAGCTCATACCTTCACCTCAATATTCCAGTCTTTCTTCCCTTTTAAGTTTCTACCTTGATCTCAGGTAGTTATTATTATAAACATGGTAATTGCTAAGAGGTTATATGTACAGGGGGGTTCAGCGAAACGCACAATAAACACACCCTCTTCTCTTCCAGCTTTGTATCTTTGAAGTGGTCCTTTCCTGAGATGGCAGAAGGGCATCCAGTCACCGAAAGGAGCTGGAAGGCTGCTGAGGGTAAATACCACGGCTGGAAGTCTGCCGCTGCTGTTGCAGAGCACTGCCAAGGGGAGACTGAATGGAAAAAGCAATCAAAACCTACCAATAGGCATCACTTCTTTGATGCAGCCAAACTGTTCATGAATGAGCAGTGGTGAGCTGTAGTACCGTCGAAATCCCTTTGGCTGGAGGGAGAGAAAGCAAAAACAAGTGAAGTGGACAGCTGCCATGGTTGGTGTAGTAGAATTAACCTCAGCTCTTTGGCTAATGGCGTAACAGTGCGGCAAGGCTGGAAGTTTGTCTCCTGTTGTTGAATCACTGTGGGGTTTAGAGATCAGGGATTTATTTCATTTTTCTCCTGCAAAAAAACACGTTTTCCTGTATTTAGGTAGAAGGAGGGGCTCAGTTTCAGCTCCCCTTTTTCTTTTGTCTTACACAAAAGCAGCACTAATTAATTGCAGCAGAAGTGCTGAATCATTAGAGGCTCTGGGAAATTTCCCTCTCCCTTTCTTCTTATGTAGTGTGAATTTGCATTGTTTTGCATTTACTAAACACACAACTATCTTTCCCCACCCTAACTCCAAATCTTCATGTTCCCATGTATGCACTTGTGAAACCCAAGGAATTTAGAGCCTTTCCACAGTTCTTTCTAGGGTTTGCTGCTGACTGACTGCAGATTCCACTGGTTTTTTTTGTCTTGTAAGGTCAAAACACTCCCCAAGTCATCACCAGATGTCCCCACAATGTCCATTTGTAGATAAAGGCACTGAAAAAACTCAAGCTACACCATTAAAGAATACCACAACATGACCAGTAACAGTGCCCTGTAGCTCTCTAAAACTCATTCTTCGAAGGTTAAACATTTCCTTTCTACTCAGGCAAAGGCTGAGTAGCCAAAGTGAAGGTTCTAACATGTAAGTCTTTGGAAACGCCCTTCAAGGTATTAAAAATTCACAAATGATCTCTCAGATTTCTAATCTTTGCAGGTTGTGAGAACTTCCACAGTGAGAAGTGGAAAAGCCTCATGGAGACGTGCACATTTTCTTGATCCTGTATACAGTATACATCAAAAAATGATAAACAACTGGTTCTTTTCTAATAAGCTGCAGTATAGATTGAGAAGGAATGAGGGGATTGATAAATTTGGTTTCTTAGAGGAATAGATTCCAGATTCTCCAGTCTCGGTTTGCCCCCAAACTAGATTCAGACACATGAGCTCATAAAACTCCCGTGAATTTGCTGGATGACTTCCTGCTGCAAATTTGGCCTCTACTTTTCTACTTTTGTAAAACAGTGACCACAAGAGCCAAGGCTGGAATAAAAAACCCCCATGAAACAGTTTATGTGATTTAATATTTGGCTTGTCCAGGGTTTTTCAATGAGGTCATTTAGCCCTTCACACACCAACTTCCTATACCAGAATGCCTCACACTAGGGCTATGATTATGGTTTAAATACATAAAGATTTGCCTCAGGTGTATAAACAACAGTAGCTTTCACTGAATACCCCTGGAGAGAAAAGATCTTTCCAGTGAAAGGTGAGTTTTCTACCTCTTTTGAAGTCAATGCTTGCAATTTTTCATTATTTAACATAGTGAAACTCTCTGGTTTTGGCTCATATTTGTCTCAGGTGCCTTCAGGTTGCAACAAATCTGAGATCATCTGAAACTTGAATATATATACTCTGTTTTCATATTCCAAATGGCCATTTTCCAAGTTCTTATTCAAACAGTGACCGAAAGAACCATAGTCCCATACAAGTCACCAACTTGGGTTAGAATTATCTCAAATGCAATGTCCTGCCTTTGCCGATAATGAGAATTTGCTGCTCAGAAGGTGACCCAGGCACTAAGGTGCTGCATCCATACACGGCAGGTTTCCCAGCCGTTCCGACTGTGAGATTGCTTCAAACTCTGTGTATCTCACTGTGAAATAACCTTTGGTTTTCTTTTTAAGATGACTTATGTTTTTTCTTTAAACCCTAACAGTGGAAAAAACCAATAAAACATAATTTGAAGGATATGTCATTTGTTAAACTCCATTGAAATATTCTGACTAATTTATAGCCTTCTTTGAGAGATTTACACTACAGCAAGCACAGTTTAAATCAAGGGAATTAATTCTGTGATTTAGCTGAATTTGGATTATGTAACTGTATTTTCACATCCAGAGAGCAGACCAGATTTGTGTGTTGTTCAGGTTTTTGGGTAGGAGCAATTGCCCAGACTGGTAATAGGGCACTACCTGGCTTTACTTTTCCTGCCTCAGCAGAGTGACCTGGCGTCAGTTCCGTTAAAGCACCAGCTCAATGGCAGCTGGGGGGGTTAGGTGCACAAAGCGGCTCCAGCACAGGCTGGTGCCTCCCAGTGCGCTCGCTGCCCTGAGCTGCTCACTTACCAGCTTGCCCATGCAACGCTGTTGTCCAATACTGTCTGCACACTTGTGGTGGATGCTCATCTTACAAGCCTTACAGCGCAGGCCGTGCTTAGCGTTCGTCCCTGTGAAATGCACAGAAATGATTGAATTAGACAAAATCGATAGTTTCCGTGCATTTAACAAATGACCTGAAAGAACTGATGGGGAGGTCAGTTGCAGGAGAGTAAATATTGACAGCATTCTTCGCCTTGTCTACTATTTTTTATATGCATTTATACATACATTTTCTTTACAGCCTCTCCATTTTAGGCATTTCTCCTCCAGGGTCTTTCCTAGACTACTGCTGCCTTTAGATGTATATTGGATTATGCTCTCTTCTATGATAGTCTTATCAGTGATGTTTCCGCCTCATGAACATGAAGCAAAATCTCTGCTGTTTTGCAATGGCTTGGCGTGAGAGCTGTGCGTGGCTGAGGGAGCCGCTGTAGGAGCACCCAGGCTCTGGAGCTGCCCTGGGGAGCCAGGCCGTCAGCAGAGGGCCAGGCTTTCTGGGTGAGAAGTAGCTCCAGGGATGTGTGAGAGGGCTAAGCCAGCTCCCTTACCATTGCCCACACATGCACCCAGGGACTGCTGTTCTCACCTCCCTGGGCCAACGCTCAGAGGGTGCAGCAAGGGCTCCTTGAAAATCCCTGAGTGAGGCAGTGAGCATGACATCAGTCTGACATTGGTCTCCTTCACTTGCAGTGAAAAATGTCAGAGGTGCAGGTATGGGAGCTGCAGGAGAAATTTTGCCTTACAGAAGCAGACTTCTCCCACCTAGGCAACGGTAGTTCTGCATTATCTTCAATGTGGACCTCCTCTTAAATGACAGAGCCAAGACTGTTTGCTCCCAGGCAGCAACAGCCACTCTTATTCACACACCCATAAGACTTCCTAAACTACACAGAAGCAGTTAATCTGCAGCAACTCTTTTATCCCCACAGGACTGTATAAATGTAATGAGTAAACAACATGTCAGTTCATTATCATCTACTGTGAGGGTGAGTAAGAAACAAGGTAGTAAAAAAACCCTAAAAAACTCTTGACATTTTAACTAGCCCTCATTAGTCAGACACGATAGAAATATTACTCAGAAGGATCCTGCATCTGAAAGTACTCATGTAGCTCTTAGTTATTTGAGTAGTCAACACCGTGTACATGCTGCTGACTTCATTCAGTGAAATGCTATGTCTGAAAGAAGCACTTCAGGGAAGGACTCGTCAAGTCGGTGACAAAACCCAAGGCTTGACAGGACCACTTTCAGGGGAAGAGGTCCCTGAAGTGGCCACTTTCAAGCCAGGGAGAGGCAGGCTGGAGGAGCTGGGGGCGGTTGCAGTGAGCTCAGATGTTTCACTCGTGTGCTTCTTGGAGGACAGGGAACTGACATCCTCACCGCCTTCCTACTGAGACTGCTGGAGAGATGGGCAGTGAATGGGGTTGAGTGTGGGGTGCACCCCAGGGACTCCCATGGAGCAGGGAGAGAACCTGCTCTGCTCTTGCTGCCTGCCCGTCCCCGCTTGGCTGAGCTGACGCATGACGCCTCACCGCTTGGGTACGTGCAGACGTCTAGCCTCATTCCTGGGGTCTTTTTCCCTAGAAAACACAGGATTTACTAGAAGAAAACATCCCTGGGTTTGGGTGTTGTTTTTTTTTTCTTTTTTCTCTGCGTGGTTTCTCTGCATTTGAATTACTCTGCTGTGAAGATTTTTTGCAGTTATAGTTTCTTTTCAATAACACATGCTCAAACCAATATTGATTTCTGCGGCTTTGCGCGTTTATTACTGATGATGAAATGCTGAATCACCCGTCCTGATGATCAAAAACTGACACTGTGAGAAAACAGGACTTCCTCCACATTTTTTTACTATATTTATAAGCTGGAATGAAAAAAAAAAAACCCAACCTAAAATGACTTCATACTTTGCCTGTACAACACATATTTAGTGTCAGTGCTTACACGGTCTAATTCTCCTCTCACACTGGTCTGTACTGCCGTAAGTCTTATCTGATTTACCAAGTTACTCCTGAGATGCAGCTGAAAAGGCAGTCAGTCTCACAATCCTTTCTGCCAGTTGTGTTACGCTCTTGCAGCCATTTTAGGGTTAACATTACAAGGTGGATCCTTACATGCTGTGACCACATGATCACAGAATATATGCATTTGTCGATACAACTGCACCTCCAAATGATGTGCATGATGAATGCAAAATATTTGTGCTACTTTCAAAAATCAAACCCCAGCTTTTTCAGAACAGAAATCTGTGGTCAGAAAATGAGCAAGACAATAAATCACAAAAAAGCAACACTATATTTCTATTGCTGAATGCCATTTGTTACCTGTGGGTAGGTAAGTTGTGGCTTCAAAGACAGGAAAAGTATTTCAGGAGTACACTTGAGTCTACAAGAAGTTTTTGTAAATCAAAACTAAATTCCCTATAACTACCAAAAGCTTCAATCTTTAATTGATTGCCCTTTCTAACTACTTAGTTTACTGTGGGTCTAGGCAGCTTGGAAATAATTTGCATGTATCTCCCCACCTCCCACTGATGAATACCTAAAGGGCTTAAAGAAGAAGCATTTATTCTGTATTTACACTTAACCACCCTATCTGAAGCTCTGAAAATGACATTTTCTTTTTTCCCCCAGGTTAGTTAGTTCTTCTTCAGTTTCTGATCTGCATCACACTAAATCAAATGTCCTCAGAGAATCATGGCTAAGCTGTTTCAAAACTGCATGCCAGAGATTAGACAACTACATACTGGCAATGTATCTGATCCAAAAGTTCCTGGGATTCAGAACTGAAGCACAGCCACAGCTCACATTTGGTGTAGGACAGATCCACATTTGGTATAGGTATAAACGAGACCAGGGTTTGACCTGTTGCATCAGGTTTTGGCCTCCCATATAAGCAAGCTTGTTGACTTTGCAGTTGCCTGAATGGGGCTGGTTTTGGAAGGCATCCTGGTAGTGTGAAATGGGGAAAAAGCAGGCAGAACATGGATCTTGCAAACAAGTTACCTAAAGAGTGAGAGTTCTACAGTAATGCTGGTGCAAGAGAAGTATTTCATTATGCCCAAAGTGGTGGCACAAGATACAGTACTGTGTTGAAATATTATTCGCAAATAAATTCTCCCAGAGAGCATGAGGAAGCTGGGAATTTGGTCTGAACATGTATCAAATAGTAGAAAATAAGTGGTATTAATGACTAAAAGTAAAGAATGACATTGACAATGACAATAACACCACCACCACTAACACCACCACAATGGAGTGGAGTATTTTGGGGGAATTTGTATCATTTCATTTATTTGCCATAGGGTACTAGGGCTTGTTTGAAGTTGGAAGTCTCTCTGGGGTATGCTTATTTCCACTGGGTTAATCTTTCTGCAGAGTGAAGCATGGGGGAGGAGAAAGGAGAGAGTTCACATTTGAGATGGCCACAGCAGTGTCTGGAAGGGGCGGCGTTCCTGCAGAAGTAATGAAGTCTGGGATACTAAACCACTCTCCTCAGGGACTTCTGCCAAACGTACTCTGATGACCTGCAAGCATGACCATCACTCTCTTGCTTGCTTCCTGCCCCTCTAAATAGCTGACTGCAGCCTACCATTTATTCCCATGAGCAGATATTCCCCTATGCCAACCTTAAAGCACAGCTTTAAGCTCTCACTAAAATGTCTTAGCCTACCTGGAATCATTTCAATTTGTGGTGGGTCAGAAATAGAGGAACTAAAAGCTTAGCAATTAAGCTAAACTTGGAGTACCTTAACTACTTTTTTCCTCTGCTTTTCATTCAAAGGGGGGAATAGACTAACAGCTTTGATGGGCTTTTTATTATTGCCTTTGAAAAGTAATCATCCCTCCCAAATCCTTCTCCAAAGACCCTTACTACAGTTACTTAATCAAATTGTTAAATACTGAGCATGCCAGAGCAAAGGTTCTGCTCAGTCACCTTTTGATTGCAATCTAGGGATGTGATTGTCACTATTTTCATCCAAGGCACACTACTTCATTCACTGGACAAGGTGGACAGTGTTCAATGAATGGACAGCTCTATTCAATACTTCTTTTTTACTTTAATCCATCAATATATGTCCTTAAGCATCATCTCTTGAGTACCATATTAACCTAATTACAAATACAAGGTGATTAATAGCCTCATGGGCTTCCCTTTGCAATCATTGTGTTTGTCTCCTTATGCCTTGCAATACAAGAACATTAGCTAAAACTTGGATGGGATGGCTTCCATTTGAGGGACTAATTGATCAAACTGCCAGAGGTATCACTAACAGAGCATTATTTGTCCCAGATGCTGACGTTTACACTGTAAAAATCGCAAGCTGCTAAAACTGGGGGTTTAGAATGGAAAGTACTGGACATGGTTAGCTGACTCGTAGTGTCCATAAACATAACTGTCAATGTAGTAATGAAATTCTTATAGGAAAAACAACACTCACACATACATTTGCACGTATGTCCTCTGTGTTCTATATACTAGTGTATTTATTAATTATCTCACAGCCTGTAATGGCTCGTATGCCTTTTGCAAATGAAAAAGCCAAAACTGACAGAGGAAACGGTGTTTCACTGGAAGCAAATGAAGAAATTTCATGTCAGGATACCCGAGTAGCTCTTAAATAAACTTACAAATGAGGTTCTGCCACAGTCTTTTTGTTCAGATACCAGCTAATGCATCCAGACACCCAGCATTGGAAGGACACATTGTTTTGAGAAGCAGGTCACGTTTAATAATGCCTTGCTAGAAATACTCTGCGACTGGGTCAGCTCCCATTTGAATATCTAAACCAGTGGCTAGGTCTTCCAGAACAGCCATGGAAAATTCAATCTTAAACTGTTCTGATAACCTGCCCTTAAATATTACCAAAAGGACACACTGCATCACTTTCTTAAAACTAAGCCTTTTTTGGAAGAAGCCTAAATTGAAGCAGAACACCTCAATATAGGTGAATGCAAAGATTTGGAGGCAGAGAGAGACAGAGGAGAGAGGGCACAATTTGATTCCAAGTCTTTATGTCTGTCTCTCCTACAAAAGTCATTTGGTGACTACTTTACATTTCAGGAAAATGACATTAATCCTAAGGAATGCAAATTAGAATTATGTTTGTTACACACATTTGAAGGGAACCTTTATCATCCTCTTGGCCAGCACAGCTATGGCCGCTGCACTGTTGGCTGATCCTTTTGGCCTGCTGTTTCGATACTCAACATAAGATTAATAGCTAGAGAGGGAAAACAAGTCCTAGCGCCTGGAGAAATTTGAAAGAAAACTGCAAATGTTGGTAACAACATGATGTTGCACTGCCTGTATAAAGATAACTATATTTGGCACTTATGCTAAAGTGGAGAAAAAAAAAAGAGAAAAAAAAAAAAGGAGAGAATAAAAAGATTCAGGTCTACAAGAGAGAAAGAGAAGGGAAAGAGACACAGAGAGACTGTCACCTCCAGCTAATCCAGCTATGACCCAACCACTATTTTTTATCATTTCAGTTTTGATTTTAAACTTTCATAAATAAATACATTTAAAATTACATATTTTCCATAGAACTTCAACTTCTTCTGTGGGAGGCAGATAAAAATAATGAGTGCCTTGCCCCCTTCTCCCCAAGCGCATTTGCAATTGTCACCAGAAAGCTGTCTCCATGCCAGAATTTATGGGAAATGGAGAATTTTAAGCAACCTGGGCCAGTACCATAGCAGTGAAGGGTTTAGTATGTCACCTTAGAAGGAGAAAGAAAAGTCCCTGAAATGGCACTGGTGCCCCCGCAGTCATCGCTAAGCCTTTGCGCAACGTTCTCTCCCACCCCCTTCTTCATTTTTAATTAATTGTTTTTGCGTAAATGCTCTGATGCCGAAAGGGAGACTATTTTTAAAAAATTCCTCCTTGGCTACTTCCTGCCCCCGCGGCTGGCTGCTGCCGGACATGCACTCGCCCTCCTCCTCCTCCTGCTCTGCCTCAGTCGAGAGCTGTGGGTAGATCAGAGAATGGCATTTTTTATGCAGGACAGTTTCAAAATTAAAAATCTTGAGCCTAATTTCGCCAAATCATGAGGTTTGTAAGGATGAGCTGGACACCCCTTTGGTCACCTTTCCTTTGCCTTCAGCCTCTTCAGGTGCCTCCCGCCACCTCAGGAATCACCCCCTTTCTCTGCTCTAACACCTGGCACCCTTCTGCTTCTTTTTCTTAATCGATGGTGGGCCTCCACTGCCTGCCCCAGCTGACGTTGTGGAGAGGACAGAGGCATACACTTTCAGCTGGTCATCAGGCAAGTTATAGCTCAAACCCAGAACCCAGATTTCCCCAGCCACCCTAGATGGCTACCCGCTGGAAGTCATTGCCATCTGATGCCTGAGTGATGATTCAAGCTGATGCATGTACAGTTGCCAGATGTGTTGACTGATACACAAATATTCACCTCACATAAAATTACCAGTACTATTAGCAATCCTCCCGTTGCACTTTCCACTGCTAAATACAGGACTGAATGGATCATTCAAAAAAGCAATAAAAAGATGACAATAATTTTGTGGTCTGCTGTGTACTGCTCCTAACTGGCCCACAGATAAATTTATTATGGCAGCTCTTGGCATTGTTATTTTGATGATTCAAATGCATCAATTTTCCTTTTTATAGGAAGATGGAATTGCGCTGTATGAATACCCTTCTCTTTTGACCTGACTAGAGTCTACACTCCTTTGAACATTGTGGCGAAGCCACTCTATGAATGAATAACAGAAATGCAGGATAAAAAAGTTCAAAACACACAGAAAACTAGGCAAAAGTCTTATTTAAGCAATGTTTCATGATTAGTGGCAGCATGGGATTGACTTCAAAGTTTTTACTCTTTAGCAAGGGTGGGGTTTTAGTGGTTTTTTTGTGGGTTTTTTTTTTTTTTTACTATAGTTAAATCTCTCAGTTCAAAATGTGCAGAGCTGTGGGTAGGTTAAATCACTAGCTCCTTAGTATGGGGGTACACTGTACAGGGATGTCCAACAACATGTGAGAGTTAGAGGAGGAACCACTCCATTTGGACCAAGTTGCCAGATCTGGACCTGACACCTTGACTTGTTGGAGTTCCCCTGAATCCACCTTGTGTCAGTCTAAACCAAATGGGGTGCAGGGAGATGCTGGGACTTGTCTATTTATGTTCTGTAGAACAGGACTTGATATCCAACCATGGTACCTGTCCTGCCAAATTAATAAATTTTAGATTACATGTCACAGAGAGGTGTGGGTCATTTGAGCATCTACCACATTCAATTTCCCCATAACAATATCCAGTGTTCAAATAGCAAGAAAAGTTGCCTTGCATGTAGGCAGGCTACAAAACAGTGCATAAAATTAGAACTGACTTCCTAGTGACATAGTTTTCTTTAGAAACAACATGATGAGAAAAAACTGAGGCAGTAATAGGCAGGTTTTTCTTCAAGGCTATTACAGAGAAGAAAAATATCCCTGCTAAAATAAAGTCCTTTCTAACTTCATGGTTTTAAATCATACATATCAGCAATAGGAAATGCCTTTATTCCTCTTGCAAATCAACTCTGTAACTTCTTGACAAAGAACTTCCAGTGCTGCCAGACCTTTTATTCTGTGGTTCAGCAACAATGAGGCTTATTCAAAATGCAAGTAGGCCTTTCCTGGATTTTGGTGCAAAAGTGATTCTCATTCTTAATTTCTGGTGATCAGAAGAGGATGAAACTCACTGCCCTGTGCTGAAAAATTTGGCCATAAGAGGGTTGGTTTTTTTTGCAATGCATTTTCCACATACTCAGCAGCTTTGCTATAAATGTCTGTCCCTGAAAGGAAATACCCACCTCCATACTGCTTAAAATACCATCTCAGGTTTTTTGTCATCTAAATGTTAATTAAGATGTTGGACCGACATAATAAATAACCTAATAGGTAACTGTTATCGAAAGAAAAAGTCCCAGTCCTCTAAAAACTAAACACAATAAATCATATCTAATGTTCTTTGCTCTAAATAAATTGTCACTGATATCTCAATACCTACTTTCCTAGACAAATTTCTAGACAATTTTCTAGACTGCTGAACCTGCGCTTGTAGATCTTTGCACTGGGCTGTTTTGCTGAGAAAGAAAGGAGCTCAAAGAAAATAGGCATAGATTTCCCTATGGGAAGTAATGTTGAACTGCTCCAGAGATGATGATGGTACCAGGGCTGAACAGGACAAGGGAACATGGAGAAATTAAACCTGGCGTGGTGTTCCAAAGGAGGACAAGCAGAGATCAATGGCTGATCCTGCTTTCAGTAATATTAGCAAACACAGTGTGTTCAGTAACTCTTCTTGTGATGAAGATGATGAAAGTCAGATTTCAAACAAGATCTCCGTATTGGCAGGCTCGGGTTATATGTACCTGTGTTCTTACATGTGTTGAAGTGAAAAGCAGCCTAGTTACAGTCTTGTTAGTATGTGTTGAGACACTTTGAAAAAGCAGTTGAATTTTGTAGGGCCACTTATATGTGCTGAAACCTTGATCTTTCAAGGGCCTTGTACCATTATAGAGGAGTTGGAAAACAGAAAAGCAATATCTGAACAAAAACTATGCTGCGGAATGAAGAGCAGAGCTCTGCGCTTGCTGAAAATGTGGGAAAAGAGTTACAAAGAACGGTCTGCCCTCAGCAAGGGGATTTAATATCCTCTCTGGTCTGCTAATGGATTTTTAACATTGCCTGTTGCTTACAGAGCTCCATCACCAGTAGGCTTGAAATGAGAGGCTGCTATATGCCAGAAGATTAGGACAATCAATTAGGACTATAAAAGGTTTAGTTAAAAAAACCCCTCCAGATACGTAAATAGCCAGATACTCTCTAGCCTTCTGCTGTTTCAAACATAATGAGATTTTTGGCTCTTTCCTCCTGTAGCAGTAACGCTCCCTCACCAGCACAACTTCTGGGTGTTGCTCCTGGTCTTTGTTAGCGCAGACTGACTGGCAGCGCCTACAACAATGGGCCTCGCACGTGAAATGCTGACACCTGACGTGAAATGCTGACGCGTGACTTACCACGCTAAGATTCCTCTCCCTCCCTCTTTTGCCCATCTCACAGTAGCTAGTGATGGAGCTAGGAAGTGGAGCAACAGAAGATAACTGCACGTGTCTCCACCTAAAATCTAGCACGGTCAGGACCTAACCACAGACAGGCTTCTGCTCCAAAGCCGCTTCTTCCCTTGGATCACACGTAGCTGAGGAGGACTCCATCAGAAGCTGCAGGTGTAAGTGGCAGCATGACTTGCTCAGACTAAAGGTGATTCAGGGCACCACCATAAGTAACTGGGCAGTTATACCAGTCTGGTGGGATCAGTTTTCAGGGAAGCTATTTTTACAGTTAGTCACAATGTGTTGCTTCTTTACAGGATTTTACAATCACATTTTGTAACAAAGTAGTTCAGTTTCTTTTCCTCAGCTGTCTCGAAAACAAAAAATGAAATTGTAAATGTGGAAAAACAATAAAACAAAATCTTTCAACGCAAGCGGAAGTTTTTTAAAACTTCTTTTTTTCCAGAAAGAGTTAGTTATTTCAGTGAAATCACACAAGTCAGGCAGTAAAACACTTCCATTTACTACTGCCATCTGCTCAAAGAGGCAATCTGGGCCATCACTGTTACAACCTGAAAGAATTTAGTACCTGACACATAGCAGTGCTGACCTACAGCACATCTACAAGTGCAATTCCATGTGGTATCAACTACTGTTTAAATGAATAAAAAACCCTGTCAAATGGTTGTACAGAAGTTTCTGCAGCTCAGCCATGCAAAAAGAGTATTACCTGCCTGGGGAGCAAAAAAAAATGGAAACTAAACTGAAATTTTACTTTATTTCTAAATATTTAAATAATTAAGCCAAAAGTACTAAAAATCTGCTTTCTGAGACTTTGTCTATCAGTAGGAATAATTCTATGCATCACTCATAAATTGTCCATGGCTAGAAAGTATTTGCATTATCTGAATTCACCCTGGATTCAAGCAGGAACAACCCAAGCCAACTCAACCCACAGCTTTTCTCTTCGCCACATGTGGTTTGCACTAGCAAGACTATGTGGTAAAGCCTTAATTAACATAGACCATAATTGTGTGACCACTATTAGACATAAGAAAACCCACAAGGGTAGCAACAGGCTTGGTAGCTACAACTGTCTGGCCTGTATAACGATATAACCTGTAACAAAAGACTAGCAACATCCATCAGATAACCTTGCTTTTAGCAAAATGATTTCCAGCACAACAGGAGCTGTAGTGGGAAGTCACTGACGGTATCATTTGGAGGAAAAAAACCCCAACAACAAAGCAGATCCGAGTGTCATAAAGCGCTGGCACGTAGCTGGATCTCACTAACAGAGAGCTGGGTCAATATACATGTTCAGATTTAGGAGCTGCCATAGGCAAAAATAGCTGAAATTGTGAACACAAACAGGCAGCAGATAGCTGTGTGTATGTGCATGGGTGAGTGTGTAAAACTGAACTCCTGAACTCTCAGACTGGAGCCTGCTACTTCGCAAGATGCAACCAGTATGGGCTGCTAGGAAATTTTGATAATGCTTTGACAAAAGAAAAGTGATGCATCCCAAATGCTCCAATCAGCAAAGAGAGAGAACACCGGTCCACTAGTTAAGAAGCTGACCATGTGCTGTTCTTATGCACATACACTATTTAGGCTGGAAGAACTGGGATCTTGGTTTCCAGAAAGAAGATCTGGTGCCAAGAGATGGGTTCCAGAAAGGACGAAGTGGTCTCAGAAAGAAGAGGAGGGCCCAGAAAGAAGAAAGTGAAAATCCTGGCCTGAGGAGAGGTCTGGGAAACAGGGGAAGATCCTGGAGATGAGGAAGCCATGGACATCAATGCCAGGGGATGCCCAGGGACCCTTCCTGGTGACACCTGAGATGGGTAACTGCAAACAGCATCACAGCAGGAACTGACATGACTTTCTGCCCAACCTTCCCAGGCCAGCAGTGACCTCCCTGCAGGGAAGGAGAGACCTAGGGATTGAAGTGCTGGCAGGGTGGGAAAGAGGGAGTGTGAGAAAGAATAAGTAGGGTAAAAGCTGTAATGTCACGCATTGATCAATAAGCCTGATATCCAGATCCTCTCTACACTGGCATTTATGATGTCTCACCCTTGACAAGAATTCAGAATAATTTTTGATTCTTTTGTTAAGGAAGAGCCTAGATTTCCAAATGGGGCATTTTGAAAGCACATCTGTGAGATACACCCAAACCCCATCAACGTCTTAAGTGTTGAATTTTCTGTTGCTCTTCAGAAAAATCTCTGTTTCAGCTAACAAAGTTTGTTGCCCTTGGAGAACATCACTAAGCAGTTCACTCTACCAGAGTGTGTCATCATCTTGTTACCAAAAACAACTGCTCATCAGAGGCTATTGCTCATCTGCTGCTCTCCAAGAGAAACCATTCCGCGTCCTCCCTTTTGGTGCCATGTGAGACCCGTCATACGCCAAGGCTGTCCCATTGTGCTGGTTTTGGCTGGGATAGAGTTAATTTTCTTCATAGTAGCTGATAAGGGGCTGTTTTGGGCTGAAAACAGTGTTGATAACACAGGGAGGTTTTAGTTATTGCTGAGCCAAGAGAGCCAAGGCCTTTTCTGCTTCTCACCCCACCCCACCAGTGAGCAGGCTGGGGGTGCACAAGGAGTTGGGAGGGGACACAGCCAGGCCAGCCAACCCCGACTGACCGAAGGGACATTTCATACTGTACGGTGTTACGCTCAGCAATACAACTAGGGTGAAGGCTGACGGGGAAGCTGCTGCTTGGGAAATTGCTGTGTATCAGTCAGTTTGTGGTGAGCAACTGTTGTCATTTGCATCGTTTCTCTTTCTTGGGTTTTATTTCTCTCTCTCTCTCTAATTTTCTGTTTCATTACAATTTTTTATTATTGTTATTATTGTGTTTAATTATTAAACTGTTTTTATCTCAACCCATGAGTTTTCTCACTTTTACCTTTCCAATT
>VWZZ01002652.1:36273-159158 GCA_013399095.1 Psophia crepitans
GGGGGGGGAGTGAGTGAGCAGCTCTGGGGCCTTAGTTGCTGGCTGGGGTTAAACCAGGAGACCCACCCAGAGGTTATTAATGGAAAATGGACTTCCATGCTCAGCTGTGTTGAGGGACAAGCATCAAGTCAAACAGACCAAGCACCTTGGTGTAACCTTTCCGTATTTGCTAGATGTAACAAACACTGCAAGACAGACAACATTCCACCTTGCAGCTATAAACAGACGTGCAGATGAACCCCTGATGATGCCAACATGCTGTGCCTGGGCTTACAAAGAAAGGCAAAGTGGTGGAACAAAATGAGGCTTGACATAGCAGCCTCTCATTTCAAGCCCACTGATGATAGAACTCTGTAAGCAACCAGCAAAGTTAAAAATTAATCCCCATGCTTCAGAAGAACACTTGGGACAGCACAAAGTCTGTCTGGAGAGTTTCATGTGCCGCATATCTTGCAATATGAAAGATTGCTACACTTCTGAGAGGTGCAGCTAGAAAAACAGGCAATATCAGCACTGCAAATACAAGTTCCCTTACCAAGACGCCCAATCCTCATTTAGAGGGATCTTCCTGTGCATTAAATCTATAGCCTTTCTTTTGTGATTGCCGAGGAAGCCAATCAGGAACATACTATGGCGTTGTTGTTCACACTGGCTCAGGGATTATACCAGCCATAGGCCATTTCCTCTCTCGGCTGGGAAAACAGAATTGTTGCAGGGAGGGGTGGGAAGACATAGCTACTTTTTTTTTTCTCCCCTTTTTTCTTTTTCCTTTTTTCTTTTCCTTCCTTTCTTTCCTGCTTCTAAGCCTTCTATTAAGCAGAAAATAATCTAGTGGTCAAAACAAAATATTTCAAAATTTTCAAGATCACTGCCTGCATGTTATAAAGGAAACTACAATGCAACCACGATTTTCAACTGCAGAGTGTGTCTTCAGAATTAGAAGTCAGAAAGGGGATCCCACGTGTGTGCAGCATCCTTCAACATGTAAGGTAAACTTATGTCAAAGAAGGAAAGTTATACATTGTGTATACCTGGAAAACTAAAATTTAGGCAGTTTAGAGAAAGTAATTACTGAAGTTGCATTCACTTGCATTCGTACTACCAAAGCAGAAAGAGCATGCGATGCTCCATGTGAGCCACAAAGATCACTGCTCTCTGAGACATCTTTCTACATTAAGGACAGCAACAAGAACTGTGGGTAGGCATTTTACCCTGCGTGACGGCAATGCTTTATTTCTTGCAAAAGCATTTCTGCTTATCGCCCCATTTTATGGCTTCTGCAACTCATACTAAGGTGAAGCTCCTAATAATTTCGCTTCTAGATGATGCTTTTGTTAGCCATGTGGCAATGTAATTATCGATGTAACAGCAATATTCTGGTAGACAAAGACTCTAAGTGGAAAAATAATGTTTTTACTAGAAAGTCAGCTTCAAAGAAGATGCATTTAATTTGCTTATCTGAAAACACCCGACGTCCCATATGAGCTCAGCAGAAGTGCAGAGCAGGACATAAAAAAAAGAAATCCTGTATTCTGCCTCATCCCTAGGTGTTTAACAAACCTTAAGCTTACCATTATGTTCTTTGCTGATCTCAGGAGCAATGGCCACAACTGAGCAGGGTGGTTGTTTTCAATGTAGTTTTTGGCCAAAAATCATCTTAGTTAACATCACGTTAAAATACTGATTGTAGATGTGCTGGGAATTTTTATTGTTTTCCATCTAATTAGGCAGCAAATGCTGGTCAACATCTTTAAAGTCTCTTTTCACTGAGGATTAGCTGCAGTTTCTTATTAATAGCAATTTCCACAAAATTACAGTGAGCTTGAAAATTATCTAGTAACAAATGTGAAACATGCTTGGTGCTGTTCAAGGACAAATTAGAATTTAAAATATATTTCCACCCTCTTTTCTCAGCTAAGCAGTTCCTGATTATCCAATTTACTGATAACATTCTTGCCTCATCTCAGAGGAGGAAGCCCTCCCAGAGGATAAACAGACTAAATATTTCCTTTCCAGTATTTGCTTTAAAGTATGTTTAACTCTTTATTACCAAAGAAAAATATTAATTTAATGTGGGGATAATGTGTGGCCCTCTGTAGCTACTTTACAAATGTGAGGCTGTGTGAATTGGATACTTTTTGTCATGCTCATTAAAAAAAGGAGACATACTGATGGAGCACACCTATACTGCATCTACCATATGTGTTTCTACCTCTTTCTCTCTGTTCATCCCCACTTTATGTATTTTAATAGACAAGCATCCACTTTCCAGAAGTTTTGCAGAGTCCAGATGATATTATCTATACCTAACTAGTCTATAACTAACAGCTAACTGCATACTGGACAGTTTGATTAATATAATACTTCATATTTCCAGAAGGCTTTTGTTTAGTTTTTCTTGCAGGGCCTCTCTCGAAAGTGGGAACATCTATGCTTATGGAGATCTATTAATTCAAGAAAGAAATCATAGGAGAAGCCAGGTTCAATTTCAAGCTAATAGATATATTAAAATTATTACTTTACATCAATTTTTTGCAGATGTGTGTTAAAAAATACCATGGTTTTGTTTGCCCTAAACCCCAGCAGAGCAGGTCAGAGAGGACAGAGGTAATTCTCACTCACACTGATTCTCAAAAGCGCTAGAAGATTTAGGTGCCCAGAGCCAGTCAGCATCAATTGGAGTGAGAACCTAAGCCTCCTAAAATCAGGAGTGGATATTCTGGAGGGAAGGAGGAGGGAGAGAGAAGGACTTTAGGTCATTCAATAACATATGGGGTAGCTCCTGGTACCAGTCACTGACATGGCTGCACAATTGCCCATTTTCCTCACAATCAAATCCAAAGGAGACCTGATGCAGCTGCTTTTGAAAACTTCTTTCCATAGGGAAACTCTTTTCCCTCTTGCACAAATAATAAACAACATTCACACACACACCCCTCCTATTTTATACTGTAATAGTCTATTATCTGGAAAATAGATCTGTAAAGGCTCAGCTGTGACTGCACAAGTCCTTTGGAGAGGTAGACATGAAGTTGTTTCCACAAGCTGTGGAGGGGCATCTCCTCACACTGGCAGCTCTTTACTGTTCTCTACAGGGGACAACTCTCATGCTGATGCAGTGACAACATGAATCTCTTCCTCCAATATCATTTGGGTTGGGAGATGCTAGAGAGACTGGAAAGAGTGGAGGGCAGGGTGAACACTGACTGAATAAGTTTTTTTTCCTTTATCCTGCAAGAAATGCCTCAGTAAATATTTTTATTTTTTTTTCTTTTTAAGAGCTCTGGAGGAGTCCTCCAAACCACCACAGCTTTGGAAACACAGCTTCAGTTACAGTCATGCTTCCCAGGAGTACTTCTACTCTGCCTAGCTGCCAAGCAGTGGTGATCAATCTGTGACTGTTTATCGCATCCTTGTCTACCTGGATAATGCTAAATAAAGGCAGGCTTGGATCAAACCAGAATGTCTACTTAATGTAGTGAGGCGGCAAGCTTAGGAAAAGACAAGAGTATTTTTTATGAGGGAGCTGATCAGACTGGAGGCAGAAAGCACTGTGTCATAGTTCCTGTGAAATTTTGCTATATTTAATAAACATCCACATAAATTACAGTTATATAAACACTTCCTCAAACTACAGAGTTTTTCCATTACTTATTAGCTGCAGTTACTGATAGTCTAAGAAAAGAGGTTCAGATGTAGCAACTAACATAAATGGGGGACCATACCTCCCCCATCCAGATCTCTCTCTTTCCTTCATTCCTTCACTTGACAAGCTGGGCCAATTTATCAACTTTGAGCCTGGCTTTATGTAGAACGTTGCGTTACAGCTCTGTGGATAAAAGTGGTTCAAAGTTCTAGTAGCCACAGCAGCACAGTGAAATAAAGAAATACAGGCTGCTTTTAAAAGATGTGGCCAGAACAAATTATTCACGGCACTTTGTTGGTTGTTTGAAACTCCAGAATGACTGGCTAAACCGGAACAGACGGTGGTGGGAGTGAGTCAATACTGAAACGATAGCACAATTTCACTGCTTAAACACTGTTGATTAGTAGACTGGAAGTAAACTGTGCTAGGCACTTATTACTGGTTTTATCTTTTTTTCGTTACTTGGTTTTTTTTCTACAAGTTTCTCTGACTGGAACCTAGTTAGTTCCCTGAAAAGGCAGGTATTGAGTTATTTACCACCAGAGCTGCAAAGGACTGGGGAATCTGCATCCAAACCACAAACTCCATTGCCCTGAGACCAATTATAGATGCATAAATCTCAGGTACCTAAGCCAGTGATGGCATGATCCAGAAGAACCTGGTTTTGACTAATATTTGACATTGCAGACCACAGTTTTGTTTGGTCTTTCTGAAAGTCTGTGGCCTCTAGCATGTCTTTTCAGGCAAAGATATCCCAACAGGTATGTCAATAAAACAGGTGGTTGGTCAAAATTCTGTGTCAGGGTTAAAGGTAAGCAAGGAATGAAATGGCTGAGCACACTTTTGAAACCCCCAAAAATA
This sequence comes from Psophia crepitans, assembly GCA_013399095.1. Classification (NCBI taxonomy): domain Eukaryota; kingdom Metazoa; phylum Chordata; class Aves; order Gruiformes; family Psophiidae; genus Psophia; species Psophia crepitans. The sequence goes on from VWZZ01002652.1 coordinate 40,781, forward strand.
GTGAAGTTGTTAGAAATGAGCAGCTATTTCTTTAAAACACAGCTTTAAAGGATTGACTTTAAAGTCAGCTATTTTTAAAAGCAAAGTGGCTTACTTTTTTTTGCTACACTACTTATATTTGACTAAAATGGGAATGCATTAATTGCATGTAATATGCTTGGAATGTGTGGAAAATAAAATTTTTTCCATTTGAGTCAGCACAGGAAATGAACTGCAAATGAGTAAAATGTTGAGAAGTCTACAGATGGAGGTTTTTTTTTAAAAAATACACAATGTTTTTCAAGAGTAGAATACTGACATCATGTTTTCTTCAAGAGTAAAGTATCACAGAGGTGACTGATGACACACCACAGACTGAAGAAGAGCAAAAACTTGCTTCTGATCAGTGTAGTTTAAGACTCTAATCTGACGCAACATTAATTTAATAGTTTCTATCTTTGCTGGTGCCAGGCAGTTTTGTCTCCTCTTGCTGGTCATTACCAAAGCTTATCCCATTCTTGCTAAACACAGAAAATGGTAGATTAGCAAACTCAGAGGTGTTCTGACTTGATCTTATTTCACGGTGATGTAAAATAAACAATCCAGTATCTTCTAAATAATGATCTAGGGATACATACCACAAGATACTTTGATTTTGAAAATTTCCCCTTGATGGAGTTAGATATTAAAACAGTAATAAATACTACTAGTAAGAAAAGCAAATGACATGGTTTCTAAGAATCATACTGTGAGAGAATGCCCACAGGTGGATGTATTTAGGAAAACATGTAACCCACCATGGAGCTGAAACCTTGGTCCTAAACTAAGCAATGCTCGGAGCTCACAGCAGCAGACCAGGGAGCGGCAGAAAGGAGTACAGAGTACGCTCCAACAGACTATTGATTTGCCCTGAAATTACAGGAATTATTAGTCTTGACTTCAGTATGGGAACTGACAATTATATTGGAGTACGTGATGCTGCAAGAAAACCCCATTAATGTAAAACGGGTCCTCTGTGCACTCCTCAGGGCTTCCTTGAATCTGAAATTTTCTCCCTTATTTCATCTGGCAGAAAACTACTGCTTCAATATTGAATTTCCTTCTGTTTACTGAAACGGAACTTTAGCCCCAGTCTAGTACAGCTAGTAGAAAAACTTCAACTCCTGTCTTTAATGTGAGGTATGAAGCACACTATTAATACCGTTTTTCCTTTTTTGTAATTGAACCAGTAAACAGAGTTTCTTTTGAATGTGGTGCATTGCCCTCTGGGATGCATGAAAAGCATTTGAATTAGTAAGTTTGCATTAAACTGATCCTAGTGAACACCTTCCCCTGAATGCCGAAACCAAGTACATGTATTCGGCCTTTATCTTATGACTGTACTTCTGTCAAATGGACAAACAGGCACATGTGCTGCACCCCAAAGGCAACGTTTGGCTCATAGTGCCTAACAATCAAGGAGAGATGGTGCACATATTTTTTGTAGGAAGATAATGTTTCACGTTGTTTTCCATTTTGCTGTGAAAAGAGCAGCACGGGGAGCCTGCTGCCTCTGCTCCGAGTGTCCTGTTCGCTCTGCAGCTACAGACTGATTCTACCGCGCTAGTGAGACTGAAGGGCGTACCGCACGTTCACGTTATGCACAGTTCATCGTGCTGCCCTGTACCAAACAGAGCTGCTTAGTTCATAGATCAGAGAGCCATTTAAGGTGAACCTGGAATCATTCTTCGTGGCAAAATTGAAACCATCTAAAGTCAAGACGGGATTTTCCTGGACTCTTTCCCCCAGTCTTCAAAACACGTATCTGTCTTTGCCTTTATTCTCATCAATAAGGAATTTAAAGCCATAGACTTATTACTCTCAAATGTCACTGTCCGTGAAAAATGCAAATAGAGAGAACGAATAGGCTCCGTGTTGCAAGTGTAAATTCAGAGTCCCTGCGCAGAAGCGAGGTTTTTTCAGCCTGCCTTTGGGAGCAGACTTGACGCGATTTTCTGAAAAGCCACTCGTTTTGCTTCACCATCCCCATAACCAACAGCTGCACAAATTGCATGAATTAACTGAGCTGCAAACAGTAACATCCAGAACTCCCATGCTGCTTAAAATACAATACAGTGAAACCAGGCATGACTGCAGTAAGGATCAAAGAGAGAGGATTACAGGAATAGAGTGGACATCTGCCTATGAGAATCAGGGCATCTAGACTCCAAGGCATTAGAAGGTAACACTCTTAACATCTTTCCTGCCATACCTCCTAGCAAAGATGAGCTGGAGGAGGTCAGAGAAATTCACCTGACTCAGCCTGGCACCAGACAAAATAGGTCGCATTAGCCTCTACAGCAATTATGAAAGGCTGCTTTCTCTAATGATGTGGCTAAGACACAGAACAGAAAAGGGAAGCCCTCAGAGGACAGAAAAAAACAGAAAAAGTTCAGAAGGCAGGTGAGGTTAAAGCTGATGTTTTGAAGTTTATAGCTATGCTTCAGGACTTTACTATCCCAGGCGGGACACAGATTGCCCAGCAAAGGAGAAGGGCATGGGTGTTTATGAACTGGAGTTACTCCCTGCAAAGTTTGCTGCCAGTAATAATCTGTCTTGAGCAGCAGTGTTTTGAAACACTATTGCTGAGTCGTGCAGATTTGTGATGATACTAATCTTCATACAACGTTGTGAGAAGCAGCCAGAAACATGAAGGACTTATATTTGCAGTACACATTTGTGCAACTAAGCTTTGATAGAACGTCCATCCATACTACAGAAGTAGACAAGTTCTGGGCCTGTTTCCATACATAAAGTTATTTGAACTACCTGCTTATCTTTCAGACTTCCTTTCAATCTCTGGCCAATGAACTTCCCTGTTATCGATGTGTTACTCCTCCCTTTGACTTGTTCTACCACTTCAAGTAGGAAAAAATTTAAGAGACTGGAAAATAACACAAAAAAAAGTCTGGAATCAAAACTCCCCTGTTTCCTTAGATTCAGTAGAACTGTGGTGCAGAGAGGATGAACTGTGTTTAACTCTTTAATTTATTCTTTATTTAATTCTTTAATTTATGGAAGCAGGATAGCCTTGCATCAGATTTAATGCTCTTCAGACAGCTGCCGTTTCCAAAGAACGTGAGTTCCCCACACAAGGGGCGGACACTGAGCACCCTTGTGTGGAAAAGGAGGTACCATCCTCTGAAAAAGGCTGAGCAACACTACCAGCATCTTTCAAGAAATCACCACAGTGTTACCTGAAAGCCAGTGACTTCCATGCCAAGGGACATGAGTTTCTTGTAGTAATCTAGACAAATTACAGACAGTAGTTTGTACTGAAAGACCTGCACTGCTTCTACATGAATCTAACCCAGAGTTTTACTCCTTGTCCTGTCTAAAAACTTGGAAATTGTGTCACTCACTTTCACACTGATACACTGTCACTGGATTTATTCCTGTTCTACTGTGCTGAGACAACTAGATGACAATTAGCAAGAAGACCAAATCATATGCATAAAAAGCTAGCTGCAACGATGTGAATTTCTGGGACCAGACTTCTGAATAGCAACTCCTGCAGCTTCCCACAATGGTGACCATGCATGTTCTAGACCTCCAGCCACCTGCCACCACTTCTTTCCAGACTTCTCCTTGCACAGCCCCATAGATAATCAGCAGCAAGAAGGCTGGCTTTTTAGGTCTTCACACTGCACTGAAAATTACTTTATAAGCAGGGCTTAGTATGGAGTTATTCTCTGTACACTGAAGGGAATAACAAATTGCTAGCTCTGTCCAATATGTCTGTCTGTCAGTCAGTCCTTGGCAGTAACTTACATACCCATGGACTGTTTCAGAGAGAAGACAGGGTGATCTTTCAAAGTATAAAGTTTGTGTGAGGGTTTGTGAGTAGCAGGGATCAGGTAGAAGAATCCCAAGAAAGTCTGCAGTGTGAATTCAGGTGCTGTTTGTTCTGTTGGCCTGGTCTCCCAAAACATGTGTGACAGACAGCCAACATGTGCACACAAGCAGCTTGGAGCCTACAGAATCACAGAATCGTAGCAGTTGGAAGGGACCTCAAGAGATCATCTAGTCCAACCCCCCTGCCAAGGCAGGACCACCTAGAACACATCACACAGGAAAGTGTCCAGTTGGGTTTTGAATGCCTCCAGAGAAGGAGACTCCACAACCTCTCTGGGCAGCCTGTTCCAGTGCTCTGTCACCCTCACAGTGAAAAAGTTTTTCCTTATGTTAACCCGGAACCTCCTATGCTCCAATTTGCACCCGTTGCCCCTTGTCCTATCGCTTAATGACATCGAGAAGAGCCTGGCTCCATCTTCCTGACACTCACCCTTAACATATTTATAAACATTGATAAGTTTGTAGCCTCCTCTTCTCCAAGCTAAAGAGACCCAGCTCCCTCAGCCTTTCCTCATTCCTCTTAGTGGCTCTGCGCTGGACTCTCTCTAGCAGTTCCCTGTCCTTCTTGAGCTGAGGGGCCCAGAACTGGACGCAATAACCCCACCCAGCAGACACTACTCCTTGCCACTCAGGAGAGATGTGAGGCAGCTGGAGGAGGTAGGCATGGTCACCAGAGTGAACGGGAACTGGGGACACTTCAGGGTGGAGGGAGGCAGACACAAGGAGCAAGAGAGTAAGAACTACTGTTGTGGAAAAGAGTGAGGATAGCAGACACAAAATTGCAAGACAGATTTCTGCTGTTTCCAGTGTAACATACAACCGAGTTTATGCTTGGTGCTCAGTATTACATGAACGGAGAGGAATTTTACTCCAGCTGAAACCCTCACCTGTAATTTGTGATAACAGTATGTGTCTACAAGGCAAGAGATCTGTCAACAAATATAGAACTTGTGTTAGCCTCTTGCAGATGTGACATAAGTCCAGATTGGTGCCGCATGAATATTCTCAAGCAGACATCTGTGCTCACACGAGTTATGCAAAGGTCATCCTGCAAATTCTACCACAAACAACCACACAGATTTAAAAAATTATTTCTTACCAACAATCATGTGGTTGCAGACATCGCAGAAGGTGGGTTTTTTGAAGATGTGCTCCTGGAAGATGTGAGCCTTGTTGTTTTCTGGCAGCTGCTGGGCTCTGGTGGGGGAGGATGCCTGGCTCTCCGAGCTGGGGAGTTGCCCGGTGCTTGTGCTCACCTCAGGCATCAAGTCTACTTGCAGTTTCACATCGCTGTTAGTCCTCTGGAAGAAATTGTCTGCACTTTTACTCCGCAAGCTTTTGGTCTTGAAGGAGAGTGATCGTTTCAGTTTCTGCAGCTGCAACAAATAAGCCAGTTACAATTACTGTCTTTTCCTCTTCAACAGCAAGGCAAGGCTCCTGGTTTTGGGCTGTGCTGTTGACAAGCAACCCTAGGAGCCACTGGGAGACCTTGAACCACCTGAACAATGAAATTGACTTTAGCGTTTAACCAGCAATTTCAGAGCAAAGAAAACAGATCCCAATCAGAATATAAACTGTTCAACATATGCTTTCTGATAGAAAATAAACTTGGTAGCTCTAATAAATGCTTTTGTTGGTCTTCTCTTTCAGGTATGACAGCAAAGTGGTATTGCAGAGAATACGCATTGGAGAATATATCCTTTTATTCAAGCGTGAGAGATCTTAGAGTATTATTCATCCTTGCATGGTCCTTAAGCAGCCCGTAAAGCCATTTCAGGAACAGCTGTTAAATAGCAGTACAAGAGGAGTGAATTCATTAAATATATTTGATATACTTAAATTTCTTGAAGTTGGCAGAAACAGAGACTATATGCAGTTTTGACTGAAAAATTCTTGTTATCTTTCATTTTTTAAAGGAAAGAAGGCTAAGGAGCAGTAACAGTATAATTAACTAGCCAGCTGATAGTTAATACATTAAGTAAAACTAGTTAACACACATTCACATATATTCTTGTATATTGTATTGTGCATCAATTGTCAGACTATTAAGCACCACAATAAGGCATTATTAACTTAAATTTATTAACTCTAAGTCTTTACCTGTAAACTGTCTTGTACCTTATCAGAGCTCCTTTCATCCTTCCCCCCCTCCGAAATTTCATATAAGGCTGTAAGTTGCTAGGTAAGGCACAGGTTCTATCAGGATATCAGCTACACAATTTTGCAGGTTTGTCAGCTCCAACAACCCACAAGTAGAGCCCGGGTAAAAGGAAAGCCAGCTCTGTGTCCACTTCATGTCTGCTATCTCTGAAGTGTGATATCTCCATATTATCTTTCACTCAACGTTCTTCCAGCTACTGCAAAACCATTTCAAACACTGATGCAATTCTCTGGGCGAATATGATGTAACAACTGAAATTTTCCATGCCCCTCAGGCTGTCTGTGGTAACAGTAGGAATGGTTTATATTAGAAACTGTTTATGTTAGAAGGAATGATCATTGGGAATCATAATTCACATGAATATAAAGGGAAGGAGTTCACATACTTTCCCAAAAAAGCATGGCACTGCTCTGTCACACTGACTCAGTGGGCTCAGAGCACTTGTTCTCCCTAGATTCTATTCCTCACCCATCCATTTTCTTTAAGATGCAGCTGAAAGCACACTGTTGGAGAGGAGCCTCAAGGCGTCCTGGAGGTAAGGACATGAGCAGCTTGCTTTTGGAGAAGGGAGACACTCCAGCTCTCTTCCCCACCTTTCACAATAAACTCCCCAAGTCCAATGGCAAAGAGCTGCCATTGCCTCCGGTTAACAGGTTTTGGGTTCGCTACGTGGAAGCAAACTGCATTCTGCTCCCTGAGCTGTTTCTCCTCAGTGAGCCAGGGGCCCATCCCAAACGCACCCCTCCCACCCACAACTCTCTCTGGGTTCACAGGAGGAGCCCCGGATCCAAATGAAGGAAATACTCACCTGTTTGCCAAAACCTCAATTCCCCCTGGAATATGTGTAAATAAGAACAATGAAGTCATTAAATGCCAACTGCAAGGTAAGAGCAGTTTCTGGTTTCTCAAGTTCTTTCAGCTGAAGCTGACTACCTGAGCCCAAACCTCACTGTACCAACAAAATGTGAGATCTTCCCTCTTCTGCTTGGATGTTAAACTGCTGGCTCCTGAAATCACTGAGGTTACTCAGTACTGAAATTACTTCATCTCCCCAGTGACAGCCAGGAACTCAGCAATAATTCACCCCCTTGCTCCTGAAATGCTTCTCACTGAAGTCAGAGCTAATTAGTGTAGCAAAACACAGAGAATTACAACACCACAAGGTGACTGAAATGGCATTCATTATTGATTTGCCATCCATTTCTACAGGGCCATGTGAAGTTAATTAAATTTCAGAATGCTGCTTCTGCCACAGAAAGAAGACTAAGCTGTGCAGTACAGTATGTTTTATCATGAAACAACTGTCCTGCTTGTTTGGACAAGGTCTGCAGTATATTTTAAGGAGCTCTGCATTTACTATCCTTATCCCATTTTCCTGCGCATTTGCTAGTCAAGGGATGTACCAACAGCCTTTCCTCCCCCAGGCAGAAAAGTCAGCAGTTTTCCAAAGAAAGGTAGTCCAGCCTTCAGACCATGCACATCCAAACATGCATACACACTAAGGTAAGCATGCAAACGGTGCATACTCCGTGCATCTCCAACCACAATGTTCAGAGCAGGACGCATATTCAAGAATGAGTTGACTGAGTTACATTCACAGGTTTGGCAGGCATCTCAGCACAAGCTAATAGTCCTTTCTGAGATTCCCTGAGCACTGGCCTGTGCTAATGCGGTTAAATAATTTTCAGACAAGGTGGGCATCCTTGTTACCCAAATGCAGATTTCATACTCATTGGCATTCAGTCTGGAAGACACCTACATGTTTGGCTTGCATTGCATACCTAAAACACCATTGAAAGTCTGCAGCTATTATATCCCAAATAGTTTATACCTGTACAGAAGTGACTATGCAAAAATGCAGAAAGACAATGTTTAGCATTTTGCACAGCTAATTATACCCTTTGCCTAATACTGTTAAAAAATACCTCTCGGATCAGAGTGTTTTACACCCATCTTGCATAAGTGAGAATATACAGGGCACTAGAAGATTGGCATCAGGTTTTAAAATTTGATCCAACTTTCCTTTCTCATACTAGGCCCATGAGAGAATTTGAAAAAGGATACTGGGATGTGATTTTTTACTCAGGAAAAGTTGGCCCAAGCAACGGCAAGGGTTGTACAGATCGCGTAAATTGTAAAACCATAAAAGCTTAAGTGATTATTATGCTGCAGTCAAGTGAGCATCATCTCCCTTACTTAAATTATCACCATCTCATCACGTTGAAGTTTGCTATGGCCTAGCCCTCTTCTTTTATTAGGAGATTTCAAATGTATTAAATGCAAGCATGTAATATATGCCTGATTTTGATCTGCCATAAACTGATTTGATGCACTTGTGATGCCACTAGCTCCTAATAGAGCTGCTATAGCATTCACCTGAGGCAGGAATCAGCTCTTTTAATAGAGAGGAAAGTATGCACACTTTATGGTTTACAATTTCCTTCTGCAGAACAAATGAGTCTGAAGTTAAATCTTAGGAAGAAACACTACCAAACTTTGGAAACATCTGCGACTAGGGTCATTGTGCACTCAATAATTACTTCAACACTTCAGTGAAAAAATCATTATTGGGACTGAAAAAAACACCCCTAAACCAAACACAAAAAGGCTTCAAGAAACATATTTGAGATAAATCTCTTAAGCCTCTCACATCTTCTTCTCTGCAAGGAAGGCTACAAATTAGCTTTCGTTTAAATAAAAATAAAATTCCCAAAGCACAAGAGGATTTCCAAACTCATGATAGCATCACAAGACTTCACAACATTGACACTTCAGAAACATTGAACCCTTGATATCAAATCCAGTATGTTCCTGTGGCTTGAAATTAGAGTTGGAGAAAAAAGTTTGTCTCCTGTTAAAAGCATTTTATCAGTCACACAGACTGCTCATACTAACCCTGCAGGCAAGGTAGAGATAAGTGCAATAGCTCAACCTCAGAGATTGATTGGCTCCCCCCCCCCCAGTATCTTCCAGCACAATCTCCATCTTCCTTGGAGTTACTGAATGTTCAGGCTTCAAGGGATCAGGAAGCTCTGATGAACCACAGCTTATCAGCACCTCCTCTGTTCCTAATTCCCCTATACTACAACTCTTTAGCTGCTATAACCAGAAAACAGGAGGCAGCAAAAGGACAGCTACTGAAATTAATTCCTAGTGTTAACTAGGTGCCACTGCATTTGATGTAAATGGGAACTGCACCTGCCCCCACTGAGACTTTATTTGAATTAAGCATTGGAAGCACACAACTCTTTTCTACAATTTTGGCTTAAGAAATTCCCATGGAAGGTGGAAAGATATCAGTGATTTGAGCGGTTTCATAATCCCTAGCTTTGCAATTACAATAGTCCACCCTGCAAAGAGTAATTTATTCTGGCTCCTAACTGCTCCCCGACATCTAGAAACATTTTTCCCTTGCCTGTTCCAGCTTGTCTACACTAGCAGTCAGCATGGCTCAGCAGGAGCGGATCTGGGGAATAAAATGGGGGCTGTTGAGGACCCAGCATACACACCATATGCATTTCAGGGCACAGAGTACTCTGAACCAGACCAGCCCGTTAGTCCTGGTGTGCATTAGGTGCATACCTGGAGCACAAGCAAACCCTCAAGTGACACAGCCTGTGCTCTGTGCACCACAAAGACCAAAGCGGGGTGAGCAGCAACAACTGGGAGATTTGCTTTGAAACCACACTCCCAAATCAAACTAAAGTGCTAAGATAGGTGTCCTCTATGCCATCAGCATTTCTCTAGCACAACTTCTTCATCACTTCTTCTCACCATGCAATGCTCACGGAAAGCCTCATTCCCTCCACATCCTATACACAAATGCTTCATTCCCCTTGCTGAAGCTCCCCTCCTTAGTGATCTCAGAGTGAATGGAGGGGTATGTTATGTTATGTTATGTTATGTTATGTTATGTTATGTTATGTTATGTTATAGAATCACAGAATCACTAAGGTTGGAAAGGACCTCAGAGATCATCAAGCCCAACCGTCAACCTAACACCACCATGCCTACTAGATCATGTCCTGGAGTGACACATCTACATGTTTTTTGAATGTCTCCAGGGATGGCGATTCAACCACCTCTCTGGGCAGTCTGTTCCAACACCTCACTACTCTTTCCATGAAGAAGTTTTTCCTAATATCCAACCTAAACCTCCCCTGATGCAACTTGAGGCCATTCCCTCTTGTCCTGTCGCTTGCTTCTTGGGAGAAGAGGCTGACACCCTCCTTACTACAACCTCCTTTCAGGTAGTTGTAGAGAGCGATCAGGTCTCCCCTCAGCCTCCTCTTCTCCAGACTAAACAACCCCAGTTCCCTCAGTCGCTCCTCATAAGACCTGTGCTCCAGCCCCTTCACCAGTTTTGTTGTCCTTCTCTGGACACGCTCCAGCAGTGCAATGTCCTTCTTGTATTGAGGGGCCCAAAATTGGACACAGTACAAAACTGGACACCGTTATGTTATGTTATGTTATGTTATGTTATGTTATGTTATGTTATGTTATGTTAGTTTGCTTGAGCCATCAGCTGTGGCATTCAGACCAACCCTCATTGATTTTGCCCACATCTGCTTAATTTCCAGCATGCTTGGTGTTTTCCCTTCTCAGCCACTGCTAACCATCCTTGCCAGCAGCAGAGGCTCCTGTGCAGGTTGGGGCCAACAGGGAGATTATTTTTATACATTTCCACACTTAACTATCTACCAGGAGAAATAAACAAACGAAACAGGCTTATCACCTGTACCGATCTGACAGATCGTATAACCAAGCCCTCACTTTCAGACATCGTCTGTCTGCTGTATTGCTACTGTGCTGGCAATAATAAAAAAAAAAAAGATATTGCTTGCTCTTCTCTATTCCTTTCTTTACATTAGTGTTAACATTATCATTAGTTGGATTACGAGTAATACAGGGTATTAACAGAGCTGGAATGAGCCATCAAGCCACTTTGATTCCTGCAATTCTTATAAAATATAGCTATTGTGTTTAGCTTTGCAGACTAAAATTGCTATCAGCAGATTTTACTCTGCTGTGAGATAAACATCCACCTTCTGTAAGGAACAATTTCCTTTTCCTTTCAGCTTCTCAGAGCAAGTTTCCAGATTATTTGACTCTCACATTAGAAGAAGGGCTTAAATGCATAGGGCCCAGGTGCCACTGTGTAGATACACTAGAGAGCATGTCAGATACATGGGATATTACCAAAAGGGACTCAGACCAAAAGCCTTTCAACTAAGGGAAATAACAGAAGTCTTGATGAAAGGCATCTAGTCTACTGATTACAGCCCATTTTCTGGGTCAAGGAGTATACAATTTGTATTATTAACCATCAGAACATACTTCAGAGGTTAACTAGGTTTGGTGAAGGACTGGATGTCACCAGGGTGTAAACTAGCCTGGTGGCATTGCTGGGCTTCAGCTAGCTATCCTAATTAAGAGCAAATAAGGAACCAGCTCAAACAGAACTGCTTACTTTTTGTGAGTGTGAAGGCTAATGATTTTATCCTTAAAATTGAGGGATACAAAAGTAAGTGATTTTTGAACACAGAGAAGGGTGGGGTTTTTTTCTGAATTTGGTTTGAAAATGCACTGCCTTGACATTTTAATGAGCAAAAATAAGATTATGACATGCCCAAAGCTTGTATGCAATTTCATAAATAATATGTGTGTTTGCCTGCTGATGAGAGAAGTACCATGTCTTACAGCATTAACAAGATAAAAGGATATTTCAAACACTTAAGGCGCTGGTATTGTTTATTGGCAAAGCATCTGTGATAAAATTTGAGGAAAGCTGGTTCCTTTTCTACCTTCTTTCTAAATGATAAATAGCACAAATACTGCACTAGTACAAATTGAATTAGCTAAACTGACTTCAGTTGTAGCTGGTTTATAAAGTCTGAGTATCTGGCCCTATCATGTGCTTGTGTCTGCCCTCGCCAGCTTTCTTGGAAGATGTATCCTTTTAATCCACTACAAACAAAGAGGGAGTGTTTGTTATTGCAGAATCTGCTACGTATTATATTCGTGTATTTTCCCAAACAGATTGAATAGCTGGCATTAGAACAAATATGTTTGTTACTGTTGTAAAAAAATAAATAAATAAAACTGTCTGCTTGATTACTGTATCGGACTAGTCAAAGGGTAAACATGTTCCATAATACCTAATGATAACATTGTTAGTGATTTATTTGGCACCTCCAACTCCTCTGGTCGGCTCTTGCTACTCTGATCATCATCTTCAGATTCTCCTCGCTGCCCTATACCATTTTTAAAAGCCACTCACTGATCCTCAAACCTATTTAGGGTACAAACCTTTTCAGGCAGGGCTCTTCCCAGGATTTCATTTCGCACGCAGAGCCCTACCTACAGTGAAATGCTCTGATTGGCATGCCAGAGCGGAACAGCAAAGATCCCTGGAAGAGCCTCAGGGTTTGAAAGCACGAAATCTGAAGGGATGCTCAGTTGTCACTGCTCCCACAATTGCCACTGTGAATGACACATTCTCAGCCCTGTCGTGATGTACTACACCCTTGGCAGCCATGCGTTTGCACCTCTAACTGGCAGACCTCTAAATTATCAGGCGGTACGGTTTGCACGTGTAGCCAAACGGTGGGTCTGCTTAGCAGACCTGTTCCTTCGGTATGGCTCTCCGGTTTAGCTTAAATCAAGCTGAAAATTAATCTAGTTCTCAACAATCACTCCTGCAGCTGGTTTGAAGTTATCCTACAATTTTGGGTACGTCTTCTTCCGATATTGCAAGGAACCAGGATTAGCAAATATGCGAGACAAATGTGAAATAAAGTGCTGAAAGTTTTAAGGCCTGAAAATGTGAAGAAGTCTCCCTTGTGCAGCAAATTCCTTTATATACCTTCAAAATTCAGCATAGGATGTGACAGGACCAAGTAATGCAGTCCAGGGAATGATGGATTTGAGGAAACACAAACCATTTATCAACTGTAACATTCGCCGTGAAATCGCAGGGAAGTCCTTTTTTGTCTCTGTTATGTTCAGAACTGTCTACTTAGTCTTAAGGCATAAAAAGAGTAAACTCTGTGTTAGATATTCTACAATCATGACTTACCCTGAGCTCGTACTACCTTCCCTGCCAAACATATTTTCATATTAATTTCAAAAGACTAGCAGTCATTTGAACAGTTTAAAGCAGCTTGTGAAAAGGAGGGAACATATGCAAAATAAACATAATGATACTCGTATGCATATCAAATCCAGAAAATGTTACGCCTTTTTTAATCAAAAGCTAAGTAAAATCCACCTGCCCTGAAATATTTAATAAATTTATTTATTTAGCCAAAACTCTCAAATTTTATGTCAAACAGCATGTTTGCTGTTGTGGTTTTAAACAGCCTTATTTTGGTGTATTCCTCTTGTTTTCTTTTAATCAAACTGTATTAAAAAGAGTAACCTAGAAAGAAAAGAGTGCATGTTACATTTTTCTTCCTGAGAGATCTAGTGTCTATGAGTATTTCTACAAACCTTCTAACAGGTTTGACTCAAGTTTAGTTTGGGGAAAATGCTTGCAATGTCACTCAACCACGGTTTGTGTTCATCCTGCTTCCAGCAGAGATGAAAAACAGTGGATCCTTCTCAAATTTGCTGCATTTCAAGCTAACAACTCACAAGATCTTTCAGAGAAGCTTTCCAAAGTTCATAATCTGATTCCTGAAAATCAGAGTAACAGTCCCAAAGTAAGATCTGCTGGGTTCATGGTGTTGAGCTCAATGATCGTCAACTCTTCCTTCTTTGTGAACATGTACCTAAATCAAAACATGTTACGAATCAAACGAAGCAACACTTCAGCCATGACTAAAGCCTGCTGCTTGTTTTATATCGGAGTGGGAAAATGTTTTGCCCCTTTGATCTCTTCTTCTGCCTCACCTAGCAAAAGAAGAGCTGCTCCTCCCAGGAGCAGAAGGAAAGACTACAAATCCAGTATTTATATCCAGGATTATATTCTCCCTGTCGCTAAACAGCTGTTCCAACATGGGTGGCACCAGCTGCAGGAGATCTTTTATAATTCAGGTTATGAAAGATGGCTGGTGGAATAACCAGCTGCAAACCTCTGTGTGGCTTCTGTCTCTTCCATGGTCTGACAACTGAATAGTCGCCAGTCTTCCATCCTGAAACCAGTGCAAAAGCTCATGAAGAATGCAAGAGATGGTTAGGAATAGTCCTTCCTTTTTTTTTTTTTAATTCCCCCTACTCTCATTTTCAAGACAGGTACACGTTTACAATGTCTTGTTTTGTACTTTGGGTTTCACCTCATGCATCTGGTTGCTAAGCAGCCGGTCATCTCCATACTCTGTCCTCATTAGGATGAGGCACAGTGTGGTTATTTCTTGCCTCTTGACATAATAGGAATTTGGACTGTTATCTCTGAGGTCCCTTCTGGGAATCCCATATTTTGCTGCCCTGTTTGGATATCTTTTTTGCATTTCAGCTTCTAAATGGAACAGCGATTTCCCTTTGGTAACTCCCGATTTAGTCATTTACTAATCTTTGCTGCAGTGAAAGTGGTACAATGAAATTTGGAGATTAAAAGGCTGGATTTCAGAGTAATATAAGTCCAGGTAGCCCTGCAGAGGTAAAGGAAGCTACACTGGTATCTACCTGCTGAGAGTCTTCAATAATAATAATAATAATAATAATAACAACAACAACAACAATAATAGGGCCTGAGTTTTGCTTTTTCTCCTTCTCATGAATAATCTGCAGTGAATGTGACTATAAAAGTAAGACTAATCATCCTTGACTGTATCTCGTGTCTGTCCATCTATGAAGTGTGCATCATTATTTTCTGCTATTGATCTTATGAGAAATTAAATCTCAATATGACCCCCTTGCACACTAAAAAAACACAAGCAGTGTTCTGCTAAAACTGCTGGTCTACCTACAGCAATAGTGCCCACTAAACTATTTTACCTATTCGTTTTTCTTTTCTTTTTCTTTTTTTTTTTTTTAACAGAGTAGTTTTATAATACTTTAAATGGTAGTATGTCTCTTGAAGCAAACATGGGAATACATCTGGCAGGGAGGTTAATACTAACCGAGGGCAAATTAACATCAGCACCAGATCCCGCATACCGTATAATCACATTTGTACTGTCTTAAAACAAAAAGGAAGACTGAGATCTACTGGGAGTCATTATAGTTAATATTCTGTCAGTGTTTCCATTCCTACTTCTGGGGTTCAAAACTTATGCTCTTAAAATTGCTTCGCAATGAAAACATGTAAGTGCTCAGCTCTACAACAAAGTTATTGTCACTGGGCTAAATCCTAAGGTCTTTGCTTACTGCTAACTCCCGCTGACTTCAGCGAGCGTGTTTCCTGAGTAAAGGCTTGGGGTTTGGCCGGGTCGTTGGTTTTGTTGGTTTGTTTGGGTTTTTTTTTGTTCTGAAATCAAACTTTTCTTTAAACTGTTTTACACTGTGCATTAAAAACCAAAGGATTTCTGCATGCAGCATGAAAAAACACCTGGCCACATTTGGCGTCCTGTTACCTGGTTGACTTTATTCAACCCTTCTCAATTTCCCCCTCTTTTTTTAAACTATGTCTGTCAATCTCTGCTCCTCCACAAACAAATATAGATAGCTCCAGGGGGGCACCTATGCTTCTGGTCTCTTTTGTCTTTCCTAGACACTTGTTTCAAATTTATACTTCATGTGAATTAATTCTGCCCAAACTTCTTGCACAGCTACTGTGCTTTAACTCTGAGATGATACCTCATTTCCCGATCAAAGAACGAGCCAGAAACACAATGCCAGAATTTAGGTGCTATATGGACTATTGACTTAAAAAAAAAAAAGCCCCCAAACATAGATATTTCAGCTTATTTGACCCCACAGGTTTCTGCGCTCCCTTGTTTGCTGCCTGTTCACAAAGAGAGATTCAGATCCAAATTTTAGTACTTATTTCCATCTTTCCATTTCAAACTCTGCTCAGTGGGAGACAGGGTAGGAACTCATGCCTTACAGAATATTAGTGTTTGTTGGTTCACTTCCAAGTTGTCTTTTGCACAATTCCTTCCCCTTGTGCATATTTTTGCAGTCTGGTAGCAAATTTGCTGCTTTCCATCTTCTTTTCATCCCTCCCGAAGACTGACACTGTCCCATTCTGTGAACATTGCTTCTTGCCAGCCACTCTGGAGGCCAGGGCGTGTGGCCACCCTGGCACTGCCTGTTCTGACACCACAAGCCCAACAGGAACCAGATGGTCCTGGTGCAGAGCCACGTCACTGCCCTGGCAACCCTCTGCCCTGAAGCCCCAGATCTGGGGGAGGAACTGACAGCACAGGTCGAGCAAAACTAGTTAATTCTTTCGCACTTCTCCATGCTTCACCTGGGTACCCACCGAGTTTCTGTTATCTCATACTTCCAGTTCTAAAGTCCTACAGCAGCTACTAGATAGATAACAAATGCTGTGCCAATTAAAATTTTTTCCTACCTCGATATCATCTTCCTTGTTATTCATTCTGCATCCAGATATCTTGCTGTCCACCACGGCAGAGATCTGCTGATCTGTTTATTTCCATATCCAGTCCAGATCCTGTATAGGATACTGAATCCTGTATAGGATACTGAATAAGCAGATTCTCAAGATGAAGAATATCTATTTAACTTGATGATGATATTGTCATATATATGACATACAGTTACTTGGCACTTTATGGATATGTTTGAAGGCTTAAACACTGCTTCAAGAAGTTGACAATGTAAATACATATATTGGAGATGTTAATTGGCAAAACTTGTTAAGTATGGGATTTATCATACATCTTTGACTCCTTTTGCCTCAGGCTAATCTATTTCTTTTCTATTTTTTCCTAAACCTACAAGCTGCTGAATATCTTTAGCCAGCTATTGTTTCAAGATCAACCCTGCAAAACAAAAACACTTTATTTTTATCCTCACCAGCTGCACAACTTTCCTCCTCAAATTGCCTCTATCAAAGTTTCAAGATTAAAATGACTGTCTGAACTGCAAAAATCTGTTTTTATACTGAGATGGCTAGCTTCATGTAAAAAGATAGTTACATATAGAATATCACAAACAGAAAAGCAGAGAGTTTGACTGTAACTTTTTCTGAAAATCTACAATTTTGAATGGTAAAAAAAATTATTTTAAAGTCCCTCAGAAATCTCTAAAGTTAAACTGTTGCTAATGAGAGCCTGCACACCAACAGCTAATCATTAAAAAGAAAGAAAAAGAAAAAAGCTTGTAATACTGTCATGAGGTTGTGATCACCTAATACATTAAGCATATCCAAACTTTGTATTTTTCATGTTGAGAGAGAAAAGAGCTGTTGGTATTGATATAAGATACCAACAGATCTAATAAGGGCTACTTATTGGAAAGGATCTTGAACAAGCAAAACTGTGAAGCCTTGTCTGACAAAAATAATATCAAGGACTTCAAGAGGAACAGCATATTGCACGGGGCTGCATGAGGGATTCAGGCAGGCAGGAGAGCAGGGGAACAGAAGAAGGAAGAGGAAAGGAAAGTCAGGTTAGGATAGAATTTTAAAGAATAGGAATATGAATCCTGTGTAACAGGGGGAATTTCCTTGAAGTGCTTCACATTGTCTAGTCTATTTCTAGGAAGAAATTCTTTACTGTGAGGGTGGTGAGGCCCTGGAAGAGGTTGCCCAGAGAAGCTGCAGATGTCCCATCTCTGGACATGTTCAAGGCCAGTTTGGATGGGGCTTTGGGCAACCTGGTCTAGTGTAGGGTGTCCCTGCCCATGGCAGGGGGATTAGAGCTATATGATCTTTGAGGTCCTTCCAACCCAAACCATTCTGTGATTCTGTTCTACTGTCAGAGCAGGTACAATTCTTGGTATCAGTAGCGTAGCGCTGACTTATACGGAGTGCAACATATTACAGCAGAAATCAGACCACTGGCCACTGCTGAACTGAAGAGCAAGCACAGCGCTAACTTCTGAGATTTATATCCATTTTATCCGTTTTCTCCTGTCCGTTTGTGGTTGTGGGGGTTTCTTTGTTTTTTTTTGTTTGTTTGCGGAGTTGGTTGTTTTTCTTTGCTTTGGTTTTTTTTGTGTGTGTTTTCTTGTTGTTTATTATTATGCAGTAGTAGCTATGAGTACAACTGTACTGGAGGGATGATACCTCATGGAATGGAGATTTTTCTTCTGGAACTCAGCAGCTGGTGGTAAAGACCAAATGATGTTACCTCTATTGCTACTTCAGGAATACTGTATTTATTGCAGTGTGTTCCCTATAGTGCCAGAAAAAAATAGGTTAGCTTTCTCATCTTGTTTAAAAAAGGTCTGACTTTTTTGACCAGACTGAATGGCTACTTCTTATGGCCAACATCTAGTCGTAGCAGAGTTTTCCTCAGAGGCAAATCACACTGTTAAGATTTTTCTTTTAAGGACTGGCTATAATTTTTATTTTTTTTTTACTTTTGTGAAATATTCTTAATTTATCTATATTCTAGCAGGATTCAAGCAGGTCTATTACAGCTGCTGGAATTCATTTTAGCTTTGACAATCTCTGAGGAATCATTTGTCCAGAGCATTTATCTTAGATAGCAGGCAGGAACTGCTAAAAAAGCCAGCACTGTTGAAGCACAGAATTGCAGCCCAGGGAAGTCTGTGGGAACCTAAGCTGCTGGGGAGGCAGGAGCAAAAAGCCCTCCACTGGCAGTGCAGTTGAAAAGGGATCTCCTGAGTTCCACTGGTCTTTGGCTACCTACCCAGAGAGGAGGAGACTAGATGACAGGTGAGACTAAGAAGAGGCCTTCATTTCTTCTGCATAAGGAATGTCTTCTATTACCTTATTGCCTTGGTTTTAAATGTATATATAATTTCTTTATATACATATAAAGAAAACGTGAGGTTACATCAAGCGATAAATAGGCATCCACACGCGAAGAAGAGACCACATAATAACAGACAACATAAGGAAACTAAAATGCAATTTAAGGCATTTCTTTATGAATAAAGTAATCACTGCTTCGGTATAGGTGAAAGTGCAAACTGTAGCGTTTGGTTTTTTTCCAAGTATACTTATGGCATGAGTGTCAGCATCCACACAGCGTTTATAAAAGATCCCTCCCCCTAGCAGGAGAACCAGCATCCATTTTCTTAACAGAAGTCTTCAAATTTGACTAAGCTTGGAAACCTGGAAGTTTTTTTTCTGTAAAGACAGACCTTGCATTGGCTCACTGCATCAGAAAGCCTAGTCCTGGATTAAAGCATTTGGGTGAGAACAGGAACAGAGAGGAAAGAAAGAAAGAAGCACTGACAGGCAGAGAGTGAGTGTGTGAGCTAGCAAAAAAGTTAACTGTTCATCTGCGTCTTTAACGGCCAGGAGGATGAAGTCCATTTGTCATTACAGCTAACTACAGGAGATAGATCTAACTGCTGTGAACCTGCCAAAGACTCCTGTGTGCACATACTTCATGAAACTGGTACATGATTCATCTTGTGTCTACAGTTTAATAGCAGCACTTCACATTTTGAAGCCTGGATAGGCTCACATTTTTCTCTCTTTTTGTCATAGGTGCATAACTTTCCATTATAGGGCTGGCTGGAAAACAGCAGTTCCACTTAGCAAAATTTTTCAAAGCTTGAATGATTTTGTTCCACGTTGACATAAAAAACAACTGCAGCCTTTCAAAATGTCTTTGAGAGCACTGTGGGCAGAAGAGGAGAAAGTCAGATGGAGTAACCTGCCAGGGAAACAGAGAACTGACCAGTTTTTGTAGGCAAGGTTCAAGACCTCACTCTCACAGATTCACAGTGGATTTCACCCTACTTAAATTCAACCTTTTAACTCAGCTGTAGCTGCCTACTATGGTCAATTTAAAAACATTTCCCCTCAGAGAGGCTAATTTAGAGCACATAAAGAAAGTTTTTCCTCTAAATCACCTTTGATAAATAATTTTGGTCTGTGTTCCAGTTATAACATAGGGAGACCGAGCTACTAACTTGACTGCCTAACGTTGGACTCTAATTACAGGTGAGGCTGTAACCTATGATGCATTTTTCTCCTCTTTTGAGAGGAAATGTCACCTGCAACCAGGGAAAGCTTCCTGACAAAAATTTGCACAATCAGCAAAAGTGAACATTTCCTCAAAAACAGAGGTTGTGACATTAAAAAACAAACAAACAAGAACACTTCGCAAGCACACATTTCACTGGAATGTTCATTACCAGAAATGTCTATCCAATCATTACAAGTCACCTTATGTTTATTTGTAAATAATTCCTTGATTAGATAATTTGAATTAAAAAAGGATGTG
This sequence comes from Psophia crepitans, assembly GCA_013399095.1. NCBI lineage: Eukaryota > Metazoa > Chordata > Aves > Gruiformes > Psophiidae > Psophia > Psophia crepitans. The sequence goes on from VWZZ01002652.1 coordinate 61,094, forward strand.
TGAACATAAGTGAGAAATGAGCTACACACACTTATAAATAATATAAATAAGTACACTAAGAAGTACAACAAAAATTGTATATGCAGGATCCTTGAGTTGATGATACTGGTTGATAACTCAACAGTAGATGATTTTAAAAATGCATATGGACCTGAATGTCTTAACAACTGGATCCTCAATTTAACTTCACAGAAGTCAGTGGCACTCTGCCAAGTTTACCATGTGGATTTTTGCCTAGTATATTTTGTTTCCTTGTGAGGACAGAAATGTTCAGTCCAAGGACATTTCTTACCCTGTGTATGCACCAAGGCAAGTCAGTATGGGACAAGGTTTTCAGCCTCTCAGTTCAATCCCAAGATATTTTTGGTGTTGAGAATCACTACCACAGCATTTAAACCGGCAGAGAAAAAACTGGCAAATAAATAATGAATAATACACCTATATATGTGATGCTTGCGGAGGTGACTTGTATGCATCATGCCAGAAATCTGACTCTGGGCCAACCAAAGCTGATGTCTCCCTTCACTGTGCATGAGCAATTTTTGTAAAAAACAAATGAAGTTAAATATTGTGGTAATAGATGCAAGTCTGTCTCTACATCATATTCAACAGTATTTGCTGTAACAACCCGTCAGATTGACTTTGCTCTCTCACCTGAGCTGTGCCTCCATAGCATGCATTTCTTTGTCTTACTCTGATGGAATAAGCTAAGAAACAAAAATATTCTAAACACTGATTTTAATAGCTTTGCGAATACCAGTTTATAGTATTTTGCTCCTTTCTGAATTAAACTAATCATCAGTTACTATAGGTCAGCTGCATTTTGCTTTTCTATTCAGAACACTAGACTGCTAAAACGATATTTATTAATAAAGCAGAGCATGTGTGGCATTTTAATAAAGCTTTTAAATGGTACTCAGAAATGGAGCATATTATGTCTACAGAAAAGAAAAGCATTCAAGTTGTCACTGTTACTTGCTTAAAAAACTGTGTCTGCAATTGCATATTGAAATTGCAGCCTCCTGTGGCTGGGAAACACCTCTCAATTATTCATGCTATGGTATTTTTCAGCTTCACCACTGCAGCTCCTAAACTGTAACACTTCCATTTGACAAACTACTCTCATCAGGTAAAAACAGGTCAGCTAAGAAATGGTGACCTGTCAATGGGAAAACTTCTATGAGTGTCTACCACATTTATGCAGGACTACAGACATGAGACTCATTTTTTTAAAAAATAAATAAATAGGAAGATATGCAAGACATTTGTTATTTTTGATTGCTGATGCCAAAGACACAAGAAATCTGCTTTTCAGACATTCATTTTAAATATGTTTTGCAGAGTTCCTGAGTTGAAATCCCTGACAAGGATTGTATCAGTTGGTCTACTGAATCAAGGGAGTTTCCATGAGCAGAGGCATATGTCAAAGGAAAACAAGGCCAAGTTATTTTAGTCATACACACATAGATTTCTCATTTTCACAGCTGGTCCTCTTTGCTAATGAACATGCAAAGTTTGCTTATGCTTCAGCTAGAATATAGCCATTCGCTTGCCTGGAAAAGGCAGTGCTCACTTAACACTGAACGACCATTTGCCTCTGCAACTGTAAGTTGTGCAGGCCTGAAAAACGTGTTTAGAATATTCAGCTTGTACTCACATCTGAAACATTAGTCCTCTGTCTGACAAACAAGAGCACAAATTTATCAAATACGCAGTCTTCTACCTATCAACAGTGTACAGCAACGGCTCATGTAGGTGATAGGAGAAATGCTCATCATGCAAGGAATTAGTTTTCTATCAAGTGATAATGATTTACTTCCATTTAAATTAAATAAAGTGTAAAGGAAAAACTAACCTCTAAGCCATGTTTTGGATTTCCAGAGGATAGCCTTTGATGTGTTACATTCCCTTGAAGAAATTCCAAGCCTTCAACACTCTTAGACCCCTAGGGATATATTTTAGACCACAACACACTTCGGAATATGACACAGGAGGACCCAAGCTAGTGTCTATCTGAAGGTATGAAGGTCTTAGCAGTGGTCTGGAAAGTAGCACAGCTGTGTAAGCAGATCACTGCATCTGCAGGCAAGTGATGGGTCTCAGCAAGATGATCGATGGTTTGTGGAACAGCCTTGGCCTTTGGTAGCATTGAGGTATCAGGGTAGAGACATGCTTTTTTGCAGGATGACTGATCAGAAATGGTCAGATATTTGGATGTGCTTGAATGTATAAGAGGCGTAGAATTTCCTCAAAGCAAATCTGTTAATACTACTTGGAAGATGAAACAAAAAGAAATAAAAAGATTCTGTGAATGTGTGCTCCTGACAAACTGCATAAAAAAATTTACCTCAGAGAGAAAATTTGGAATAAGCAAAAAGTTCACAAAGAATGGTGGGGAGGGAAACAAGAAAAAGAGGGGAAAAAAAAAAAAAGGTGTGCAAATAAAACTGGGGCTTTCAGGCAGAGTTCCTCAGGTCTAAGCATGTTAATTCTAGAGAAAAGCTGAACGAGTCCTTGAAAAAGGTATTTAAAGAAATGTCAATGGATTGATTAAGGCTTGGGAGGGTGGGGGAAAGAAACAGGCTGTGGTACAGTAAGAATGCAATAAAAGGCTAGCTCAGAACTTCAATAAACAGTTCATCTTACTTCCCAGAACAATGATTCTGGGGCAAAATAATAGGAAAGAGGTCACAGAAATGGATGATATGACATTAAAAAAGCAGTTCAATGTGTCTGCTGAGGTGAAAGGGAGAAAAGAAACCAGCTAATCTCCATTACAAAATTTTACTTTGGAAATCTAGGAAGAAGTTTTCTTAAAAAGATTTATCAACCTAGATATGACATAAAGTAAAATAGAAGTGTATTTCAAGAAGCAGGAGAAGCAACCCCAGCAAATACAGATTTGTAGATCTGATCCCAATAATGCTTGACAAAAAGGAAAAAAAAAAAAAAGAAGGTAGATACTTCTACACCAGCTGTCTTGGTAAGATGAACAATTTTCTAGACAAAGAAAACGTTTTAGGTTGATGGTAGGTGCTGTCTATTTGGATTTCATTAAAATTATTGAGTATGCTACCAAAAGGGAATCTATTAGCCAAGATTGAAAAGAAGTAGTGAAGAACAACTAAGGATAATTCAATGGGAGATGGTTACTGTTGACAGGAGAAGTACTAGGTTGAAGCATGGTCATTTGTGAACTTCTTCAAAGAACAACACTGGCCTAGGGGTCTGACCTTAGGGTCAGTCTTGCTCTCTGTATTTTTATTACTGAATTTGATGCAAGGATTAGGAAGGTTATAAGGCCATTTCCCTCTGACATGAGGTTCGAGTCACTGTCAAATTGAGAATGCCTAGGGCTTGAAGGATGGAGTCATGGAAATGTGATGAAGTTCAGCTGTGGAAATGCAAGCTTGTGCACCTGAGACCTGATCTAAACCATTCTAGATGAGGACAAACAAATGTATCCTGGATCCACTGGAAATTACAGAGAAATAGAACGGCAACCTCTGGTTGACCAAGGGGCGACTAGGAGACACGAACATCAGAAGCACGGTTTCTGGGAAAGTTAGCGAAGCATTAGTGATACTGTATAAGATCTTGTGTAGATACCATGCACAAATCCACTCACCCTTTTTCAAGAAAGACTATTCAAAACTGAAACAGGTACATGGATCTGTATGGACTAGAATGAGATGAAACTGAGAGTTTATCTTATGTCAGCCTGGCTTGTTTAGTATTGAAAATAAGTTTGGGAAGAGATATAAAAGTCTGTTCTTACACGATGGAAACCTGCACCAAGAATACAATGTTATCAAAATTACAATGCCACACAAGCTGGCCAGAGATAGACTTAGACTAGAATTAGAAAGAGGCGATGGGCAGAAGGCATCCCTTATCCATTTAGAGCATCCAGGTGTTGGGAGAGCCTTTTAAAAGTAGTGGTAAAACCTGAATTCAACAGTATTAGTTTATTAGAAAAAAATACAATGAAAGAGACTGAAGTAGTATGACTGGACTGTCTTCCAGGTTTGAAAACAACTTGTTCTGTTTCAGTGAAAATTTGCACATTTTAGTAAATCCATTTTTTTTATCACACCAGACTTCAGTCAAGTCATCTTTAGTTGTTGAAAGATATTAGACATTTTCTTCACTTTGGCAGCACTGAAAGTGTGGATAGGAGAGAATGAACTGATCACATTTCTATTTTGCCTTAGATATCTCAATGTGCCTAGGAACTGATCTGACATATACATCAAGCGAAAACAATACCAGAGTGTTTTAATCAGAAGAGTAAGAAAGAGTGGAAAGTCAAAATAAATGTAAATACAAGAACAAGTCTGCTCAAGAAATTACTGACAGGGTAGAGTATTACTTTCCTGCCTTTAATGAAATCTTCCTGTACATAATTTGTTCTAACACTTCATCAAAACACATAAAAGGACTTAAGCTCATTTCTTTCCCTTAGCCTTACCTTCATGTATTTACTCACCATTTCACATAGAGGCATGGAGGTAAGATTAAGAAGGAGAACAGTTTTTTTCTTCCCCTTTCACAGGATTTTTTTAAAGCTGTTTGGTATTCCTTTGAAGACTACAGCAGTAGTTTACACACTGGTTATTTATCACTAGTGTGGAGGGTGAAACACTAACTGTACACCACGCTCCCTGCCCTTTTAAAATATTAATTGATGAGTAACCAACTATGGAGCCTCATAAAGTATTAACTCTTTAAGTGGGGAAGATCTCTGCTTAACAGCATAGCACAAATCCTACAGGAGTTAAATCCCATGCAATCCTACTAAAATCCGAAGAGTTTCAAGCTGTTTACGTTATTTCAGCACCTAATACAAACACCTGGGTTTGAAATCTCACGTAAGCAATATTGCTCTATTGGACCAGCAGGACAGGGGAAAGTAAGTTCAACCTTCTTGGCAGATGTGGGGATATATATAAAGGAAGTCTACATCGTGAACTTCAAAGCTTAATCTTTTTCTTTGCCTTCTACTTCTCAGCAACTTTAATTTTATGTACTACACATCAGGAGGTTAGCCAGTGTTTGAACAATTGTGCTACGTCTCCTGAATTGCCATACCTCAGTTTGAAGATAATGAATGGTCTGCATTTCCCTGAGTACTGGACACTGGATAGTCAGTGTATGGATGTGTCACACTGAGACAGCCTAATTTATTTTGTGAAATGCAGTTTGTTAGGCCCATTAGTTTGCGGTTCAGAGGAAAATTTTGAAGTTATCACACCAAAGATGCGTGACTGCAGTACATCACAATTATAGCTAGACGTTATAAAAATTAAATGGAAATAGGCGAAGCTATGAAAAAAACATTTGGTCTTCAAAGATATCCAGTGATATCTACAATTAAGTAACTTTTACATGGGAGATTGCCTGCAATGGCCGGGGCAGGGCTTGATACCCCTTCTGGGGTGTACAAGAGAGCCTGAAAGAGCTTTAACATGAGATGAAACACTGATAGCTTGAGGATCAGCAGTGCTGACCTACCCTGCTGGTACTAGGTCAAATATAATAGATGATCAGGTCCCCCCATAAAACTTAAAAATGGTAAGGGAATTTTCTGAGATATTGTCTACGAATACCCCCAGTCATTCATTATTCACAACACAGCAATAAATGACTTGACTCACACCTAAAGAAATCAGCAGATGGGTTCTTTCCTCTTCATATAGACATGTCAGTTAAATATAAGAAGGATAAAGCTAACAGAGTTATGTTCCAACTATGCAAAACATGAAGAAATATTGTCAGGTGTAAGAATCTTTTCTTTAGACACATATTCTTTCAAATTCTACTTTTCTTTACTAAATTTCAAGGTACCTTTACATAAGAGACATCAGAAATATGATCTCTAATTGCTGCCACTAGATTTCTGCTTATATTGCTAAGTTAGTGATTGTATAAGTGTGCAGTGTGTCTTTAATTGCTACCACCAGGAGGAAATTTTCCCTTAGGATTCATTAGCTAATGACTTCCTCTGTCACTGAGTTGTAAATCTACAAAAGTCTTTGGTAAACTGGTAATTTGCCTTCTTGGAAGCCAGATGCGAAGGACCCGAACAGGTGGGAGCCATAACTACAAACATAAGAATGTAACAAAATTAGCAATTACATGTATTTGCATGGTACCCTCATAAAGTTATTCTCCTAGTAAACTTTAAGTATCCACTCAAGTCATACTTAGGTATGAAGTAAATGTTTTCAAGAGCTATTAAATTAATTTAATAAATTAATTATTAGTTTTGCAACATTCTTAATCATTCAAGTCCTAGGGTTTTTAGCACAGTAGCAGTGTAGTGCTACTAGATGGCCCAGTTGCAGCATGTTTGCTACCCTTCGAACACCTATTTGAAGTTACATTAATGAGGTAGTACACTGGAGGAAGTATGTCTGAAGTACTTGAGGACACATAATCCAAAAGACACGGTCACCTTATATGACTATATATATATATATATATCTACAATATACCGTAAGGAAATCACGCACTTGGAACGTGTAATTGCATTTGTGCTTAGGGCCCTGGAAATGACGTGAATTAAAAGTGTATTTGAATTTCATCGTTCTGAATAATTGTACTCAAGTCTGAGTATTAAGGTGCTCATGTTGAGGAGGGCACGCATGAGAGTCCAGTCTTTCAGCATCTGGGTGTGTTTACCTGCAAAGATGCTCCTAATCCACATGAAAAGGAGGTGGGAGGCTTCAGCACTTACTAAAGAGCGAGCTGCTTTCCGGTAGCAGGGGCGTGTGACTAACACCAGAGTCATTCTTCCAAATTTCCGCTACTTGGTAGCAGCCTGAAGTTCTGACTCTCAAAAGCACTACTCAGGAATTGCAATATCTCCTCCGTGTCACCTTCTGAGTACAGTCTGGACTGCACTAGATAAAACCCCTTTTCTGGATTTTGGTACTACAAGGGACCATATGCCACAGTTGTTCACGATCGCACAGGACTGGAAGCAAGCTTGCTACATTAGTTCTACATTAGTTTTTCAAAATTGTTTTTCCACTGAAATGTTTTTAAATGCATTTTGAAGGTTGCTATTATCCATGTTGTTTCTGTTCCTATATTTGGAGTCATAATAGCGTTTTGCCACAGAAACAAGTCGTTGTGGAGTAATTAGATACCGTACAAACTGTTCTGCAGTAACTGGAGCAGACATGAACTTGTTAACCTATGCAACAGAGAGTACCTGAAGAAAGCTTAGCACTCTGTGAGGGACAGCATAGTTCCCTCAGCAGGAGACATCGCGGGATAAAAGCTTGCATGCCAGCCTTTGGCACACACAGACTTATGCTTTTGTCAAAGGCTTTAGCTTCTGAAATGCATCAATTCTCTTTAAAAAAAAAACCCGACCAAACAACATCTTTATGAAATCACTGAGAATTTTTCCATCCTACTGTTTACTAAGACCAAAAAAAGAAAGCTTATCTCATTACCCCAGTGATCAGAAGGGTCTTTTGACTCCATCTAAGGAAATGACAGTACAACATGCTTTCTGATCACATTTGCAGTTCTAAAATGTAAATGGGCAGATTACATGATTACTAAAAATCATGTATGCAACTAATGGCATCAACTGCACAGTCATAGCTTTTGCCTGTTCCAGTGTATCGCTTCCATTACTCATAAGACTGGAAAAATTGGTGATAATAACATTTGATTATAAACCAGTTTGTAGCCTATTTGTTCTCTGGCCAGATGTGCCTAATTCCGGTTGTCATCTTTGCAAGCGCGTGGATGCTGTTTATACAGCAAGAAGGAACCCTACATGAACCACTTCACTTTCTCTCAGTTTAGGATTCACGCTCGTCAGTTCGTCTTGGACACAGCACTGTGTGTCCCAGTGGGAAAGTCCCTCAAGCACCATCGTAATGAAGTGCCTGACCATGTGAGCGGCACCTCAAGCTCCATAACCACTTGCTCGGCACTGAGTGAGGAGCTGGGAGCACACTGTTCACCAGGCACTGTGCACAGCCCAACAAGCATGAGGAGCTGGTGCTGGCAGTGCAGCGAAGGCTCCATTTACTTTCAGGACCTCACTGAGGGACTGAGCTTCCCACTAGCCAAATAACAATTCAGCGATTCTGGAGAAGTGGTCTTTGGGGGGGATTTAGATACTGATTAACTGGATCCTTTCAGAACTTGGGATTAAACCAATAACCCATTTACTTTTCATTTCCCATTAACCAGGAAGATTGCAGCAGTGTCCCAGTAGTGCTGAATGTGTATAGTGAATAGTGTATGCTATTGCTGCTGGGAGAGCTCTTCTCCTTTAAAGAGGCTGTTTTACGTAGGGAATACCTTAGCTCTCCTCCTTGGAGTACAGCATCTAACAGAAAAAAAAAATAAAAAATAAATCCCCAAAGCCCACGTCAGAACTCTGCCCACACAGACAGATAATTTCGAGTCATTCTCCAGAAACCTAGCTATAACTGCGGAATAACATAGCAGTCTTTCTACCTTAGACCCAGACAGCCACTGCCGTTAACTCGGGGCAGCACAAACCTTCCCTGACAAGTAGCTGGTTTGCTCATACAGTACCTCCTAAGGCTCTACCCAGCTATAAGCTCCTGATGACCAGGACCTCCCTATTTTTACATGTTTACACAGCACATAGCATCAGTGTGAAGTTCACAGGAAGATCTGTCAGGTGCTGTCATGATATCAATCACAAGTAAGTCACAGAGGATCAGTAAAAACACATTATTCAGGTAAGCTGCAAAGAACATTCATTATGTAAGGTTACCACTTTTCTCCCTTTACCTCTCTATCTTTAAAGCAACATACTGGCAGGCAGAAAAACTTTTCATACTAATTAAAAATTCAGAGGGCATGCCATTTGAGCTGGATGTTGGTTTTCAGTAAGGTAAACTGAACCACATTTAAAATTAATAAATAAATAAAAGGCTGTGAAAAAAAAATCCTTTTCTGGGTGGTGTACATAGAGATTATTGTGCCAAAACTGTCACATCCTGTTTCAACTGCTGGCTCGTTAAACAGTGAAAGTTCACCGATGGGTATGCCAGAAAAGGTGAGGCAGGTGAAACACCCCAAGTCCCAGGCATATTTCTCTTCTCTGAACCGGGGAGAAAAATTGATCTTTCCAACCATGAGCAAAACCCTTTAAGTGATCTGATGCCTAGTGTGAAAATAGCTAACAACCCCTATTGGCATCGATCCCCTCCCTGAACCCCAGCACTCCCCCAGGCCCTTACTGTAATAAGGAGGAGAAAATACAAGCAAAAATCCCCAGACCCAAACATCTCAAAAGACAGGTATTTTCCCATTTCAGGCTCCTGACCTGCCCAAGTGACAGGGAGAATTCACAAGTAGGAGTGACAGAGCAGGCACCACAGTCAGAGGTGGCTCGTAGCACTCTACCGCTGATCCTGGCACAGGGCTCCAAATAAAAATCAAAGCAACACCTCTCTTTTCAAAACAAAGAAAGAGTAAAAAGAGTAAAAAAAACCTGCTGGATAAAGAAAATCTCATTCTCTGAGTACCTTTGATTCCTGGCTGGTAGTTGATGCTGGAGAGGGGGGCTGCTCTGTGCTCTCCACTTCATTCTCTTTCTCCACACTATTCACGCTGACTTCAGTCGTGCTGCTCGGAGGAATCATTCTACCTCTAAAACACTGCTACTCTCAGGAAAAAAGCTACAGACCTTTCTCGCTTTTTTTCATTTAATGTCCTTTTTCTTCTCTGCTCTTGTAGAGCAAATGAACTCCGACCACTCGGTTTCACTACATTTGCAAGACTAGAATTCTCTGGATTTTCTTTTTTCCCTTCTCCTCCTCCGCCCCCCTCTTTCTCCTCTCCCTCCCTCCTTCCTCCCTCCCCTCCCCTATGCAATGCTGCTCCGAGGGGAGTAAGTTATCGATGGCTCTGTAGGTCAGTTGTGTGCCTGCTTCTGTGTTTTCCCCAAACCTCCTCCTCCGCGTGAAGCCCGGAGGTGTGGAGCAGAGTCGTGACCATCAGCCCCGTGATCAGAGGGGAGTGAGCCGAAGCAGAAGCCCGAGACACGCACACACACACGGGGCACTGGAGGGAGGAGTTGTATTTCTAATGCTGTGAATAGCTTCGGAGGAGCATGTGCTGTCATAGTAGTGAAAGAAAGTAATGAGCGCATGCACGCACACACACACACGCACGCAGAGGCAGGCAGCGTGTATGCCATTTGGAAGCATTTTACCTTTTAACAGGCTAGAGAAGGCAGAGTTTGAAGTGCAGCTTTATATTCTTCAAGTCTTTTCCTCAAGGAGGACTCTAGAAAAAGAGGAGAAAAATGAGTCTTCCCTTACCTTGTCCCAAAATGGATTATTTTAAATCCTAGCTACCCAATGTCTCTAAATCTCCCACCTTGCCTTACATCCCAAACTTGCTAGCAAGTGACAGGACCGTCAGAGGGGAGTCACCTGTGAATCCATGTGTTCTTTGCTCCCCTCCTGACCAGGGAAGCCCAGCTCTGAGTCATACACACGCAATCAGGGTCAGCTGGAAGCTCCCGCTACCGCTCGCATCCTATACCTGTAGGTTGTCATAGTGACAACACTCCATCGGGCAGCAGCAGAGCAGAGGCAGCCGTCAGGGAAGGGCCTGCTGGCTTCCCCCCCAGGAGGATGCGGCACCCAAAGTCACGCTCTGGGCTGCAGTAATATCAGCAGAAGGTCAGCATGACTTTGCTGTCTGGCTCAGATTGCTTTATATTGCTCGAGTATTTGCCTCTGATTTAAATCTGCTGCAAAGGTGCCCATCAGCTCTCTTCCCTGTTGAATTAAGGTCCGCCTTGTAAAAGGTTGAATGGATGCGTTCCCCATCAGAGAGATGCTTTGTAGAGAGGGAATCAGTGGTGGAGACACCTCTTTCATCTAAAAAAAAAAGGAAAAAGGCAACCCAAACATGTTTCCAATAAGCAATACTTACATCCTGGAAAATGAGAAGAAAAAAATTGGCACTTAATTGATCTATACTGGAGGTACAGGTGTTTGGAGGTGATTTTCTGAGGTCTGAGTCAAGGAGGAGCTTCAGCTTCAGATTCCCTTCCAGCCCCATCCCCTCCAGCACAACTGCTACCTGGAACTGCCTTGCAGGCCCCCTCCACCTCAAATCATCCATGCATGAAAGTGAAGGCAAATTTCCAAGATAGTAAGGGTTATACAGATGAAAGCCAGAGCAGAAACTGCCCTGCAGCCTCCGTATTCTTAATAACTATGCAGAAACCAGGAAAAAAAAAATCAGCTTTTCTTTGAACCCATGATGAATTTTCAGGACTGACAGTTAAATGGGGGGAAAAAGCTTTTTTTTTTTTGTTGAAATAGAGTGTATAAGATATAGAAATCTTCAGCAAACAATAAACGCAAAATGCTGCGGTGCTATTTGTACAGCTATTTCAGAGCAAAAGTACGTCTTTGGAGTCTGCCAGTAGAACCTATTATTTGGCCTGCAGTCGCTAACACCATTACAGAGATCAAAAAGAGAACACTGGTTGCTGTTGAGGCAGTGTCAGTGACAACTGAGACTGAAGCAAGGAAATACAGAGCTCAGAGGAGCAGATTTGGCAGGTAAGTACCACAATATATTTCCAAGGGTTTGATTTCTAAAACATAGCAGCGTCTTATACTGTTCTCTTCAGAGCTGGAGGAATTCCTGAGGTGCAAAGCTCATTTCTTCTACTCAGCAAGTGAGATTTGGGCTTTGCTGTAGAATCAGCCTCTCAGCAATGAGTGGGGACTGCGCAGAGTCACAGTTTGGGAGAATTAGGACAGCTGTGGGAAATGGAGGTCTTGGCAGGGTGACAGCGACTGAATACTCCAGCTGTGGCAGTGGTATCCTTCCCTGATGGTCCAGCCCAGCACAGTCAAGCCAGGGCCAGCGCATGGGGTCTGCCCCCTGCAAGGACTGTTCTGTGTGCTCAGCAATGAGACAGGTGAGAATCATGAAACTAATTTTTGTCCAGTACCCCAGCAGTGTTGTGAACCAGTCTTTCCCATTAAGAAGCTCAAAAACATCTTCAGGTGAACTTGTAGGTCAGCTTTGAAATAGACCTGGAGTGGCTGGTTAATAGTTAATGCTCTGAGTGTTGTAAAATCCTGCACATGTTTTTTTGTATGAAAAGCTTGTAACGTCATAACTGTGTAAGTGACTATCATACCACTCTCTACTCTCCTTTTTTTTTGTTTTTTTTTTGTGTTTTACCAAATTAGTACTGACACCTGCTGCACTCCCTCTTCTCCCAATTACTCACTTGTCAACCACGACTGATCTGTCAGATTCTTGACAATTAGCCTGGGAAAGATGAGTCAAACCTAAAATCTTACCAAAAAAAGCAAAAAGGAAAAGAAGCTGGATTTCTTGTATTTTTATTTCCTTTCACGGGAGCTGGCTATTGAAAATCAAATATTCGGTATAACAAAACAGACTGATCAAATTATATGAACCTACATCTGCCTCTCTCCCCCACGTTTCACTCCTGAGAAGTTGGACTTGTGATTACTGCCGATCAGTCTCTAAGTGAAGGTACTCGGCGGAAATGTGAGCGCTGCAACACAGTGCTAAACAAGAGGAAATTGAACGATTCTTTAGTGAAGAGATGAGTGTAGATTTCTGGAGTAGGGAAAGGCAATTTGGATGAATAAAACATGAGAGCAAATTCTCAGCCCCCAGCTGAAGTTGTTGCACTGTGTAAAGCGCTTGAGCACTGCCTGGCGTCACTGCCAAGCATTCCTCTACTAGGTGGTTGGAGATTGACTGCATGGGTACTACACCTTGTCCATCCTCCCTCCCTCCTGCTCTCTGGCCGCACACACGAAGGTGATAGGGTGTGATGCAGAGCACTCTTCTGCACTGGGGCTCCAGCAGTTCTTCCTAAGCTCCGGCTCCAGTCGGCACAGTAAGAGCATCCCAGAGACTCCTGACATGAGGAATATATACACTCTGCTGTACTGCCAAGGCCTTCCTGCTGTGGAGCTCCATGGTGGCAAGATTAAGTTGATATAGGGGGTTTGACCCACGCCATGTTCTTTTGCCTTCTTTTTCTGGTACAGAAATTCTTCTGAAATATTTGAGCACCTTTCTGCAAAAGAGGTAGATGAGTAGAACTGAATTTCACCAAAGGAAAGATATGAAATCAGTACTTATCAAAAGATGTTATTCTTGTTTAGACCTCCATGTATTTACTAAGAAAAATAAGAAATAAAAAGGAGACAGGGAGCTATAGGTGTCATTATTCACCGCCTAATGCATAAACGGTCTCATGCTCCTGAGCAAAGAGTATAAGGGAGCATATAGAGACAATACTGCTGACAAACAGCGCTTGTTTAAATCACTATACACCTCTCTCCAGAAATGTACAAAGCAGTGAGGAATCAGGCCAGTTGCCACCAAAGCACAGCCGTCAAAGGAAAGAGGAATTAAGTCTACTGAGAGTCCAACTTCCAAGAGGATGCAGACTGAGCACCATGGAAAACCATTAGACACATAAAAAAGCTTGTAGTTCTGGCATTTGCAGTGAGGCTTGATCAGCCTCTCCCCAAACCCCTCAGTCCAATTTGCGAGTGTTCCAGGTGAGAAATAGTAGTTTCATTTCTTAGTCAATTCAATTTTGTCTTTGTGGATAGTGGGAAGAGTATGATGGCCCTTCAGTGCCATTTGTGATGGGAATTTTACTTTTGACATGGTTCATTTGACCAGATGTACTGGTGAACATCTTTACGAGCTCTCCTCTCAAATACCCACTATTGCCCACAGCTGGCTAGTAGACTGCAAAGACCGGATCATCGCTCTGGTGGAGTATCTGGCCATGTTTCCAAGTAACAGGCTTGTGGAGACTTCTTGAGAGCAAACAATGTACTCACAAATTGTATTAAAATAGTATCAGGTGGCTGGGTTTAGGGTTTTTTTGTGTGTGTTTATAGTGACACACCCCATGTTTGCTTTCAGTACAATCTTGGCAGTTCATCGAGCAGCTAATGCCTCCCCCCACCCCGTGCCCTGTGGATTCTGCTTATCAAAATGCTATCTAAGGGTTACAATCACCAGCTCATCAAGCTGGAACCACAAATTGGTCAATGCTCTGAAAGCATTCCCAGAACTAATGGGATACTGGTGGTTTGCATCTTGACTAAAATGATCTCAAAGTACTTTTTAGACTTGAAGCGTTAAGTCTCCCACTGCTGCAGGGAGTACTTATACTGTAGCAAACAAGCAATGGTGGAGGAAGCCAAACCAACAGATCTATGCTTGCACTTAAGCAGGCAGAAAAATGGAACCTCTGCCTGAGTATTTACATCAAAACCCTCTTTCTGTCCATCCACAGCAATGCCAAAGGGAGTGATGCAGAGATCGTGCTGCATCTTGGACAACTTTGAATCTGTCTTTCAGAGAGATCATGATGAGATTGAGACACCACTACCCAGATATCTAGACCAGAAGAAAGAAGAATGCTGCATCCGCTTGTGACAGCAAGAAAGGTTTGAGAAAGGGAGAAGAGGATGCAATTATAAAAGATGGAATTTAGCCAAAATACAGCATATAATATGTTCAGTCTTACAAAAAGCATCGCAATACCTTTAAATAACCAGCGACAGTCCCGACCTGATTTTACATCTCTGCTGGCAATATGATTCCTTCTCACTTTTTATAGGAATGCGATATAAAAAGAAGAGGCCCATGGAATCAGTAGCACCATTTCCTGCAACTCACAGATGCTCCTAGAAATTCCTGCCATTTACTGACTCGGTCCAATATGACTGTAGCAGGAATGCCCTGAACCAGTTCAACTGGTTGCTGCAGTGGTGATTTAGTCATGTACTAAATCCTTTCTGGGTATCTATGTTTCAAACATTTAAAGGGACGACAAAGACATGCTAATTAACATAATCTCCTTCACTCTGCCTTAACCTCACTTCTGTTTCCATAGTTAGTCATTAATACTCTTCCTGATGGCTCTCAGTATCACTCAGAAGGGTCTCATGTAATCATATCATCTCAGCCAGCTCTATCTACCTCTTTTACTCAGCCTTTTCCAGGGTAGGGTGGGAGGAATCCCCCACAGGGTCACCATTCTGGATCTTGGGCTTTATTTTTGGTGGGTTTTTTTTTGTTTTTTTTTTTTTTTTAAAGGCCTTTGGTAACAGGGAGCTTTCAATCACCTCTTTCTTTCCTAGATCTTCCTTGACCTGAATGGTCCCTTAAACTCCTTTGTCTAATTGTTTGCCTTTCCAGGCGTGAGCTGGGTATTACAGCTCGCAGGGCTTTACTGGATTTATCTCAGGTTCCTGTTTTCTCCATTCACTCTGGTATTGAACGCCGTCATCATGAGCTATTTCTTAACTAATGTCAGTGAAAATGCATTGAGAGCAACATGTTGCTTAGACTGTAAATAGAATCCAAAATAAGATCTGGCAAACATAGATGGTGGTGAACACAAGGATATGTATATGCATTTTTTTTTTCATACAGATATCTTATGGCTAAACACCAATTTTTAAAAGACTGAGCATGCACAGTATTTCCTGTCTTAGGTAGTCGCAATGAGCCTGTCACTGCAATATCTAGGCACAAACACGCGTGCCGAATGCAAAATGAACCTCACTGTCAACTGCGAACCTGCAACAGTTGTGCTACCATATTTTGCTTTGGAAGAAAAAAAGATTTCTCAGCGTGCCAATGACCTTTGCCAGGAAAGCAGGGCTTTTCCACCGGGTATGGTAGAGCTCAGCTATACACAGCAAATCTTTTAAGTGCCTTCGGACCCTATGGGATGCAAAGCTTTGTAGAAATATCAGAAATTATCATTATCAAGATTAACATTCCACTCTATCAGATTAGTGCATGTGTCAACTGGAATAGAAGTGTGTATGATGAGGGTTGCCCACAATTATGTAACTTATTCTAATGATCTCTTACAGCTCTCAAACAAGAATAAAGAAAATAAATGTTTAGCCTGTTATAAATCTGATGGGAAAGTGAAGATCTTACAGCCCAAATATATTGGTTTTGTCCCTTGAATCTTGATATGATGCAAACTTTAAAAGACATTGATATCTGGGTTGTTATGTCTCTACATAATTACCAGTTCAAAATAAAAATGGGAAGTAAAATTTGCATTGAGCAAAAAATAAAGGTGAACCTTAAAAACACTGCAAGGTGGTATCTATAATGATTTGCATTATTTTATTTAAAGCAATAAAAAAAATCTTAGAGTCCAGTGCAGAATGATAATAAGAAGATAAGCTTGTCTTTTTGGTAAAGACAAGAATATCACTATCTTATGAGCCTACTGAATATAATTACTAACTTTTAAAAAGGATTCAGGTCAATTTACATAGAAAAAAACAGATCTCACTATTACATCTACGAGAAAACCACTAAGCATTGTAGATGAGAACCTTTCCAACCAGATTACTTCATAGAAATAACATTCATTTTTTAAAGTGCTCCAGTGCATACAATTGTTATATTTTGTTGTTTAAAAAAACAGGAAAGAATATGATCACTTATTTCCATTTGAAACCTCAACACAGAGCATTCTGGATTCACTGCTTCTTTTGACAAGTACATATCACTGTCTCTTATTATTCAAAGGGGTCAAGCTCAGCTGCAAGAGCAAACGATTTCCCTAGCAAAGATGGCCAGGATTTTTAGAAGTGCAAACATCAGAAAAGAAAGGAAATAAAAGAAAAATGGGGGGTAAAATTGTCCGAGTTCTGAGTGCCTTTACCATCCACATTCATAACTGTTTCTATTCTTCATTGGATTTAAGACAGAAAATCACTTTTAAAAAAAAAATCACTTTTCTTATGTTTGTTAGTCATACCACCTGCAGTAATACCACTGTATAATTGTCATTCTGATGTCTCATACTGTCTGAAGTGTTCAAACACAAAGGGATTGCACACTGAAACCAGTAAGAGCTAGACCTTTCCTGCTGTTTCCATGGAATGGGTTATCTCAAATTGAAATGTCTAGTAACCAACTATATAGTTTCAAACTTTGAATAAGCAGGGTACTGAAGTATGTTGCAAATTTATCCATATAATTGGTCAAGTTGATTTGGATAACTGAGACACTTCAAGTTACATGAATGATGATTTAGCTAATGTATCTCTGTATGATTTTAAAATCCTATTTTCGTTTCATACTTCATAATACTTTTGTGCCCTATTAATCTCTTTTACTGAACCATGAGGAAATGAAAGACTACTGAGCATTGGGCATCAGGATGGGTGAAATCTGGAAGAAAACAAGTTACTACAAATTTCTAGGGAGGGCAAATATTTGGGATGCCTTAATTTAGCCAAAAGCAGAACTAACAGACCTGAGCACAGGCAGTTGGACATATGTAAATTTAACAGACCAACAACTGAAGAAAGCAGCAGTTTATGGCAGAAGGGATAGCCATCATCTCATCTTGTCAGGGATTGTTTCCAACCGGGGGATTCTTCTGGGATCCTGGATACAAGGAAATCCACCAGACTTGGTAGTCCACATGATCAGTACATGCAAGAAATGCAGACATTAGGAAGATATAACTTCAATCATAAAACCCTCTTTGATAAACAAGAAAATACGAAAAGGAAAGTACTAGCAATCAAGCTGGAATACAACAGATGAGATTGTTTTTCCAAGGGGATGTTACCAGCCCTCAGATATGAACTCCGGCCAACACAGAAAGTTTATATCTAAATTGTGAGCTCTTCAGGCTAGGTATTGTCCTTCTATTTTGAGTTTGTACAGCATCTAGCAGTTAGTTTTGCTTTCTGTCTTGTCTTAGGTATTACAGCAAAACAAATAGCCACTTTATAAAGTGGATATGTGTCTACTCAATCACAGCGGTACTGTAAATCACCAAATTTTTCCCTTTGCTTTCCTCTCTGCTTTCCCCTCCTCATTGTGCTATGATAAAACAAAGCTGTGCTTTTCTGCACCAAGTATCAGAAAGTACAGGAAGAAGGATAAAAATATTTTTAAAAGATTGAAAGCTTAAACAAAGACATTGAAATGAAAAAGTGGAAGATATATATATATGCAAACACATTCATATGCTGCATACTTAGCACAATAATGGTTTCATATATTGTAGCCATGCTGAATGATAGACAATAACAGGCAGTAACACCCAGGAAAGAGAGTGTAAAGATCACTGCAGTAAGGGCTCCATGCATCATAAGAAGCGGCGTAGAGAACAATCCGATTTAGAAAAAGATGTCTGCTGTTTATTTGTGTAATCCCCTAATGAGAGCTTTGTCTAGGAAATCTACTTTTATCTTCCACATAGAAAAGCAAAGAATATGCAGAGCTGTGAATGATATGTTTTACCTGGAGATAGTTGATAAAGGTTTTGACCTCTTTGGGATAGTTTCTAAATCCCGTTGCACCCAGTGGAATTATTAGGTTGTTTGCAATACGTCTTAAAAAACCATTTCTCTATGAACTGAAATATACTGCTCAAATCAGCATAGGATTTCTCAGAAAAGTTTCATGGACCTTTCTCTTCTTCCACAGATGGAGGGCTACCTTCCTTTGACCTGGACAGAAATGATGGACCATAATTGAGCACTTAGCTGAAAATCCTAACACCACTTTGGTCCCAAACACTTTAGGTCTATTTTTTTCTTTATTATTATTAATTATTATTTTATTATTAGGCACCTAAGAATTACTCCTTGACCCTATGCTCAGGAACAAAACCAAAAAAAAGGTAATCTGGTGCTGGCTTCACTCAGCTCATGTCCATAGTTTTACTCCTTCAAAAGTCAGGACTGAAAGCTTTATTCTGCTGAACCAAAACTTGATCTGATCCAAATGCAAAAAGTGGTTGTAAGTAGCATAAAATACATTATAACAGGCAGCTGCAACCGATTTTTTTCCAGTCCTTTATTGTTAGGTGTTGTCTGCTTAGCAGCTGGTAAATAGTCCATTAAAAAAGGCTTGGGGACAATTTTTTAAAAGACATGAGTGACACTGGAGTCCTGAACTTTGCTTAACAAAAGACAGATAAAGCTAATTTTTAGTTTAAAGAGAACACATCTCCCTCCCACCTAGAGAGGCACATTTTGAAAATTACAGTAAAAGCTTCTGTTCCAATTGTAAAAAACATCTTCCCTGAGCAATACAGTTTTGCGCATGAAGTTTCAGTCCTATTATTCTATTGACAAGGGGGAATCATTCACATTCAAGTATCAAAAGAATAAATATTTTGAAAGAGGATTATCTTAAAGGGAAATTTTGAAGATGCATGCAAAATTCTGGGACCACTGAAATCAGTAAAAGGTCCCAGGATTTCATCCCAGCAAACAAATCCAGGTGGTTCCAGTTAGGTATGTCTGCTGCTATCTGTGGGAATAAAATTATTTCGAAAAAACAGGCCCCAACAGTTGTCTGGCAAACAGTTCAGACAATGCTATTACAGTCAGCATGCAAACCATTTTCCCTGTTAATTATATGCGTCTAATGTCAGAGATCTAATTATCCAAGAAAAAATTAAAATTCCTAAAAGAGCACAGAACTGAAAAAAATGGAGTGCAGCCAAACTTCCCCGAAGTTTTCACTCATGACAATGTGAGCCTGAGAGATCAGCATCAGGTTAGACTATGTTTTAACTGTGATTTTTTTTTTTTCCACCAAGTAGCAAGAAAAAAAGGAAAAAAAATATCCTGAGGTATATTACTTCCACATGCTTGCCCTATCTCAGTGTTTCTTGTACCATCTGACTGTACCAATTTACCCTCATTATTTTTTCTTTCAGTCACTGTGAGAAGCATCCCTGGAAACACAAAAAATTACTTTGTGAAATAGTTTTATACCAGTATTCATTTCACCTCTGAGAAGACCACTCAAATTTCTAGAACCATGAAGAATATCAACAACTGCTGTGTTAGCTATGTAAACTCATCCATTCTGATTGATAGACAAAGCAGAAATTAGAGTTTAGGTGGAATTCCTTCCTGAAAACATAAGTTTTCTCTGCATAGGTGCTTGTCTTGTTTCATCTAATTCAAGAAATGAAATGGCTGAGTTAGGAGATCTGACGACCAGTATTACCAAGGTCCTTTCCATCTCCCACCTAGAAGTTCCCTGGACTGAGGATTACCTGTTTCTCCAGACCTCTTGAGAAGTATTATCCAAGTCAATAAAAGGTTTGCATTAGGGAACTTTGTCCCACAAGGTTTCCTGCTGAAATACTTTGACATTGTCACAAGTCAAGATGGTATGGGACTGCGCCCTTCACTCTTTTTTCCTTTAAAATTTTAGTACTCAAAAAAAGAAAAAAGAAAAAAAAAAGAAGAGACAAAGGTGAATGAAAAAAGAGGGAAAATTCTGAGAAATATCAAGGTATTGGGTTGGCACTCAGCTGGGTTAACCCAACTGAATTTAGGGAGCTGTGTTAATTTACACAAATAGTTTTAGAAGCATGAAGTAGCATTGAAAAGCAAGTGAGTCAGAACTTCAGTTGCATCTGAAGACACATGTGGAAGTTTTGTTTTAATAGCTTTTATGATTTATTTTAGATAAAGCCTAAAGTCTTTGTTCTCAACTTTCAACTTCTCTACTACCAGAAGGTATAATATGAGCTGAGGGTAAATTTATAGAAGAATGCACAAAAAGGAGGAATAAGTATTAACTTGACATTACAGAAATTATATTAACTACATCACCTGGGACCACAGAAGAGACACAAATTAATGGAATTATCGCTCTCATTTTGTAAGTGTCTACCCATGAGGGAGCAACTTCACAAAATATCAGTTACTATTTTAAATGGCAAAGCTGAACCAGTTTGTCTTAGCTGTCAGACATTCCTACCCAGAAAGGACAATCCCTGTTTTTAGCACACACGTTCCTATTTTCGATGTTTTTCTGTATAGTCTGTCTCACAAAGAAAGGTAACTATTCCAACGTGTTTCAGCACAGTTTAAAAGCCACATTCCTATTTCAGCCTCAGGGATTCCTATTAATTCCCTTGAAGTGTTACATGTTAGTTCAGGAAACAAGAATTTTCTGCTGTAATTGGTCACCCTAGTTATCAACTCATATGCCACTTTTGGTCCTGGACATGTAAATTATTCATATATTCCACATAAGGTTAGCTTTGATATTGGGGTCCTTATCTAATGAACAGTTTGTCAGGGCTCTGCAGAAAATTTAACCTACTATTTTTTTATTCAGAGAATACCACTGCACTATAACCTCTATTGGGATTTATTTGTAGATGTAGAGAAGCATGGTTGTCAGCTTAGCCAGTGTTGTAACCCGCTGGATAGGTTTTCCCAAGGTGGATGAGGCAAATTGCTGCTCAGTGAGAGCATTGCTGGTGTCTTGGCCTTTATTAAAGACTCATTGCAGGCCTGGCAGCGACCTATCAACAGGCTTCTTGGGGGACAGGTTCTGAATGCATGTGAGCATGACCTTTTGAGCTGTGGCCAGAGGATCTTCCCTTTGTCGCAAGGTGAGGAAGAAAAAAGCATGTAGTGATTTGTCTACACAAATGGACTCCAGGCAGGTTTCAGAACACGTTTAGGAGAAAGCTGGGGCTTGGTCATGATTAGCCTCCACCTTAGATGGAGGTGAGAGTAATGACTGCCTCCTATTTATTAGAAATGAACGCCTGTCCACCAATAGACTCATTGGCCCTTTTGGCTTGATGCTAACATGAAGGTCTGTCATTCAAACTGAAGAGGAATATGTGGTTTTTTACTTCTTGAAATTCTAAATCAACAATGTAAAGTGTCCTGTCAATGACTGTTGAGCCTTTCCTAAGCCCGGCTTTCCAGTTGTAATGCCTTAGTCATGTTGGCATGAAGACATTAGGTAGCACACTCTGAAGGCTAATACCTATATCTACTTATTGAACCATCAAATATATCTCCTAATTCCCTCATTCCTAGACCAGTGCAAACAACTCTCTCCCACCCACGCTCTATGTTGGCCTTCAATTGAAATAATTGTGCATAATTTATCTTGTGTCTTCAGACAAATCTCTCCAGTGATTATAATTTATGACGTGGACAAAGCCTTTCAAATCTGTGAGTCATTAGAGCTTGATCAAGCCATGTGAGCTCATGAAAGGAAGGAGTATGCTTGTGGAAATGCTTTGCTTTCTTATCTGTTGTGTGTCTGAAGCAAGCCTTTTCCTAGGCAACTGCTCATGAGCAATGGTCTTTCTATAAAAGGAGGGAATGTACTGGGTATGCTGTGTTCAAATGAGCTTTTAATTCTGAATGCAAAATTCTTCTTGGATGTCAGCTGTACATACTAATGCATATTTGAAATGGAAAATGGATGAAATGTTGTGCAGTGCTACATCTGTATCAGCTTCCTTGTCTTCCAATATGGAACAATCTGATATTTTTTTTTAATCCCTTAAGAATAAATAAGGGTAAAAGAACAGAAGATTAAGAACTCAGATCTTGACAAGGAATGTGGAGTTTAGGTTTAGTTTGCCTGGGTCAAATGCATGGGTGGTGGAATTCACTGCAGTGCTTTCAAAAGCTGATGGCAGCACTCTAAGTTTGCACAGCATAATATCACATTATGAAACACTCTCACGTGCAAACAAATGAAACTGAAAAATGTCTCTGTGATTTTGATGTAAATCAGTCAGGTGGTTCATCTGTTTTAGAGGAACGTGATTTCTGCAAATTTTGATGCACTTGACATTAACTGCAACTTAACTAACAGAACTTGAACCCAGTAGAGCATCTGATAGTTTTAGGTTTCCAGACACTTTACAGCTGTTTTCCTTATGAAGGTCAAGAAAAAAGAACATTTGTCTGTATTAAACTCAATGATATCACAGCTTTCCTGTGACTGCTTGTCAAAGTCAATGGATAATTTAAAGGCTGTAACCTAAGAGCTACATTTTTTTTTTTTGTAAGTAGGGAAATCCCACATTCAGGAGAGAGTTCAAAATCTAATTTTTGAGATATATATATATATATATGAATGCTGCCAATGCTTTTCTGGGTATGGTGTGCTGTACTAATTGTTTTGGTTACAAGAATTAGAGCCAGCAGATAATCAGCTTCTGGGCCACCACTAATAAATCTCATTACTATAAACATCTCAAAGTTTGGGATTTAAAAGAAACAAATAGCTGAATTTTGCTTCATACCATGCAGCCTCCTCCCCTCCCCTGCTTCCCTCTTGAGTTTGCAGGCCAGAAGTCAGACAGCTTGCTCCAGGCACAACCCTATACCATCCTTCTCCTTGCTCCAGAGTAACTTATCAAGCATCCCCTCCTCATATGTTTTCATGCTGCTGCTGCTACAAGATCTATTTCTTATTTAATACTGGAACCTGCATTTCTGACTTCAATGGTCCTAAGCAAATGTCTCAGTCCCTGGAGGAGAATTGAATGGGATCACTGAATTCTGAAAGGTCTGCAAGAACTAGGGCCCAAAACTACATCTGCTATAGCCTCACAGCCTCTGAAGCAAGCACAGTCCTCTCAGGTCTTTTGTTTATACCTTCTACAGTGCAAGTGTAAAGCAATCCAAGATGGCCAAACTACCTTGAAATGGAAAACCAGATTAATCAAGCTGCACTAACCTCCATTTATAGATCACTGTTATGCAAAGGTTCATTCCAAGTCCTTAATCTGAGAATCCCCCAGCCATTTTTTTTACTTTCAGTATAACCACAGCTCAAAACTAAGACCTCCACATAGTTGTGGCAAAGCTTACCCACAGCGTGGAAGCAGGACAGGTTTTACTTCTTCAGCATCACAGTGGCCACGAATCTTTGCTTCTAGCTGGAAGAGCAGCTCATGAAAAGCCTCAGCAAAGGTTCATTTAACACAAGGCAAAAGTGATTAGAAATAAGGACACTGAGCCAAGCACACCTCTCAATCAGGTTGGCTGGGTGCTGTGAACCAATCAGCCTAATTAGACAGATGTGATGAGGAACTACTGTCCTCTCTAGAAACACCCAACTGTGCATAGAGCTGGCAACAGTAATCAGCCTTTTATCACAGACAAGAAGCAAAACATTAGCACTGCAATTACCACCGAGTCACACTCAGGTGCAGAGCCTTGTGTGTCTGAGGCACTGGGGAATTTTTAGGTTGTCGTGAGACTGTGTTCCAGTAGCTAGGTTTATGGAGAAAAAGTGGAATGAAGGATGGATATAAATTCTAGCACAATTAATTGAAAACTGTCAAAATTGTGAGATGTTGAAAAAAAAAAAGCTCTAAAAAAAAGTAATTATATTCCTGTACTTTTATGAAGTTGTTTTAATATAAAAAGAATTCAAAAAACTTATTTTAAAATGTTGAAATGAGACAGAATTTCTTGTCATGCTGTCGTATCTGCATACTTTTTGAATAACTGTAGTTTCTAGTCCTTAGGATTATGACTATAATTTAGAAAACATTAATTGGAACACTGTACAGAGTAGAAGTGTCTGCAGTCACAGTCTGAAACAATAGCTTAGATGGATATGAATTACTTCATTCACCTTAGCATATATTAACTCTGAGGACTGATAATAACAATACCTGTTACCTTTTCACTACTCATTTCATTTGATATATCTAGCTAAAGCACACAACTTAAAAACTTATATTCTAAATATAAAAAAATCTGACTGTATTTTGTGTAATCAAGTATGAACATATATTCTCCTTGAAACCTGTTGGTTTGTTGGAGTTTCTTTGACAGAAATGTTTTCCTTTAGCAAATGGTTTCTTTCTGCTCCTCAGAAAGGGTCTAATTTCCAAAAAAATACGAATGTTCAATACAACTAAAACATTTTTTGAAGACAAAATCTGAATTGGGAGAAGCAGTTCCTTTAATAGTTTGGCTTGTACTGTTGTATTTTTTCTTTTCCTTGTGCCATGATGTTATCTCTCTGTACACACTTTGCCTGAGACCCCAAGGACCCAGAAAACCGAGGGTTATTTCTGAAAAATAGCCATTACTTTAACTAACATTTGAGCTTGGACTCAAACAGTCTTTTACCTCCTTCCAGTTAACCTAGTTACAAGCTGCACCACATTAGACAAGACCCAGAAAACAGGAATGCTGGAAAGTTTTTCACCAATTTGTTCCTTTTTCTTTTTTTTTTTTTTTTCTTTTTTACCCCCGTCCTCCCACTGAAAGAGGGAACGAAAGTGAAAGACCTTCCCCTTACATCTCAGCCACGTTGTGGGTTTTATCCCCTTACGCAGCCTTTGACATGCAGATCTGGAAAGCAGTTCCCTGTTTCTAAATTTGTGTCACAGGCACAATAAGCCGGTGGGAGATGAAGGCAGTGGAATTCCACAGGCCCCCCACTGACTCCAATTAAAATGAGGGCCAGAAAGCAATTACTCTGTGAAAGTATATGTATCTGCAACCACCCAGGAGGGGTGGCATTAATAAAGAGTTTTAATGCTGTTGCCTAATTAGGAGGAGGAGAGCTAAGGTTAGCAGTTTTGCTTGTCGCAGTGATTCGAAACACGACAAAGGGGAGTGAGAAATAGTACTTTTAAGGTAAGGGAAGCTTCACTTTCAAGCTCGCAGCAACTACGCTTTCATCTGATGACTGCATGACGAAAGGAAAAAGAAACAGCCCTAAGAAGCCACAGCCTAAGAGAGTGTCACAGATTTTGGAAAGCTGCGTCTTCAAGAAAAATGAAACTGATCCCCATTGGTCCTATTAGGAAAGGAGCCATCTTAAGTTATGTATTTCTTTTGAACCTCACTGCCATTCCATTACACTCTCCCACCCCATGTCTCATGTTTGGGCAAATGCCAACTCAAAATGTGTGTCTCGGCTCTGGATGCTCTCTAAATTTGCTGGTGCTTTTGTTTCTGTCATCGTTAAGTAGCGAGGAGTTCAGGGGCTGAAATAGGTCCGTTAATGTTGCATGGATCACTGTGAATTGATTTAAAAGGACCCATCACCCTACTCTTGGTAATCAGGTCTCCCTCCTTGCATTCACAGAGTGAACTCACCTGGTGGCTTGCCAGGCAGGTGGGCTCCAGTCTCCAGCTCCTCCTCTCAGTGACACCTGTATGAAAAGACAGATCCTCACCTCTTCTCAAGGAGGTCAGAGATCCACTGTTCAGTCAAATCCACATCTACTACAGGGTATGGTAGGAAATTTTTTCTAAGGGTGCTGCACTGCATCCTCTGCTTAATTAAACTGCTCTTTCCTGCATGACATGGGTAGGCCTGCTCCAATTTACACAGGCAGTTATACTGCATCATGTTCAGTTTGACTGGAAGGAGAACTTGAGACGAGCATTAATACAATTATCCTCACTAGGATAGATAGAAAAGTCCACTCTCATGGCAAAGCATATGAAACTACGCTATGCCTGGTGTTCATCAGGGCCTTTGTTTTAAATGTCATTAATCTGGCAGCATATCCACAGGCACAGTATACCCTACAGCTACTTTGGATCATTGGTGAATTTGAGAGAGTAGCATAACTATTGAATCATCTCTTCCTGCATCGTTCCAGGTTTCCAGGCACTTAGTAACCACCCCTACCCTGGCCAGATCACTGCAATTTGTGAACCATGGCCTTACAGAGTATATGTGCTGTCTAGACAGGAAGATGCAACTGGTTTATATTGGACGAACTGGCACTGTATGCTGTTTATTAACGAAATAACCTCTTCCCATGCACTAATTATTTACTTCACTACTGGAAAATATGCCACAGTAATATCAACATAGAGCAGGCAGCACATAACATTTACACTGAACTTTGAGTCATTTCAAGTACTGCTATAACATTTAAGAGTGGTAATCTCAGAAACAACTACTACTCTCATCCATTTAGAGTATGACCAGAACAACTTCAGTTGCTCTCAAATGCTAGCATCTCCCTATATGTGGTCAGGAGGGTTAAAGGTGGTAAAAATAAGTATTTATACATTTTTCTCTTTTGCTGCACAATTAAAGAAATGTTTTAGGTGTACAGCACAGTATAATGGTACCAGTCTTTCTCTCAAGGGCTAACTGGTGATGATGTTTTTAAAGATCTTCCAGAAACATATATGCTCAACTAATATTATGCCTCTACACTGCCAAGTAATAAGAGTAAAACAACCTTAGCCACCTGTCTGACATCTCTCAGTTGCAGACTTTTCCTCACTGCAAGCAGCCAGCTGAGGGGGTCAGCCGACAAGAGCAATTCCTGTGTTTTTGGTCATTTAGAAACTATTTCTTCACTCTTACTCTCATGAGAGGGAATCAGGATGCTGAAGAAGTGACAGGCCTTTCTTCCCTTTCGACCACCCACACAACAGGTCCACACGCAGGACAAGGAGAACACTTCTAACGGAGAGAAAAATATTGCACTCCCACTGCCTGCGAGGAGCTAGGCAGGGCTCTGGCTTAAAAGCCACCGTCCAGCTCACACGTTCCTAAGTGGAGCCACACAAGCATGCCAGGATCCCTGCTGCTATGGAAAGCTCTCTTATTAACTCCAGCTGAAGCTCAGCATGTTTCACCTGCACTGCTCTGCTGGGCACTCTGGCCAAAATTCCTAGAGCAATAGTTTTGCCTAAAAACAGGAGAGATAATGAAGGCAACAGAATTTAAAAATAATAATAATAATAAAAAAACCAACCAACTTTAAAAAATCCTTCTGAAATCAGAGAGATAGCGAATATAAAGAATGTGGGTATATTAAATGATGAACCAATTTCTCCCAGGATAAAGTCACCATGAGTTTGAATTTTTCTGGCATGATCTCTTATCCCTCAAACATTTTGACGTTTGAATAGATAAGGCATTTAGCTACTCCCTTGGGATTTCAACATACACAGACTTCCCCTGGGAGCATGAAGTCTAAGTGGACCACCCAAAATCCGGAGGTCTGGACAGCCCTTCTACAGGCATCAGCCATGTGTACGTCACACATCTACAGAGCCTGGATGCTCTAGGTGGAACAGACTTGCCCCAGGACAACTGTAAATAATCTCATTGTCCATATAATAGACTAAATTACAGTACAGATAGAAACACAGATGCATTCACTGTAGAATCAACATCCATATAAACAGTTTGTCTGATAAATCCAGCACGCATTGTGTTCACTCTGAGTGACTTTATATGTGTGTGTGTCTGGATGATACCTGGGAAGCCCTGGTACATGGTGCTAATCTGCTATGAGAGGAAAGAATGATAGCGCTGAGTAGCTGATGACTTTTTGTATTACACAATGAACCGTGGAAGATTTTATGATAAAAAAGCAATGCTACATCTACTCAGCATGTATCTGCACCATGCAATTGCTTTAGTTCTAGTCTACCTGGCTTCTTTTAGCTTGAGGCAAATGTTTCACTACAGCTTTGACTCCATTTTGAAATGCTTGCCTGCTGTGCTGTTCTCACTGCTTGATAATTCTCTCCTGAATAGCAGACTACTTAGAGCATTTCTGTGAGGATGTCTCTGCAGAAAGTTTCGTGAAAAATGGCTGTTAATACCAGCTATAAGAACTTAAGGCAAGGATCCTGAATGTGCCAGCAACTACAAAGAAACAGAACAAAGTCTCTAACAGGGCATGTGAGAACTGATTCTTGTTAAGGGGAAAGGGGGAAATGAAAAGGAGTGAGGGATTTCAAAATTTTCTCTTTAAATTATCAAAAAGTGACTACAATGGTGCTTGGTTCTGATCTTATAATCTTCTGATTCAATTTTCTATGCTTCCTCCCCATTTTCTTTTTCCCCAGTCCTCATTCCTTCTCAGCTGCATACAGGACATTTTACTGGCTTGACAGAGACTTTTTCTTAATGCTGCCTAATCTGTGGAAACAATAAATTTCCTCAAAACAAAAGTGAAACCTTCCTCTTCTCTAAGTGGATTTGAAAAGTCACTCTTATTTTTTTATTTTAGGGGTGGCATCATGTCCATGTAATGACGCATGTGCTGTAGGTGAGTTGAGTCCATAAAGGAAATCAGAGATCAAGGGGACTCTCAGAAAATCCTCCACAACAACATTAGACTGTGATGCATCATTCTTGGAAAGAGGTGAGTCATCCTTTCCATTCAGCATCAACACTTGCACAGCTTTTCCTTAACCTTGTACCCCACTGGCAGCACCCTTCTGGTCTGTGATCCCAAGTGCAAGGCTAATCCTGTACCTTTGGGTATGGCATATGCTAAAGCCTTGACCTCCCAGTGATGAATTAGAGATCCATCCTACCTTGCAGGCCAACCTCACTATTTTTGTATTCACTGAGCACCAGTAACTGTTCAGCCTGAGCAGAATATTTGGAGAGAGAAGGGTACTTTGAAAACAAAATAAAAAGACAGGAAGAGGGTGACTTTGCTACACAACAGTATTTATTGTTGCTCATTATAATAGGCACTGACTCATTTATGAACACGATAACTTTATACAAGGCCTGAGAAAAAAGCTTCTATGTTGACTGTGCCTTTCAGTATTTACAACTAAAAGCATCACAGACCACTGTAACTTCAAGGAATTGAAAACCCCATCAAACAAGCAAAGTGAGCCAGATACACTGCCATCAAATTAAACTAGAAGTGAAAATGCACTGACCTGGACGTTGTTTTGGATTGCCAAACAAGTTCAATCTGAATACTGAAAAATAAAATATAGAAAACTTGGCAATAAAGGCATATAAACATTCTCTGCCACCAGAATACACAATACTCTTGCAATTCTCTATTAGTGATAGGAAGAATTGGGTTTTCACCAAGTATATTGGACAGTCAGGCCAAGAGTATTTGCAGCATCATTTCCAGGAATTAGTGTCTGCAAATACGGGAGGATTTTTCAAATTATATCTCTTCCTTTACCAAGACGAATAATTTATTTTTGTTCCTGTGTTTGTTTCGAAAACCAGAGAACTCTCAACATCTTTCTGCTGTAGCATTTGTGGTGGAATTTTAAGCATCTACACAATCCAACTTCTTGAGCTCTTTCGAAAACCTGGTCTCTTAGCCTGGTGCTTAAATGCTTACTGTGAGTTAAATCAGTTTGGAAAATCTGGCCCAGAATGTTAGAACTGCCTAACTTTTGTTCAGATTAGATTCTCAGAAACAAAAGTTCTAAGAACCACTGACCAAAACAGGCAAGAGATATAAGCACTTTTAAAACCAATATTTCATCAAACCAAAAAAAAAAGAAAACCAAAAAAAGTTGACTTAGAAAACTGGCCTTCTAACAATGTCTGTTTCCCTGCTTCTTGAGGGCATCTATAGGTCTGACTCAATTCCCTCACTTGACTTCAACCCCCGTTGGGTCAAAGGAGATTTTCCTGAAACTCTATGGGAAAGGTGACAGAGCTGTAAGTTTGTCAGCAGAAGCCAGTTGAAGCTCAGAGAAGTGGAACAGATGAGCACGGGCTGGTTTAGGGAAAGAGGGACTGGTGCGTGTCAGGGAAGACCATAATGGTTAAACCTTTCTATAGCTCTTCGAGAGGCAAAACTGGTACCTATTTGAAACTATTAAGACTGTCTTGATTGGTATCTTGCTGGTAAGGATGAGAAAAGAGAGGCAAGGCTGAGATGGCAGCAGTCATGGCTATGCAAAGAAGCTGAGTAGGTCCAGGATAATACAAAGTGTGTTAGCACATCTGCAAAAAGGCACAGGGGTTGGCCAATGCCACCCTGGGATCATATACCGAGATTTTGATCCCAAGCAGACTTGGCCTCTGTGCAAAGGCAACTTGCATAGAAAAAAAAGGCTCTCAGAGGTGTGCCAGTTGCCATCGCAAGTCATGAGTTCTTTAGGGTAGTTCATCACCCATGGGAAGTAGCTGCAAAGCAAGTTCAGGTAAGACATGTGGATGGTACATGTTTCTCTTGTGGCGAGGACAGTAGGAAAGGTGTCTGCAAAAGGCACGGCTCTAGTAGAAAGTCTGGTGTTGCCACAGACCTGTGGATTTCGCAGTAAGGCAAAGGTTGGTAAGGCCCAAGGTTTCTCAAGGAGCATGGTCAGCACAGTGCTCCAGGGGTCCACAGCCTTGGGAGGGAGGAATAGTGGCCTTTCTGAGCAATCATCAGGCATGCTGTTCATCCCAGCCACTATTGTCAGCACAACTTGGACTCCCAGCATGTCGTTTGATGTGTTTGCATGACAGTTCCCAGAATTTCACAGCAGGAAGACAGTTGAGACATTTGGCCTTGTACTTGCTGCTGGGGGTGTCTTTACAGGACTATGTAGACATAGCCACTACCATGAAATGTCAAAATGCTTTTCATTTCTACAGATTCACAGCCAGAAGGATAAACATCAAGGTCTCAGATAAGCTCTTCTAGTGGTTTTGTACTAGCATGAATGCATGTTGGGTTTTTTATCCTTCTTTTTTTTTTTTTTAAGCTGACAGCTAATTTGTAGCTAGATTGACGAGAAAATTGTATGATGAATTCCTGTTATTGATTTTTTTCTTACTCCTTATTAATGAAGCCAAAACAGTGTATTTACTAGGACAAAAACACAAAAGAAGATTACAGAAACAGACTTGCCATTATAGCAAATTTTATATCACTTCAGAATCAAGAACACTTTTCTAAAATGGCATTTCTTTTCATGAGGAATGTGATAAAACACATGAAAGAATTAATTTGAACACCCAGACAAAAAAATAAGCACTAACAATTTATATTCTTTCCTATGGTTGATTCCTTTTAGGAGGGATGGAGAGGAAGAGGTTATTTTTGCTTTAATGAAATAAGTTCACCAAAAGTTAGCAGGGTCTCAAAAGGTGGGAAGCTCAGGAAACAGTTATAGCAGGATGAGGCTGTTTGAATACTTCTCTGGAGGTCTTGCAGCTTTTTTTTTTTTTGCCAACTTTGACAAGTTTTCTCTGCCTAGTAAAATAGGTCATCTCATGAGTTTCTTAGACTCATCCTTCTAGTCCCAGACATAAAAGCAAGACAGCGAGCTTTCCTTCTGCTATTTTACAAGTTCTGTGTGAAGGCAAAAGTCCATAGATGTAGGAATAATTAATGTAAGTCTCAAACCTTTTAAGCTATTTTTCAGCATAGCACTTGGAAAGATGTAACTGCAGAAATAATTGATTACTTGGAGTTAGTGACTGAGACCATAAACCAGCCAGCAACAAACAAAACCTAATTTGGATGAGGTTCTCTGAACTGTAATATTTCCTCCTCAAACTTCTCACTAGATTAAAAAAAGCAAAACCACTTTTTTTTTTTTAGAATTTAAAGCTGCACTTTTCTGTTGGCATGGATTATCTCTTTCCTAAATTTTAATTTTATTTATCATAATTTAAAATATGAATGTGAAAAGAAAAAAAGTTTTCACTTTGAAAACACTGCATGAAATATGGAAGGGAATGTTATGACACGGTCCTCAATTTTCCCAAAGAAAATTTTCTTCTGAACTTAGTTGCCCACTGGGAGATTGTTTAGGTCATGCAGAAATTGATTTTTCAGCTAATAAACAATGTGGATGAAAACTTTTGCCTACGTCTGACATTACATCTGATTTCATCAGAACCAGTTCAGCTATCCTACCCTCATTTCACAGGTTTACTTTTCAGGTTTTTTAACATTTACTTAAAGACTACCAACAGATTTGTTGTTCAATCAAGTAGTAATTGCACATTCAACTAAATCATATGTATTTCAGTAACCACATATTTATGTGAAGTGTATTAAAAGCTTTGGTTCTTTTCTGATTGCACATTCCCAAGAGTTTACTAGCACCCACTAACAGGCATTCACACACTGAGCC
This sequence comes from Psophia crepitans, assembly GCA_013399095.1. NCBI lineage: Eukaryota > Metazoa > Chordata > Aves > Gruiformes > Psophiidae > Psophia > Psophia crepitans. The sequence goes on from VWZZ01002652.1 coordinate 93,793, forward strand.
CTCAGGTCCTCAGGCTAGAATATCATGCCATATATGAAAAATGTGTAATTATGGAAGAAAAAACATTCCTCCACACACAGTAATGTATTTATAAAATATGCTCATAGAAAAATGCCCACACTTAACATTCTGTGCACTTGAAAAAAATGTGGAAGTGCCATTTAGGGCACATCTGAAATGCATTTTAAGAATGTCTACAGAACAGTGGGACAGAAAAAAATAATCCATTCCTATGGAACTACAATACTGAAAAAGACCCCAAAACAATCTGTATGTAACAATATACAAAAATGTAGTTAGTTAATAAAAGAGTTGGGAACAGGATAGATAGACCTACCATGGCTGGGAAAAGATAAAAAAGCATTAGGAAAGTAAAATTGATAATTAATGTGTAAGCATATGATCTAAAGAAGAGGGGATAAAAAAGGATTATAAAACCAGGATATTATAAATATCCTGGTTCTGTGCTCTATGGCAAGTACACCATGATATGTTCCTCCTGAGAAAAATGCATACAAACCGATAATTAATAAGGATGACAATTCCCTGCCTTTACCTGCATTTCAGTGATGAAGCTGAAGAACAGTAGTGTGTAGCAGAAATTCAAATGCTCTGTCATGGCCCTGGGGCCTATTGAGCTTCTTTGGCACAAATCACATCAATTTCTGCAGCCGAGAGAGCTATTTTGTTGTATTTGTCCATTTGAAGATACCAACAATCTCATTAAAACTGGCACTACTAGGTTGTGTCTGATGTTACCAACTCATGGAGCTAGTGCAAAAGAATCTTCTTTTGGAGATGCAATTTCTTGTTTGTCTTAATTAGAGCAATTTTTATGCTGCAGCTATGCCAAGCAATGCTAGCAGGTGATACTACATTAGACCATGCCTGAAATACACATCCAAGTCATGGCCATCAGTATTGTTACTGATTCCATCTGCTGGGAATTAAGCAAGATCTGAATGCTACCCAGGAGATGCGAGTGTCCCGTCTCAACAGCGGGTGGCAGAGGAGGCTGAAGTCTTGCATCACCTAAAAGCAGCACAGGACAGTTTCGCAGTTCAACACCCCGAACCACACACAACAGCTTATGCAGCTTAACAAAAAGCCGCTCAGAGGCAGCTGTTGTCCTCACTCTCCATCTTGGGTTTGGAGCATTTCACCAAATTAGAATCCTATTTCTACAAGCCTTGGGTTTATAGCATTTTAGTCATAAATTTAACTACGACTGATTGGGGCTATTGTTTTCCCCTGGTAGCACATCTCAGTGATTCAGAGTCTGAAATGATTCATTTAAAAACTCAGGGACATTCAGATGCGATTATTTTTGGAAACGGCCAAAACATCCAACCATTGCAATAGCATCCTGAGGAGTCACTTATACAAAGGCAGAGGAGATGAGTAGCTGAGGGATCATAAGCAGCTGAACCTACAACTCTGCTGTAAGTCTGTTTGAGAAAACGTTCTTGTGTGTATGTCCATTTGGCTGCTAATAAGAAACTGGAAAAGATGGTAAACAAAGCAGTACTATGACTCATTAGGGCCATCAAATTGTTTTCTTCCCCATCTCAACATTTTCCCTTTAGCTTTTCATCATTATTTTGTATTTCATGAGAAAGAAGAAAAAAAAAAGAGGGAAAGAGGGCTAGAGAACAGACACAGCTTTTTGGTTTGGAAGGATTTTTAAATGAGTTTCCCTCTAGGTAAATAATTCTGTTCCCTGACTAGCAACTCACACCAAACCCACTAGCAATCCATGCTGTTGGAGTCAGGAAAAAAACCCTCGTGGTTGAGAGGGAATAAAAATTTTATTTCAAAGGCGTATGATTCAACAGCCCTCCCTGAGTGCAATGGATCAGTGCAGTGGGGTATGTTCAGTGCAACATCACCCCACTCAGCCCCAGGCAGACAAATTCTGCATTTAATGGGAGGAACAAGAGCTTCTTGCCCAATTCCCCACAGTGTGAACAAATGAATGGGGACAGCGATAAATGTAAGAGCAGTCCTGGTTTTTCTCTCTTGTCAATAGAAGAGAAATAGCAAGTTGGCAGCATGAAAGGGAAGATCACTAGCAAGAGAAGTAACTGCCCTCCCCCTAGACTGAAAAGGAGTTTCTCACGCTCATCACTTCTGATTTTACGGCTATCGGTGTAGTTTTCCCTCGGTAAGAGGTTGTGTAAAGTTACGGTACATGTACCTTCTTTACTGGCTGCTGTGCGATCTTTGCAATCAAAAGGCCAATGCTTCTGCACAAAACGCTCTCAAGCAGCCAGCATGAGCTTCACTGTAACGTTCAGTGTGAAACCAGTAACATCCAAGGAGATGAAGGAGGCAGTGCGAAAGAACAAAACTTCATGAAGACGAATTCTTGCTCTGAAGAAGAGGAAGAGAAGAATAAGACAAATTAACTCTATGCTTCCTAGGATCAGCAAACGCTTACCAAGGAGAGAAGTCAGAGAAAAAGTCTAACAGGCTCTGCAATATAGTCTGGCTTTCTGTATGAAGACAGCCTTGGAGTGGAGTGGTGTTCGTGGACATTCAGTTTCTGCAGCTAATCCTTCGAATCCTGAGTCCTCAAAAAGTTGCATATTCTCAGCATCTCATTTTCTACACAAATCTGCCTTTCTATGTAGGAAATCCATTCTCACAAGACAGGACACATCCCTCTGCCTACGTTAGGAATTCCCGTCAGTGAATAACAAGACTCTGAAAATGCTGGTTTCTTTCTTTCTGGTGTGGGTCAAGACTCTCTTGACATTACATAAACAGCAATCTTACACTCCTGGTAATTACGATTCTCTCACACTGAATTTAGGAGTTTGTGACTGTTATGCAGTCTGTCCACCCTCTATATTTAGATTCATAAAACTAACATCCTTCACTTACAAAACATCACGCGCTTTCACACTCAGATCTGTCCTTTCATCCTCTCAGGATTTCACAACTCTGCAATGGTACAAACAAGACAGAAAGGCTCAATTTTCCCCTATACTTAGTCATGGGACAATGTCATAATCTGAGCTCTCTTTTTCCCTAAGAATTATGGCTTGCAGTAATCAACTCAGCTTTCCCATTGGAAACTTTGCTGATGATTTCAGTACAGAACAAATAGTTCAACTTGTTATATCTAAATTTGATCTGATATGAATTATCTTTAGGATACGATAGTAATATTCCATCTACTCCATTATCTTTTTTTCTACCGGTAGGTTGATATAAAGAAAAGCAAAGAATATATATTATGGACTAGCCTGTCTTTTGCACAATGTCTTTCTAAGGTACTGGACTTCAAACACTTTATGACATATTGAATTGTGTCTAATACAACTGAGCATTCTTTCTATCAGCCGAGATGGAAGACCAAGAGGAAGCAGTACTATTTTGCAGTGATGAGATTATATTTTTGTTGTGGAAAACAATGCAGTCTTACTCTCTACTAATTGTTTCCTGGAGTGCATATACACTTGCTGGAAGCTTGGATCAAAATCTAATATAATATCAGATAGGGTTAAATGAGAGTACAGATAATTAGGTGCAAGATTGATTTTCCTGTTTTTAAGTACCAGTTTATTTGATGATTGTATGTTTAGCATCAGGCTGGCTGCTTGGCATATGACAAAGCACAGAATACATTGTCTGAAGACAGGAAAACAAGGAAATCACAAGAAGTGAAAGCCAGAGACTCTCAGCTACAATCTTTTTCAAGATAGCTATAGATTGTGCTTGGGAGACAAAACTAATTTTACAAAAAAGGTAAAGCACGGAGAAAAACAATGAAGGAAAAAAGGTATTTAACCTGAAAGAAATCCAGTAAAATCATGTATAGGATAAGACATGGATTACAAAAGCTAAATGCAAAAGAAAGATGTGTGTGTTGCATGAGGAATCTTTCTTAACGAAATGATATGGACAACTTCTATACGTAATTTAAGTACATAACCTGTTTTTACATACACACACAGCTGGAAAAGTAAAAGCAGAGAAATGAGCATAAGCTTTCTGCTCATCAGGTACTTTATGCGACATAGGTGGTTCTTCAAAGTCTAATACTTGATCAGAAAGGTACATGCTAGAAGCTCAAGTCTGCACTTAAATGAAGAGTCTTCTGTGACTTGGGAGAGTTTAGCTGAGCTCAGTGAATATTCACACATTGCCAATCTCAATGCTCAGAAGGGACAATGCTCTAATTTCCTGTTTATGGCTCTATAGGCTGAGATTACTATTGTACATGGATGAGAGCTCACAAGAGAAAAGTCAAGACTGGACAGTGGAGGTGAAGTACTTTAGAGGAGAAGGTTTCTGGGAAAACTAAAAGTGGCACACAAAAAGTTACAACATTAGTGTCTTATCTCTACATGAACCAAATTCAATTTTCAATCCATTCCCAGCGGGTCTTGTGCGCAGTTGTGATCTTTTTCAATCCAAAAGGGTAGCAAACCCTCTTCACATCTGGAAAAAGACCATATCCAGAGGGATACATTCAAATGGTTTTATCCTTGAAGGTGAGAAGAGCTGCATTTTTATTTGGTACACTTGCCAAGATCATTCTGATTTACTGTTACTATATTAAAAAAAAATTTAAAAATCACAGCACCAGCAGTAATTGAGAAATCATAAAATGTGTTTTTAACAATTGTTAAGTGGGTCTTAGCATTTGGCAGCAAAAAAAAATCCCAAAGAAAAGAAGTACATTTAAGTTGATAACCGTGGCCCCATGAACATAGGAGTAGGGAAACAAGAATTACTACAGAGGACCACTTTGAAAACAGTGAGCTGCATTTATTTGGTATTTTTCTCAGTGTTTGATGTGAAATAGGGATGCGTGCGCACACACACAGACACACACACAAAGAATTATAATAAAAGCAGCAAAACATGGACTGGCACGGTCAATACCTCACCTAACTTCCATCTGAAATGTGAAAACCTCCATAGATGTGGCTAACACAGAGCATAGTCACCACCTCTCCCAGAGTGACACAATCTTGGGTCTCCCTCTCCCATGCAGCTTGTTGTCACAAAAAGAAGTTCCATGCTTCTGGCAAGTTTGGTTAGGATTTGTTAATGGTATCAAAGTTACCAGGGATAGGTGAAGGGGAGGAGCTTGGTAGCCAGACTTTGTGATCATCAGCACTTTGTTGTCCTAGGAAATGCAGCAAAATGCTCTGGAAAAATTGGTCTCCAAGACTATTTAATGTGGAAAACATTAACTTCAGCATTACTGAGGGCATGTTTGTCCTCTGGACCAAAGTGACAGGGGAGAAGACTCTGTTACAGCTCCAAATAAGGATGAAATAGTAGTATCACAGGTCATTAGGGATCTTGGTTCAATTCCTGCTCGCTTAGCTAACATGGCAACTGTCATGCTATCATCAATTATGCAAAAATATATCTTAGGAGCAGTTCTGGCAGCATCCACTACTACCTCATTCTTAAATCTCTATTCTGTTAAGTGACAATATCTGTCAAGTAAGAATTAGTTGGGAAAACATGGCAGAAACTGGAGGACTAGGCAAATGCAAAATGAAGAAAGTGTGGTTTTGTCTTGAGAGAAGAATAATTAGGGAGAGGGCATCTCAGAAAGTAACAGCAGCACAGCTAAGTGTTTTGCAAGTATGTATAAGACTGCACGATCAACTTTAATTAAAGTCCTCCTTCAAAATACTGCGTAATGCACTTTTATCAGAAGCAGCCAGATATAAGAAGACATGTTTTTCCAGAATACAGAAAATATGAGTGAGAAAAAATAATCCTAACATTTAAAAGTATTTTAATGCCCCTGTCTTCATGCCCTTATATGTGCAAATATAACAAAGAAGGAGAATTCAAACCCCAAGTGCCTAACCATTCATGAGCATTATTGGAACATTCCTGACTTCCTACAAAAATATTTGGTAAAATCTCAATTAAAATGCAGATCATTAAGCTGTAATTATATAAATTTCTTTCCATATTTTCCCTGTGCTTTCATGCAGGAAGCCGTAAACAAATATTTATAAAACATACTGTGGCTGTAATTAAAGAGATCACAGTGTTAGTAGAAAGAGGGATGAATTGGTTTACATCAAAGTGTTCCTCTCAGAGCCTCTATTAATTTAAAAGGCTAAGCTGATCATAATTTTTTTCTGAGTTTTTGAGCAAAACTGAAAGAGCTTGGAAATAAGAGAAAGGCTCTTTCTTTGTCCATGCCTAAAATGGTGCAAATGCCAAAAATTTGATTAGTTCTGTTAACAATAAATATTAGTTCTGTTAACCATCAATATTTCCAGTCAACGGTTTAAGTGAAACTAGTACCCATCCCTTTGTGTGCTTTATCTTTGATATGGAGCTTGATTTTGGTTCTTTTAATACTGTCCAAAATTTGGGAATTTATTTGTTGCTTAAGGGATCGAAAGGTTGCTGAAAGAAACCACCCATTTTTGTGCTCAGGTAGAGAGCTTCTAAACTGAAGTTTGGTCTTGGTTCAAGAGAGGAGAATTCTTGCAACGCAAAATGCTTACCCCTTTACTAACAGTACAAATGGCAAAAAGGATCAGCTGGACCCATGTTGCAATGGAGCTGTGCCAAACTCATATTTTTTCCTACAGAATTAAGGTGAAAAGTATAACTGGGGGTTTCTTGCATGTTGCATACAGTCTTTAAATTGTGCTCAACAACTGTATTGGCTACTTGAATGCAGTAAGTTAGACTAATCCTCTTGTCAGCTTCATGAACTAAATGTCCCATTCCCAGGCTTCCATGCCTTTGAAATCTGTAAGAGAAAATGTCCCTAAGCAGGAGACAATGAATGAAAAAATACGTGGAAGAACATCACCCATGATAAAAATGTCCACTTAAAATACCCACACAGACAGAGTTTACTGCCTTGAGCAACTGTGTTGCATGCTATGAAGATGAGGAAGACTGCCTGAAAATCATCAGCATACATCCACATACAGCATGGAGAGGATGCCAAGGGAAGCATTCGCTCTGGTTTTGTGTAGGAGACAAGCTGAGGCTGGAAACTTGCAGATAAACTGTGGGAGTCGATTCAACCTGGTGGCATTTTAACTTTAGGTTAGAAGACGACCATTTCCTGTCTTCCATCCCTTCAGTGGCTTAAATTAATGAGACAAAACATGTTGACTGACATACTTTGTGGTTTGTTCTTTTTTGCCTTCCATAAACAATGTCGTAATGAGTTCATTTTAGTTCATTCCCATTTTAGGGGTATTAGGAGTTGTAGTACTGTCTCTGCACTTAAAATGGAGCACACTTTCTGGATCTGGCAAAGACTCCACAAACAACAAACAGTTCATTTAATATGTCCATTATATTTTATATTTAGGTTACTTAATTAGAACCAGTGGGGAATTTTTTATGAGAACAACTTCTTGATGGAAAGTGTAGATGTTTTTGGGAGGCGGGGATTAAAAAGTTTTCCAATAAACCCCCCCTGATTTTATATTAAGAAAAGGAACTATTGTGGTTTGTCCCTGTTCAGCCCAGAATATTTCAATTTATCCAGTTCATTCAAATTTATTAACTGCATATCAGTTTGATAAAGCATTATACCTAACTGTCACTCATCACAGCGTAGACTTCAGAAAAATTAGTTCAGGGTCTTATTTTTTCCCCATGTGTTTCATTCCCTAGAAGTATAATTCTTTCAGGGTTAGGTTATACAGTACTCTTCCTTCTATAACAAAAATTGTATGATGTTCCAGCACCTGCCTGTTCCTGTCCTCCACCTCCCGTGCAATCTGCCAGGAGCTCGTGCTCTAACCTGGGTCACCAGACTGATTCAGACTATGACAACAACTGCACTGGAAACCTATTTTTAACTTGGTTTACATTGTGGCCCCCAAAATCTGCATCAGCACAGGCGAGTGGAAAGAGCAGCTGATGACCAGAGCATTTCTGGTTGCCTTTAGCCCCAAGTGCAGCAACCCTCAGACTGTCCTTGTGTAATGACCCCTGCAGCCATCCATCTAACTTTATTGATTCTCTATACCAAAAGGGTGGGAGTATTATGGGAGATGTATCCCATGGGACGGATGGGAGATCCGGAAGGACCTGAATTTCTAAACTTTTTTCTTTTTAAAATTCATGCTCATGAGAAAATGTACTGTAATAAGCTACCTCAAAGTATTGTGTAATGTCAAAGGAATCAATATTTGAGAATTTCAGTCTGAACTGCTGAAACACATTTAAATGTGTAGTGCTTTCAAGTTAGATAAATACTTAAGGCGTATAGTAAAATCAGCTGCAACTGAAATAATTTAACAAAGCAATTTAACATATTCAAGGGATGGACTTAGCACTTCAGTTCTGCTTCGGGTAGTTATACTTCTCCAACCTTTTATGGGGTACAGAAAGTTCCCTGATGTGCAAAGAAATTAAAAAACCCAAGCCCCGGGTTTCATCAAGGCAAGTTGATTGTTTTCAACATGCTATTCACAGCAAAATATATTTAGACACAGAAGGTATTATCAGTTTGGAAAATGTCACTGAAAGAAGCATCAAACAAAATATTCTAATCCCCTTTTGCTTTTCTATGCAGTTCAGAAGAAAAAAGACATTTGAAAAATTAATTAAGTCAAGTCAAAGCTAAAATTTTTGGGTGTAAAAAAAAAAAAATCTTAAGAAATTGTAGATGTTTTCTAGTCCAGCTGCTATTTGGTAATTGGTCCTCATGGCTGATACATCCACTCCTGAGCACAGATATTGACGATCCACCAGAATAAATAAAAGATGGAAATGGAAAACACTTGCCAAGCTCAGTGGCTGTGGGCAAATGCCTATGGTTCACAGTATCACAAGATAGTAACTGTATAATGGAAGAACAGCAAGTTGGGTTTCTTGCTGGGGATGTAAAAAAATTATAGTTCTAGTCCTTCCTTTCTTCACTATGTTGGTATAGAGGACTAAGCTTGACTATAAATAATTTTTTACATATATAAGCTTATAGCACTCATCAGATTTTGACATAATGGGTCCTTAGCCATCACAAGAAAATTTCAGAGAGGACTGACTATATTGCATTAGGAAAACTAATTACCAAAAGTACAATCTAATTAAGATAGGGCATTTAGGGGACAGGATCCCAAAGCTAGAATTGCTAGGGGACTGCAAGTAAAACACTGAACAGAATGTTTCTAGTGCATGGTATCATATCTCCTCTATACTCCACATTAAACCCATGCTGTTTTGGAACAATACTCTTGAGAAATCACTTCCCTGCATGTGGTCTTTTATGCTATGCAATTTCATTATATAACATAATGACTCTAAAATATGTGTATTAAGCATAATGTATGGGTTTCCATTTCTACATCCTGAGGACATGTGTCCTTTTATTAAAGGTAATAGAAACCAGACACGAGCATGGATATAATACAAATTGTCTGTGCAAAGCCAGCCTAAGTACATAAATAACAATACATTGAACTTAATCTTTGATAGCCTCCACAGAACTACCTCAATATAACTTGGGAAAAAAAAATCAGAAATGGGTCATTTTACATGCTTAATCTGGAACACTTTATAAAGAGCTTGATCATTCAGCTTTTCCAAAAGCAACTCCCCTCAAGCTAAGCACCCAAGTCATCAGAAATTTTGGTCCTTATAAATACCCATGCATGTAATTGCCATGTTTGTGTCTGATTTCTAGACTACGCCTTCAGCTATGGGACTGCCCCTTCCATTGACCTCAATACAGGAAAGAGCAGCATGCAATGCTTGTCATCCAGCTGTGGTCTCTCACTGAAAAAGTGGCTTAAAAAACCAGCAGAAACGGATATATTTAATGGAAAAGGGTTACGGGTGTGGATTCTAGCACTTGCAAGAAGATATACTTTAATTAACATTATTGAATAATTAAGAGATGTAATTTCTCTTCATCACCCAAACATAGCAATTGTAGCCAGTCATTTAAAATGTGCATTTTTCAGTTTAAGCTGAAAGAAAAATGTGGCCAGAAATGTTAAAAAAACCCAACAAAACCAAACAAAACAAAAAGTATTCATAAAGCAGTGACTGAAGAAGGCATTATAAGAATAGTCATCCTGGTGGTAATCCCAACGTTTGCTGGTTTGATTGTATAGGTCCTTTCAGATTGATTTACACTATGTCTGGACTTTGAATATGTCAGGCATGAACAGATCGGTGTGGTGGGAAGACTGGACATGTTTTTAATGCAAATTTTGGACAAACAGTTTTAGGGAAGTGTAGAAGTCAGCAAGTTGGTTTATTCTGTGGCAAGGTCAGTCTCCAGTCAAGCAGAAATTCACAGCACTTTCAGCAATTCCTCTGCTGCTTTTGTTTCTGTTGACAGAGGAGATTTGGGTCATGCCAGAGAAACAGGCTCAAATAATTTAAAATAAAAAGGGGGGGAGGGGCGGGGAGCAGGACTGGTGACGAGAAACTAAAGAAGGGAAAAGTTGTATCTAGAGACTGATTTTAATATTTAAACATGACTACAGATTTAAACATCTGTTATACATCAGATAATTAAGCTGTCGCACTGAAATACAAGTCAGACTGCAGAGGTTACTTAAATAATAGTGTACAATAATAGAAAAGCAAAAGTATTTCAGGCTCATTCCATCAGTCTAGAACAAGCCACAGCAGTCAATGAGAACTCTGAATAGCAATTTTTAAGGGTAATTGTCCTAATGTATCTGACACATTCCCCAAAGCTGGTCCTGAGACACTCTTGTTCCCTAGGGTCACACATAGTGCTTCATGTAACTACTTTAATTCCCTATCATACTCTTTCTGTCATGGTATGTGCCACTCTTCAAAACTGGAGTTTAAACACACTATATGCACAGAGGAAACTACAGGGAATGAGATCTGAATGTGTATCTGTATACTGGAAGTCATTATGTTTCCTGTGGAAATATAGAATATGAATAATATTTTGCATGCTAATGAAAATTTGTTGAAGTTCAAAGTCTACTGAGATATGAGACTTATAATCAAGATAACCTAGCAGCTACCTAGTTTCCATGCCATTTTTATAAGCAGGCTGAACTGAAAATTTTGTGTGTAAGCAACACAGTCTGGTTTTAGAAATTAATAAATGAAATTGAAACAAAGATTTTATTATAGGGTACAAGCACACCTTTATTCTACCTTGAATTAAGCATACATGGAGTACCAGACTGTTAGGAAATTAAACTCCTGGGGCCAGAGCAAAGCCCCAAAAATCATGATCAGTTAAGTCTGCAATTCAAATAGCCATATCCCTTGCCCAGAGAAGCAGAGTCTTAACCTGTTCCTAGTGAAAGTATGAAAAAGACAGTTTTCCTAGCCTATTTATTTTAACATGTCACCTGCCCTACCCTTGCAATACTCCAATACTTTATGCTTTGGTCTTGTAACAACTGGAAAACTTTTCCTCTTGTTTTCGGTCAGCTCCTTCCCAGCTTATGCCTGCCCAACCAATGAAATATCTTCCTACACTTAAAATACCAACAACACGCTCTTTAACACAGTTCTTAAAGCTTTAAAATCTGTGCTTTCCATGTATTTCACAGCTATTCAGCAGTTTATCTCTCATTATTAGTATAATCTCACTGAGATTGTACTAATAGGTGACTATTGATGGCAACTTCCTGTTGACTCTTTTGGCTAACCCCACACTAATTTGTTGACACCTCTTGGAGATGCTGTTTATTCACAAAAGACAGCCGTGCATCTTCTCTCAGTTAGAGATGTCCTGTTTTCACTTCAATATTGAAAGTCTGTAGACTTGATTATTTATCATACTTTGCTAAATTGATCATCTGAATCTAAAAGATTTTAGCAGACGTAACTGGGGGTGAATTTCTTCAAGGGTTTAGCATTCATTTACTTGCCAGAAAAGATGGCAAGCTTTTCAGAACAGCTCTTCATGGTAGATATTGAATGAATCTAAAAAGATGACTCTTATTTATAGACTTAAATAAAATCTTTATTCTTTTAAAAGCTTGCTATGGACAATTTAAAACAGTTTTCATGTAAGATGAGCCCATTGGCAAGTTCTCAAAAACTGAGACTACTTCAGCTAACCCAGACTTATGCTTCTCTGGTACAGAATGAGGGTCATACTAGCAGAATAGTGAAAAATCACCACATACACAGGGGAGGCATAAAAGCTGTTCTTTCTAAACAGTTGTTGCTATCCGCAAAGATGCTACAACATTATTACAGCATCATTAAGGAATCAGGCACAAGACACACTGAAGTAGAGAAGCATAAGTTTCCCTTAAAATAAATATTTCCCGCAACTAGCGGAAGTGGCTAAGGAAAAAAAAAAAAGAGATACAAAGTAACTAAAATGACAAAACTCTTTCTATGGGCTGGTGTCCTGGTTTCAGCTGGGAGAGAGTTAATTTTCTTCAAGAAAGTCAGTATGGGGCTGTGTTTTGGATTTGCGCTGGAAACAGCAGTGATAGTGCAGAGATGTTTTTGCTGTTGTTGGGCGATGTTTACACAGAGCCAAGGACTTTTCGGCTTCTCGCACCGCCCCGTCGGTGGGATGGCTGGGGGTGTGCGGGGAGTTGGGAGAGGACAGACAGAACACCTGACCCAAACTGACCAAAGGGGTATTCCATACCATATGACGTCATGCTCGGTTTATAAGGGGCTTGGGAGGAAGAAGAAGGGGGGGCAGCGGCGTTGGGAGTGACGGCATTTGTCTTCCCAAGTAACCATTACGCGTGATGGAGCCCTGCTGTCCTGGGGATGGCTGAACCCCTGCCTGCCATGGAGAGCGGTGAATTAATTCCTTGTTTTGCTTTGCTTGCGCACGCGGCTTTTGCTTCACTGATTAAACTCTTGTATCTGAACCCACGAGTTTTCTCACTTTCGCTCTTCCGATTCTCTCCCCCTTTTCCAATGAGGGGGACTGACCGAGCCTTTATGTGGTGCCCAGCCAACGGCTGGAGTAAAACCACGACAGCTGGAAAGTCTCCTTAAAGCTGCTGAAATCAATAGGAACTTCTAAAAATTTCTGCTTCTATGAAGAGCCAATTTGGAAGCAAAACTTCCCAACTCCTTTACTCATTATCTTTATTAGTCTTGTAAGTATAAGGGGAGCATAGGAGCAATTAAAGGGCCAGATTTTTACTGACATCCATCTTCCCAGACAAATAGAACAACAATGAAAGACTTAATGCTTTTACCATAGCTACAATAAGATTTTTCTGACAAAGATTTCTGGAGCAGGAAGGTCCTGTGGAAGGATCCAAACATGCAGAAAGGCCAGAGAAGATGAGATATAAGAACCACCTGGAATGGAATTGAAGGAGATTTCAGAGTAGCTCAGGCCAGAGAAATACCCACAGTAATGCATGCCTTTGAAAGTTTCCAGGAAACTGGTCTTGTACTCCCTAGGTGCTATGCAAAGACCAACACGACTATCAGCTATGGCTCTTCTACTGTATTGGTACTTGAAAATAAGCATTGCTATGGCTTCAAAATCAAAGGTGGCAGCACTTTCTAACTATATATATGGTAAAAAAAAAAATTGGACAAGGTTCCCTGAAGGGTCCCACTTCTGACTTAAAAATAATTGTTTCTTCATCTAAAGACAGCAGCATGGTGGCCATCAAAACAAAACAACAATTAACTCAATATGTAACAAAAAGGCCTAAAAGGCATTGCAAAGTGCTAACTGTCTGTATACATTGAGCACCAGCAGGAAATTACGTGATCTAAAGGCAGGATGTGATTTGAATTGGCAGACAGGGAATGAATGGTAGTAGACAAAAGCATTTTTTGTGTCAAGTATTTGCCATGTCATTCATTATCCTAATTAATTTCTTCCACAGGGTATGTTCCAGCCTCATGCTGCAAAATTTCTTGGATTTATGAAAAGAAATAGATCAGGATTAAGAACCGCAGCAAACCACCAATTTAGTGGGGATTTCTTTTTTTTTGTTTTTTTCCTGTTGTAATCATTGTAACAAAAGGCTGTTAAAACACCTCCAGTTTCCTCATGGAAGATGGATGATAATTCCCACCCAGCTCACACACACGTCACATCTCATCTCCAGAAAGAGGCTGCATATCTACCAGGATGTTTAAGGGCAGCATTGTCCTGTTTGCCTTCTGAAAACTTTAAGAAATTGTCTCTATGGTCTAATTCATGTTTAGCAGCAAACACACAAAGCACAATCACGCTGGATCAAATGGAACAAGGAGGAAACCATATATACTTTCTTGAAATCATATAAAAATACAGCAATTTTATCCATCTATATGCTTTTAATCCTTTTTCTCTGTACAGGATGATGGACAAATATTCAAACACTTGACTGACCCCTGTTCAATGTGTAGGTTCAAAGAATCAAATTATCACCATTGTCAAGAATCTCAGCACTACACTATATGCTGTCTTATGCATGTAGTCTACCAAATTTTTAAGAGTATTTCAACAATAAGATTAGAAGTTCATAAAAATCCAATGCTATGAGACACAGATATGCTAACATTAATTGTAAGGCTTCTTTCTTCATTGAAGTCATTTAAAAGCCTCACAGTGGACAGCTAAATTCTCATCTAAATCTTACATGAATCCCTGGAAAGATGTTCATTACCATTAACCAGTTCTAGAGTAGAGCAGTCTATGTAAACTACATGGATTTTCAATCCTAGACCTTATTTTCCTCCTTACTTCCAAGTAGTTACGGCACCACTTATTGCACCACAGCACGTTATAAGCAGAGGCAGCATCTTTCTACATCTAGCATGAACAAGCTCATGCTTTACAATAGGTGTTACCAGAAGGAATGAGTATTAGCAGTTTGCTAAGTGGAAGGACATAGATTCAAAGTCCATGCTCACCACTTTACGCTATTGGAGTATTTTAGTCAGCATATTGCACGTTTTTTTTAAAATGCCTTTCATCATGAACTAAAAATGTTGTGAAAAGAAGACAGGGAGTACTCTAGATAAAATAGTCACAAAATAAATTTCTGAATTAAAACCCTTGATGGAGAAAAAAAAAAAGCTCTTTTGATTATAGTTTCTATCATTTCAGTCCTGCCAAAACATTTAAAATTCTCCAGTGGAAGCCGCAGTCACATAATTCCTTGCATCCAGCACAAGTGCTGGCAGTTCAGTGCTACCAACATCCCTCTGGATGCAGGTGAGCCTTTGTCTGATAACATGACTGCTTATATTCCTCTCAAGTTATTTTCCATCTGCAACAAAGGTGAAGCTTTTGCCTTTTATTAATTGTAAAGTGGTAAGAATCTTTAATGAGATAAATGCAGTGCTTCTCAGAGAGCAGAACAGCTTAATCTTCATGAGATGACTCTAATTGCATGGCAGTACTTTATTAGGGCTGAGTTTTGGCATTGTGAATCAGGATATGGATTGCTGGAACGCCTAGCACAAGACTTTGGATGCTGTGGCTTTCTCATCTGAATATCTAAAAAAAAAAAAATAAAAAATCAGTCTTGTTATGGTTTTTGCTTTCATTTCTTTCCCCATGAATTGATCGACTGGCTACAGTGCAAATTGAAAAGAGTGTCACCATTAAACCCATTGCAAATGGCACAGCTTCTGTAAACAAGACCCTAAATAAAACAGGGCCATTTGGACCACAGTTCTCAATTTCTTATCTGTTTGTTTCAAAGTGCAAAATATTTTCCAGTTTTCATTCTGGATTCAAAGCATAGCTCTGAGGTAGGGTACAGTTTTGGAAGAGGTCTGCAAGCATTATAGAAACCACTGGGGGGGGAAACACTAGAAGTACGGCCATGTCAGAGCCTTCCTCTCCTCTTCCAACTGTGGCCTGCATCAGGCTTAATGGTGCAGAGGAATCCCTCACAGCTATGGCAGCACCAAGATCAATTGGGATTATGCCTCTGCAGCGTGAATTAATACAGCCTAGAAGCAGCCCTGACTCCTCCGGGAGCCAGAGCTGGCCTTGAGATTTGAGATTTGGAACAGCTTTCCAAAAGTTCCCCCCCTTACTCCTCTCCCCTAAGCCAGGGACAGAACAGCAACGGCACCCATGCAACCTCTCCTGGGCTCATTTAATTCAGCAGTACTGAAGTGAAAGTTGCAAGGGGGAGAGGATATAAGACCTTCTGGATTGCAAAGCTGCACAATAAAAAGTAACCATTGAACTGCACATGAGCCACAGCTCAGAGCTTTCTATATCTAACTAAGAAGAGGAAAATAAAGTAAGTGACTGAGGCCTAAAGTTAGAGCAGAGTTAGAGCGGTTGCTACCTTGACCTGCAACAGAGCACTCTTTTCTATTTTTTCCTTTGTCCTCCATTTAAAACTGGCACAAGAAGCCAGCAGTAAAATTATTGAGGGATTACTTCCGAGTTCCAGACTTCAGAGGATTTTTTCTTAATTAAATACCATGGGTGATGGGAGAGAGTAATGGGAAGGGATTTTAACAATTAATAGAAACGTTAGCAAGCACACACTATTTTCAGATCCCTGCTGGTATCACTCTGGATGCTTGTGCACAAATGCGATGTTTTGTCAAATAAGGTGCTATGTACTGCAAACTCAAGTTATCAAATAAAAATAGCAAAGATAATTTCAGCTTCATCCACAGCACTGGGAGCTGGGAAGGGGAGGAAAGTGGAGGTGGAAAGGAATATTTGTGGAGTGGAAAAATTCAGAATTATTTGGTGGTGAGAAAATAGGAGGAAAGATTTATATAAAAACTCTGCAGAAAGAGAAGACAGCAAATCAAGGCCTGGTCTGTATGCAGTTTTTGTGAGAATCTGCCAGTCTGTACATACAATGCTGTGCATCACATATCAGTACAATCCTACAGTGAACATGCTTACTTTGAAACATTTGCACCATAGGCCTTTGCACATATACCCTATTCTGTCAGAGAGTCTAGTTAGAATAAACAATTTGATTAGTAGGTCTGTGATAACTTGACTTAGACTTTAAAGAGGTTAGAAAGCAATTGCAAAGAGAGCTCAGATAGCAGAATGATCAGGTACATAACTAACAGCTAAAGATTCAAGCAGCAAAATGATGCAAACAAATGGCACAACTTCCTCTATGGGAAAAAAAAATCTTAGACATTAATCTATGTTAAAGTAGTCAGGAAAGTTCACCTGGAATAGTTTTTAAAGCTGACTGGCCACATGGCCTTAAAACCCATAGGTGAACTTACTCAATGTAAGAGTAGCCAGCATTCAGCTCTCCTTAAAAAGGGAATAAAATGAAACAAGCTTAACTTCAGCCACTTGGTTCACCAAGAAAAAGTCCATAAAAAGGTATAATACAGTTCAGCTGTAATAGAGTTATATACTCTCTGATTCTCTGTAGTAGAAATAAGCAACCCAAAGAGGTAAGCCTAGATGTAGCAAAAAGCTCATACAAGAAGAGAAATTCTTTTACAAACAGATATCCATACATACGGGCCCTCCATGCTAACAGTTTAAGAGCAATTTCCTCTTCTCAAACGAAAGTCTGTGACAAAATAACATATGCTGAATTATTACAAATTCTGAGCAAAGCAGATTTTCCTACACTTGATATTCATAAATTCGATGAGGCAAATCTGTATCACACAATCTGTGTTTTCAGCAGAAGCATCCTCAAAGCAGCCAAATATGTCAATTTATGAGGTTTAAAAAGTCTTGGTTACAAATAACATACACATTGCAAGGGACTTTAGCCATTGCCAAAAGATTTCTCACCGATCTTGAGCCACTAGTGCCCTGTTTGGGATGCTATCTGAGAGCTCAATACTTCTTTTAGCAATGAGGTGAGAGCACCTGTGTCCATGGCCACCCCAGTGGCCAAAGTCAATGTGCTGTTTCTCCAGTGATCCTGAGATTTTCAGCTGCGTGAACATCACAGTCACTACCAATCCAGCAAGGACGTCTCGTGTGGGAG
The DNA here is from genome assembly GCA_013399095.1 of Psophia crepitans. NCBI lineage: Eukaryota > Metazoa > Chordata > Aves > Gruiformes > Psophiidae > Psophia > Psophia crepitans. The sequence continues at coordinate 111,651 of VWZZ01002652.1, forward strand.
CAATAGAACCAAGCAAAGTCAGAGACTGAGAAATCTTGGTCTTGTCTGTGTATCTTAACATCCCATAGCATCTCCTAATTTCCATAATAGAAAACAGCACCCTCTTGTCTGCTGAGGTTACACGTACACTTGTGCCCGCACACCTCCCTCCTGCTATGCATTTGGGATATACCTGAACACACATATCATTTGGTCTCTTCCTCTTCCATTATCAGTCTTAGACGCAAAGGACTCAGACACTAGCGACAGGACAAGGGTGAACAGCTGGAAGTTGTGCCAGGGGAGGTTCAGGTTGGAGATTAGGAGAAATTTCTTCTCGGAAAGGGTGGTTGGGCATTGGAACGGGTTGCCCAGGGAGGTGGTGGAGCCACCGTCCCTGGGTGCATTTAAAGAAAGGTTGGATGTGGTACTTAGGGACATGGTTTAATGGGTACTAGGTGGTGGTGGGGTGGTTGGACTAGATGATCTTTGAGGTCTCTTCCATAATGATTCTATGATTCTACAACTGAATTTCGATGAGGCTGAAGTTAATGCTTTAAAGCATCTTATTCGCTGCAGAAGGCTCAGACTGAGCCTGAACAACTGTCATGCCCAACCTGCTCATGAGCAACACTGACTCCCCTAAATGCAAAGGAACAGAAAGTTGTCCCTGGTTTCCCTTACCTTCCAGTTGTCTTTGTAATGAAACTTCCTCCACAGCCTCGCCCTCTCCAGTAGCAACGACTAAAAGGAAAGATAGGTAGTTCTGAAAAAGGGTTGTGCAACAAGAACTATTTCAAGACAAAGTGGGTTTAAACAGACCATCGCCCTACAATTTCGTTTTTGTAATTCCTTTTCAGACTCTAGTCTCTCGTTACTCAACCAAATCAACTGGTTGCAGTAACGAAGCTGAACAAGCCCCCTCCTTTGACTGATGGTTTTCTGCCACTTCCCAAACAAGCCCTCCGAGACGGTTGCCCAGTCACCCTACAGAGGCTTTCTGTGACGTGTCCCACAATGCGCTTTTTCAAGGACTGTGTAGCATTACTCTGTCTGCTTTAAGGCTGCATGAACACAGCTGTCACTGGCTGAATTAAATGAAACAGTGACTCACACTACATCCTTGATATTGAAAAAGGTGTGGGTAGTATTTCATAGCTCTCAAATCTATGATTTCACATTATGTATAAATAAAGAAGGGCAATGACTTTAGAACATATAAATCCTAGATGATATATGATGTACCACATATTAAAAAATTTTGGCAATATTTTACACAGTTCTGTCATCATCTGTCAGTATCATGATCACAAACAGAAGAGAGGTTCAGACAAACTTTTAGAAGAAAAAGTACGCATTACAGGAAAAGAAAGGAATTAGAAACACAAAGCACTGCTCTTTTCACTCCCCAGGTCATATTTTCTTTGGTAGGGGAGGACAAAAAACTGCACACGCAGAGGCCTGGGCTATATTTGTCTCTCTCACATAGTCAGTCGTATTTGAGCAAAGTGGATATTAAGTACTACTGTTCTTGCATAGTGGCATTCTCACGTTTGTGATCTAAAATGTGAGCACTAGGTCCTAGCAATGGAGAACTGTAGGAATGTAATTTATGGAATTAGAGACACACTTAAATTCTTCTCCCCATTTCTCTCTCTTCTTCTGCTACTTGCCCCAGATGTGTACTTCCAACTTAGACACCTATAAATAAGACTGATCTCAAAGCAAGAATAGTAGCCACCAGAACTACAGTGCAGTGCAAGACACATAAAAGGACTAGATGCAAGAAAATGTGATGTAGAGGTTTTGAAACCAGGATCTTGGCAAAAGAAAAATTCTTATTATGAAAGTGTTGATGCCAGAAACTTTTTCGTCCTTAAAACCTGAAGGAAGTAAAAGGAAGACAAACCAGACTTCCTAGGAATATCATAAAATGTACATACTTTGGGTAAATAGTGACCATTTTTCCTGTTGAGAGTCAAGGCTGAAGACACAGTTGTCAAGTTAGTAGTAAAGGCAGTCACTGGAAAGCCTGATGAACACTTTCCTTTTCAGATGCTTCAAATTGCGATCTGGCTGAGAATCATCTCAATTTTTAACACTGTTCCTTTGTTGTTGCTGTTGATTCCAAATCAGCATTACTCATTTTGGATAAGATGCCAGTGTAGAGGCAGGCTGAGGTAATCTGGGAAGTGTTAGCCAGCTGATACCCTGGAGGTGTTTGGAGGACTGGATTCAAATACTTCTCGGCATGATTTTGAACACCCATAAAGTCCCACTTCTTCCTAGTAGCCAATAAAAGAGTGAGTCAACCAAGACAGTTTTATTTTTTTAACATGTACTTTGAACCTGCCTTTCTAACTTGCATATTATCTCAGTGATTCGCTGTCATTCTGCGTCAGTCCCCACCTCTCTGCTTTGTTGTTTCTTCAAGTACCAATGTAAGCTTTAAGTTCTCTACGATGCTATAATGTACTGGATGAAGAATAAGCTTTCCCCAATATTTTTCCCATATTTCCTTTGTCTTCATCATGGCCCATTAAATCTAATTATACCCATTGGAACATCCCCCCAGCTACTCTCCATCTGTCAGAACAACTATTAGTACATTCTAGAGACATGTGCTCAAAAGTCTGCTCGTAATTCAGGTCCCACACAGTTAAAGGTATGGTTACAAATTTACTTCTTCCTCTAACGCTCATATCAGCTCCCAGGAAGGGTCAGGGAGAAGAAGACATAGCAGGTTTGCAATCCAAGTCATCTGTTTGCTTGCCTGACCCTTTGCATAGTATGGGAATTGCATGAGGAGGTACAATCAATGGCTATCACACATTTTGAACAATAATCTTCTTTTCTTGACAGGATATAACACAACAATGCCAGACTTAAAGAGATCCTCAGCACTGGACTTAGATCATTTTCTGTGTTCCCATCTTGTGGCCCTTGGTCATTGGAAAAACTCTAGGTATCCAAAATTCTAGGCTAAGCATTAATTCTTTTTTTTTCCAGTAACATAAAGGATGAAAAAATAATAAAGTATCTACTTTCCACTGATAGCTAGGATTAAGACTAGGGTCTTGGGGTAGAGCTTGTTTGTTTATTTGTTTGGTTTTAGTATAATAGCATAACTTAGGTTGGAAAGAACTGTTGGAGGTGATCTGGTCAAAACTCACTGCACAGTCTGGGCCAATTTCAAAGTGACATTGGGTTACACAGACCTTTATTATTTCAAAATGGGAAACACCAAATGAGGGAAGGAAAAGATGGTATTCTGATGCTGAGGGTATTTCTCCATGTTTTAAAAATTCTTGACTTTGATATCGGAGCAAGAGCTTCTCTTGCCTTTCATCTTACTCTTCATCTCGGGAAGAAAGATACTGCTGACTGCACAGTGGAGATCCAGCCAATTACAGAGTGTAAAACCTTATGAAATCTGTCTTTCTGCCTTACAGCTTCCACATGCCATGCTGAAGGGATTTTGGAGACAGAAAGTGGCATTTCAAAGCAACTCTGAAAAAAAAAAATATGGAAGTGGTTTGCAACGAAGCTGCTTCATAGTCCCAAACCTTTTTCTATTCCGTTTTCCCTCCTCCCAACCTATGAAGTTTTTAACACAATTCTAGTAAGATCCTCTTCTTGACACACAATGTATTAGCAGTGTATCAGCTCTCTGCTCCTACCAGCATACTGGCAGTCCTTGGGGATATCTTGGAGGTATGGAAGTATCTTAGGCTATGCTGCAATATAAATGAAAGTGATCTGAAGCATAAGAAAAGTTTGCTGCAGCCATGCTTGTAGCTAGTCAGACTTTTAGCACTCATTGCTGTGGATTCACATTGTGTATATGCTCTAAGCTAACCAAGATATGAGCAAAGTGACTTAAGTAACTGTCAAACATGTCTCCATTTAATGCTGCACCATCCCACCCTCAGGATCATGTTAACAAGGCCTTTGGCCTGAGGTGTGTCTCATGTTCTGTGTGAAATTGGTTTTCTTCTCCCTTATGACTTTCTTTCAGAATGCTAGGCAGGTAGGAGTAACCTTTTCGGATGAGGAGATGTGTGCAGCTTGCTTAGGAGTTGCCCAACAATATGGTTGTCTTAGAAGATTCCACCTCACTTTCTGGTTAGGAACACACAAAATGTAAAGGTCCACAGGAAAATTTCAGGTCCTGTTCTTTTTTTTACAAAGATAAACAGAGAAAGATGAGGACAGTTAGGAGGAAGATAATGAACAGGCCCTGCAAATCTGTTAATTGCTGCTCCCACAAGATCAGCGTGCTGACTGCAGAGAGAGTTGTCAGCACAAATTCATGATCACATCCAAGATGCCAGTGACCAATTCATACTATGCCAGCAAAATTTACAACTTAATTTTATCCTGTACAAACCAGCTAAGGCATGATCTCAAAGTATGGTGGCTAAAGACTCATCCACCTGTTCTTCACTAACACAAATTCTCTAATGCAGTCAAGAAGGCATACACTGACCCCATTTTGAGCAGGAGGTTGGGTTAGATTACCTCGCAAGGTCTCTTCCACTGGAATGATTCTAAGATTACTGAAATGTATTTTGAACATGGCTTGCTTAAACTGACAACAGCTAAAGAGGTGTTTGCTTACTACACGCAAACATAATGCAATTTTAGCTTATGAGTATCAGAATTCAACATGAAATTAGGACGGGAAGAGAAGGACGTAAATTATCCTAGAGAAAATGGAAGGTAAATATTAGTGAAATATTATTGAGTAACATTACAATCAACAGAATAATGTCAGAAAGAAAACTTGACTGAAAAATGTAAATGCAGTATCTACTGGTACTAGATCATTCATCTTATGTTAGGCCATATGATACAGTGACTTTCTCTCTCCCCACTCTATTTCCTCTCCTCCTTCCTCCCTGCCCCTCTCCCACCAAGTTATTTCTCTTAAAAGTAAGAAAATACCTGATTTGTAAAGGAACTGGAGCTCTCTAGAAAGAGAGCATTTGGATAGGAACAAAGAATTCATTACCAATGGAGTGTCTCTGTATACTCAAACTTCAGGAGACAACAGGACTGTAAACCAAGTGGGACATCAGAAAGGTGCCCTATCACTTGATGATTGTGGATGCCGCTGTCCCTTTGATGAAGGAGTTATCCCACTATTCCTGCTTGGGAGACAAAGCTCATCGATGAAGGAATCCCACCAACCCCCAGCCTGGTGTTTTTCTTACAGATTCTTTTTATTTGGTGCATTTTACTCCTGCCAGTGATAAGCCAGCAGACACCAGTCACTCTGATCAAATACCGGGACCCAGCTTCATTATTAAAAAAGTCAAGAGTAAGACTACTCAAAAACCCTTGGGACACAGATGAATAAGTTTTTGAAGCATGAACAGTGAAGGAGAGAGGTTTGTTTTGTACAGTAATCATCACTCAAAGTGTGTCTTAACAACATTAGTTGACAAACATAGGATGTAAACATTTAAGGTGGTGGTTATGGATTAGGGGTACCTAGCAACCTTTCCTAATTAAATTTCTTAAACATCTACACTGTTTATGATGAACATGTTGCCTAATAAAAAATAATTGTGACAGAGTGACAAGTGGTTACTACTTTTCTGAAGCTCAGGTTCTCAACCTGGGAGGTCAGTGCAGGAAGAGACTGTCACAAAGTTCTAAGTGAGATGGACGTGAACAGAAACATGAATGATCATCAAGTGTTCCCAGCAGAAGAGGCACTGACCAAAGCTAACAGGTGGAAGGCTCAAGACAAACCAAAAAATAGTTCTTCAGATCACATGCATTAACTGAAACTTTTTGCTGCATGATATTATAGGTGCTAAAAACTGGCAGAGGCTGAAGGCTTAATTGAACAGGTTCATTGAACTGGAATCAATTTGGAGCAATTAAAAAGAGATCATCTTCACTAAAAAAAAACCAACCCAGATTTGAGCAGAGCCCCAGGTTATTTGGAAGCTGAGAGAGTCTTTGAAAGTAGCATGATATGCTTCCCCTATTCTTCTATACGTCCCCAAGAATCAGTTTTTGACCACTGTCAAAGGCTGCGTGCAGGGCCAGCTCAATCTTTGCTCCAGGGACTGTTTTCATAGACATATTCTGGCAAAGTGCACTCTGATAGGAAAGAGGAGACCGATCACCAGTGTGACTGAAAAGATGTATTTGACAATTCTTTTCAAACAAATATGTTTTGTCTTGCAGCTCTACATTGATGGAGAAGCCTGAATGGCACTTCCTAATGATGTTTTAGAGTACTGGAGCGTTACAGGACAACTAGGATCGTAATGCAAACTATATACTACACTACAGAGTCACAGTATGCATTCGTGTAAATAAGGCTTCCTGAAGTTTCCGGTTTTCTCTTCACCCGCACCTGTGAACAATTTGCCAAGATAGCTCCAGTTTATGGAATAGTCAGTGTAAAGGAGGGGAATGACAAAATTTCTAAGTCAACATTTTACTATGGATGTCACAGATGCTCTAGGAGAAAAAGCCAGATTTCACCTACCCAGTGCAATCATTCAGTAAATCCTATAGAGGGTAGAGGAAAAAGACAGCAAAAGAAATCCATGCTGATGTTTCAAGTCTCCAGTTTAAAAAGAAATTAAGATTGTTAGTCTTAGGGAAGTATCCGCAGTTATCAACTGCGTGAAATGGCTGCATGCTTCTGCTGGAATGTCCTCCAGGACCGTATGGCAATTAGTAGTATCCTAAACTGGCATAAACAGTGGTTTGCATGGCACAAATCTCTTGCAAGGGGAAAAGACTTTAATGGCAGGCTAAAGGCAGGCAGACACAGTGCAATGCTCTGCAGGTTTGTGTTCTGGTCTTTATAGTACATAATGGAAACTGTTGCTATGGCACTCTAAGCTTTTTATTTCAGCACCGAAGCAAGATTGTCTGACAGTAGAGAAATCAAAATCATTTAAGAAATAGATAAGTTTATAATTATTTTTAAAAATTATTTAGTTAAATATGTAGATAATTACTTTTGAAAATTCCTAGTAGGTGTCGTACTGCATCTTCAACTGCCCATCTTCAGTAGGTCTACAGATATCTAACCGATATGGAAGAAGGAAAATGCTCATCAACATGCTTTCTTACTTCTGCTCTGCAACAAGAACAGCTGGGAAGATCCTTCCTTTCCACATATATCCAACAACACTCTTGTGGTTTTGTCTCAAAATTTGACATCATCTTCAATGCTCAGATTAACAGACACATGTAATTTGCAAAAAAAAAAAAAATCTTGACTCTTACAACAAAAGGAATTTCTACATAATGCATACCTTGACTACAGCTCCCATCTTCTCTCCTGAAGCTCAAAGACCAATAAAAAAGCTGTACCCTACCTTTTATTTATGTTTTTAAATTAAAATTTTAGGATATTTGGGCTACATTTGATCTGAATTCACAGGAATAATTCACAGATGACTGAAAGAACAGCAAATATATATTAATTTTCCTCTGGAAGCCCTACGATTAGAACAGGTCCGTTTTCATCTTCACTGTTTAACTCACCCGACCCTTACAGAACGGAAAAGAACATTTCCTGCTCTACTTATGAACTAAAATAAAGAGGCACACTTGTTTGATAGAGGCTTTGAACTGGTAAAAAAGTACCCTCAGTTTTATAAACTATATTACAGTTCATTGTCACAATACTAGACTGCTGCTTTGTTCTTCAAAGTCCTCTGGGATGAGTTCACAGGGTGAGAAGCTCCATAAATATGCATGGGGCAGCAGTGTGCCTTGTGTTTCTAAATTAAATGTTTATGTCATTCAGAGCTCCAAGCTTCAGCTTATACAGAACTGGAAAGTGTGACAGGTAGCTCAATGATATATGCTATACAATGAAAAGTACCAGAGAAGCCCATTTCCTCCCACTATTTTCAAAAGCTATTAGAAGAAAAAAAAAGAAATCTGTCTTGAATTAGACCTGTGGAAGACTCAGAGGTAACTTTGTTAAGGAATTTAAAATGAGTTTCCCCAGAGGATGGAACCTTGCCTTCTTCAGCACCAGTGTTTTCAATCCCAGGAGGACACAAGAAGCAGTAACCTGTTCCCATCATCACCCTCTTGTGTCCCTACATTAATTTATCTGTGCCTGATACCTTGCAATAGGAGCGTAAACACCGTAAAAAAATCATTATTTCTAAAGGAAAGAATGGGAAGTCAAAGTAACTGACATATTCAGCTATAATGTGAAAGAGTGAAGATACTGACCATGGGATGTAAGAATTGATAGACTTAAGTAAACATAGAAAATTGAGAAATGTACTGAGAAATAGAATACTTTGGTATGCCAAAGTAAGTGACATCTTTTTCTCTATAGCTACAGATAGACCAGATGGGTATTACATTAGACTGGAGCTCTTCCTTGAGAGTTCAGTACCATTACAATGCGTTACTAGCTATAATAAGCATAAGCCATGTGGCCACCAGATATTTAACAAAGCAGTTTCACATTGGCCTGACATAGCCAATTCATCCTAAATGGTAGTCAAGCCCACAGACAAGTTGTATAGCCTAGAAAGCTTCAGAGTGCCCCAACTCCCCATGAAGAGCTAAATGAAAGTTAAAAGAGGAAAGCACACTGTGCAAAGACCACAAATTTACCAGTTATGCCTTTGGTGCAAATCATCATAGATGTTCCTGCACTAGATTGCAGCAACTGAGAAGGATCTATTTGTAACTTTCTATAGCCTGTGAGCAAAACAGGTGGCTTCAGCACGCCCTTTGCCTTCTAAAGTACAAAAAGGATGACTCCTTGCTACCAATGGCTATGGTTGTGCAGTGTGCCATGATGAAGGTTGTGGTGTGTATTCCCACACCTGCAACCTCAAACGCTCAGCTCTAACGCACCTAACAAATGGTAGGAATATATTTTTGTACCTTGGAGAGATGACTGTTCAGTTGTGCAATCCTTAAGGCATCAAGGCTCAACATAACACCCACTGACAATTAGCCCATTTAAAGCCAAGGAAATGGAAAGCATGGGAAGAAGCGTGCAAAGCAGCCACATCTTCCCCACCCCACACGCCCTCAGACACAGTATATGCACTGTCACCAGGAAAGTATTACCTTATTTTTCAGGTGAGTTGATCATAAAAGTCTGTTTTCCCACTGTGCTGGCCTTCTCTTTCTTTCTGGCTCATTACTGTGGATCAACCAAAGAGTTAGGCTGACAGGATGTAGCCTGCAGATGTATTCAGAAAGTAAAAACTGGCTGGTTTGATTCTATTCTGGGCTCAGAAAGAAAGAGGTAGCAGAAGAGCAGCAAGCTGAAGCTAAGTATGGTTAATTCCTCAGTATCTTTACTTTCTTAACTAGGTATGAAGAGTCCTACTTGCACCCTGAATGTTTGAACTCAAAGACGAATTGGTAAATGTTTGAAAAACCTGAAATGTGTTCTAAAGAAATAGGAACTTCCTCCTACCAATGCAGGACAAAACATTCTAGAAAATGTTAGATCTTACTGAAAAGAAAAAATTCTCTGAAGCTGAAATGTGAACAAGAACTGTTGCAGAGAAAAAAAATTAGTATTGCATTGTAAAGTACAAAACATTCTCGCTTCTTACTACCAACCATGATGCAATTATTGTTTTTAACCCTTTCAAAATTTGTCCAGTTTCACAATTTGACATTAACTTAACTTTTAATATATTCAGTTTTGGGAATGGGAAGGAGGAAAGAACAAGAGAAACAGCAGATTGTAGAAGATTTTTGCATAATTTTGGAAGATGTTGGAAGATTTTCATTTTGATTCCTGCAAAATAACTAAGTAAAAATGCATTTTAAATGTCATCACAAAACAGACACACTTTGCTTAATCATCTCTATAGTAAGAACTCTGAAAGTGCTCAGATTAGAGCTCTTGTTCGTAACATTCCACATCAAGATTATTACAGTTAATGAAATCATCTAGACTAATTGTAAGATGCTGGATTCTCTGACGGTGAACAAAGGTAGTGGCGAGAAGCTGTTACAGCTATTTTTCATCAATAGGTCTCAAAATACCACACGTTCATTAATTATGGGCTAACGCAATCTAATCTGCTTGAGAACCTACCCCAAAAAACCCCAGGATAGCTTGCATAAACTTCAACTTCAGTAACTTAATGATTTATTTCAAAGACATTGCCATAGCTTACAGACAGAGTCTTTTTGTGGTGTTACTAATTTTAGCAACTGCTCTAAGGAATGAAGGCTTTACACTGTTAAACAATTGAAATACATGATTTACACAGCAGCATTCACAGAACATGACTCAGTGCTTTCTGAAAAATACAACGTAAATGCTTAAGTGCTTGAATATCAAAAACAAAGAGGAAATTCTGGAAAACACCCACAAGGATAAACAAACATAGAAGTTAAGAGCTCATTACATTATTTCCTGTTAAAGTTGGCCTGGCCATAGGGACCGTTTCAGTCCCAACAAAGGTCCTAATCCATTGGATATCTCCACATCACCAAGTTTGTTACCTTCACCAAAGCTCCCTACAGGTACCTGGGCCCGTCTGGAACGTACAACAAAGAGCATGCTGTGAAATGTTGCAGGATGTTAAGCTTCCCGGTTCATTGAAAAATGAACTAAGTCACTCAGCAATTCCTTTTTCACATTGCAATTAGAAGAGAGTTATCTGAGCAGAAGATCATTTTGTGCTTTTCCATGGGTACACAGTGCAAGAGCTCTGGATGTGAGAAAAACATAGATTGCCTGGCATGTAGTCTCGGTTGCTTTAGCTGGTTGTGTAAAGCGATACAAATGGGTACAGCATAATACGATTTTGAAGTAAAACTTAAAAACCTACTTCCCTTTACTTGTATTTAGCAGTCAAATACAAGTCTTGCCTGTACACCGTATGGACCTAACTAAATTTATGACTACAATATCCCTAGCATTAGAAGATTAGGATAAAATGTTAAAAATCTTTGATATGTGTACAGCTACAGGTGTGCTTGGGACCACAGCACTGATCAGTAAAAACAAAAATAAAAGGCAAAAACCAACCCCCAGCTCTAATAAACATAGGCTTGCTGACAAAAAGCTCACTTTCATGTAATACATTGAAGTGTGCACTTGTGCTCTTAAGAATTTACTGAAACTCTGCTGAAATCTAATGATGAACTGTATGTATATGCCCAGATCACTGAAATCAGAGGAAGATATGTTTGCTTAACTAGCTCCTGAGGACAGCCTTTTGCAAATCCTACTACTAAGAGGAGAGCAATAGATTATCAGATCACACTCTAAGGGCCCTGAACTGCCAAACCATTCCTGGGAAAACCTAGCATGAGACCCAGAGCACAGTCTGAAGCAGAGCCCAAAGAGGAATTTAAAGTAGAAGCGCTATGAAGAGTAAAATGAAAAATGATTCCATCAGCTTGAGTATAGTTTTCTAAGTGTCTCATTGGTAATTATGAATTGCAAGTTTATATTTCTCCAAGCCCTGGCAGAATACAAATTAACTGCTAGCTCGTACCTGCTACCATAACTCCAGGAGTCTCAGGTTTCTAAGCAAAAAATGAAAGGAAGGAAGGAAGGAAAGCAAAACCCCAACAATTTCTGCACCTAATATATAAATATATATATACACACATCAAAAGGTAAAAAGTAGAAAAAGGGAGAGGTTGTTTCATGATGCAGAAAATTCATGCTGAACTCCAAGTTATTACTGACTACAGTATGTGTACATTTATTGTTACACACACACACACACTGCATTTTATTCTTTCAGGCTTTACAGGGCTTACTGGGATGCAATTCAAACATTTTTAAGCACATTACTTTAGACAGAGTTCAGTGCAGCCAGAAATGAAAAAGCACAAAACCATGTTTAGGTTCAGCGTAGCTTATCTCACTTGGTCCTAGCAGACCCGTAATATCATTTAGCAAGAACTGAGAGTGCCACTTTGTCTCAGAAAATTCTTTGCTTCTATTAGGAGGAAGACATGATGCAAGGATGATGGCTAAGCCACGACTCAACTCAATGCACTGATTTATGACCAAGTCAGTATTGCAGACCAAGAAGGTAGGAATATTGTTAAACACATGGTTAAACACAAATTCCCCACTCTTCTGTCCATGACGGGGTCAAATTCTTCAGCTTCAGGAGAGAAGCCAAGGCAATAATAGCACAATGGTCACCAGCAGAGCTCAGAAGTCCTCAAGAGAAATGATAAATTGTGCAATACAAACTAACGCTATTGTATGCACTGTGCCTCAAATACTAATTAGTTTTCATCTTAGACTAGGAATGATCTGTGACAGTTAGTGGTTTCTCCTGACAAATGACACCCTCTTCAATTTGGGGCTAGCACTTTTCAGACAACTCTGCATCTCATTCATAAGCGTTACTGGATTAGTACCACACTAGACCTCACAGAACAGCTTTGCCCAATTCTCTCACTGTATCAGACTACTGAGTAATATGTAATTAATTCCCCTCTGGACATGTCTGAGTTTGATCATTGGTGTCAAGCCTAATTCCTTCATGATATCATGATACACGATCAGCATCATGGAATAGTTTCTTGCCTGGACAACCGCTCAAATTACCTGCTTCCTCAAATTAGAACACTCCATACACACTACAGTGGTTCATGTTTCTGACAAAGATCGTCTGTAAACTCAAAGATGTCAAACAGACTACCATTCTTATTTTTCTTTCGGCATCACCAAGTCTACTCAATACTGTGTACTGTATTTCATCTTTTAGCCAATGTTTTTGTAGGAGTGGGGGGGAAAGTATGCCTACAGTGGCATTCAGACTCCTAGATGCATTTAAACATTTAAACTATGTTTTGGTAAAACCTATTCAGAAATGAGGCATCTAACACTGCAGTTCAGTGACTGTGTCTTAACTCTGCATCATTTTTACTAACAGTGAAATTCTACCACCTGCAACAGTAAGTGTGGAAACTTTTCAGAGTGACAAGGATAGAGAAGACGTGGAACACAATATGCATGCACACATAGAGAAAAGTTAAATGTTCCTGTTATGGACTCAGAGGTTTCAAGGCATAAAATCATTTTAATGGACAATAAAACTGAGAAATTGTTGATATGAGGCAAACCCTCCTCTCCAAGGTCTCTTTATAGCAATTGTATTAAGATTCAAAGTGCTTCCATGAATCAGAGGCATTAAAGATTGCTAATGCTTATTTTCCTAGCAGTATACGAAATCCTTGAATGCTCCCCATGGCACAGTATCATGACTACCACATAACATCCCTATGCAGGTGGTCTATAACATCCCTAATGAAAGTATTTCTGCCTTCACCCAGTATTTAAGGTTATGAGAAAGATAGTTATCTGCCTACTGAAGTTCTTGCAGCTTAACAAAGCTTTTAGCATATGCTGTCTATAGGTAACCCTAGCACTCATGCTCTGCTGCTCTATGTGGTATGTGTGTTTTTCTACGTGACTTTACCCATTCACAGTTATTTCGACTCAGGTTTCTATTCACTTTAACTGCTACTGACATGCAGAAGTAAAGCAAAGCGGTATCACTCACTGAACTGTTGAGCTGGAAGTGCAGATATCTGTACATCATCACCAATTCCTTCTAACCAGCCCAAACTATTTATGTTGCCTGCAATGACAGACAGTTAGTTTGCAACAAGTCTGTGTTATTTACAGCTTGACATAAGGCAAAAATACCAGCCTCATCCGTCTTTCCAGTTTGACATCCTGATTCAACACTTTGAAGGATCAGCCTCACTCTATGCAAAGTCCACCCAGGGGCAGGAGATAACAGCGTGGGCAAGACCTGCAAGCACTCAGGACTAGGTCGAGAATTGATTTACATCTGATTATTCTGGACCTAGTCGAAGCTAGTATGACGCTGTCTGCACCTGACCACATGAACACAGATTCCTAAATGCGCAGGGCCTAGTTGTCACCATTCTGAACGATGAGTGAAACTGAAACAATCCAAAATGTGTTTTTCAAGACTTTCAGAAATAGCAATAACAAAAAGATACATTACAAAGAAAATTCCAGTGAGAGCGCAGTGTGTGAGGATCACATGTCAGCACTCAAGCCCAAAGAAAGCCCCGTGAAACATAGATATTACACATCCTCAAAAGAGAAACTATTATCTGGCATATAGGGAGATATGGAAGAGCTGTTTTCTTTAGATGTTAGTAGTCCGCTATTCTTAAACAATCAGTTCACCATCCTTAAAACTATTTCAGGATGAACTTGTTACCCCCCTCAGCAACCAACTGGCTCCCATAGAATTTCCAACTTCAGTGCTTATGCTAGTGAGCAGATACACTTTGCCATGACTTTTCCAAGCAGTGACCAAACTTTATGAGAGATTTTAAGCATGTCAAAAATTATAATCTAATCAAAAGAAAACACAAGGCATTCAGACAAAACAGTATGTTATTTGAGACACTTCTCCCTGAATAGCTCTTTCCTGATGACACAGTGGGGAAAATAATTTTAAATTAGTCTTTTGGAAGAAGTAGCGGGGGGGAAAGAAAGGCCACAGAAGGAATAACAGCTTTCCATTTACTTTCATGGGCATTGGATCAGCGTCAAGGTAGATAAAAAACAAGCTAACCATTCCAAAACCCCACAAACATACACAAAACCATCAATAATTACATTGTGTCACACATAGATAAATGCTTCTTAAGCTCGAAACAAATGGCAATATTTAGGAAGGTAAAATATTCACCATTCTACCACAATCCAATGAAATCTACCTGTTCTGCTAATAAATCATGCTGCTCTAGATGCAGCTTGGTAGCTGGAGTCCAGGGCAAGGTTTTCCAAGAGGTTTCCTAAGCAGAAAAGTGAGGCCAAAAGACTCATTCAGGTGTGGTAAAGAGCCAAAAAATAAGCTTCCATTTCACCTCAAAAAAACCCTCTACCTCCCTTCTTAAAAAAATAAAAAATTAATTTTTTTTCCAAATAGTCAAATTTATTTGTCTAATAAAGAGCTTTAGTTGTTTCTTGATCAATCCAGAAGTCAATTTGCCTACATTGACCTGTAATAGTCATACCAGCTGTCTACCAGCCTTCATAAACAGCCCTCCTACTACCATCAAGAAGTATGTGTTTACCTCCTTCATGTGTTATTTGAAAGAAAATGTACCCCACAACCTTTTTTCAAACGGAAATTTCTTAAAACGGCAGTATCTGATGTTTTCAGACTGCCTGCTTTTCAGATTGCACCCATCAGACCACCACAGCAGGTAATTTCTTCCGGGCTTCCTTTCTGTGATTTCACTTAGTAACAGGAAATAGCGTTTCGATGGAAGATGGAATCTCCCAGTCTCTGCTAGGAAGAACAGCAGCTGCTTGCAGGAGCCCCTGCTCTTCCTGGAAAAGGGAACTTTTCTCCTACTTCTCTTTAACCTTACGTACTTTCTTCCAGTCCTCTCAAATTTATGTTCTCTCATCAGGTCTCTCAGGATTTTCTTTTGAGAGGGGAAGGAAAACAAAACGCAAAGAAACCTTCCAATCTTAACTTGTCCTATGCTTCCCTCACAAGCAATTTCGGCCTTTGCTGTTTCTAGTTTAATAGATCACCCAGTAAAGCTTCAGCCCAACCTCTTATCTGGAAAGCATAGGTAAGGCTAAACACAAGACTGTTTAGAGGGCCAGCTCATCTTGAAACATACAACCATTGTAAGGAATTAAATAAACAAACAAGTACTAATTAAAGCAGTATCAAGAGTCTTTTCAGCAGCAACATTAAATGTAAAATAACAATTTTAAGATTATTTACTTTGAAGGTCACATTCAGATCAGGGAACTTTTCTCATGGAGACTTTAGGCTGGCCATCTAAAATTGATTTAAAAAAAGAAAAGTAGACTTGAAACTGGAAGATTTTTAGGTTGGATTTCTAAAGTACAGACAGGAATTGTCTCCCATTGATAGACTAATTACCTTTTAAATTCCTGTTAAATAAAACCTACTGCAGAACTAGACTGTTTTGTTGCTAAAGTATGTACAGCTAAAGGAAACCAAAGTATCTCATTAACACTATATAGAGTTTCTAAACCACAGATATTTCAAACATGAGTTAGGTTGATGTTGACAAAAATGATGGGTTAACATCTCAGCCAAGCAGAGTGTAAAAAGATGCTGGAAAAGCTTCCCTGCCTTGAACCTTAGCATAGTGTATCAGAAAAAAAAAAGTGTTCCTAGTCCTCAGTAAGCAACCCCACAGTGCATATCTATTGCATATCCTATTGAAATTACAGAATAAAACTGGGAGAGAATAGTAGGATTACATTTTTATATACATATTATTATAGCACTTCATCAACTTATTCAAGTGTAGACACTTCACCCCTAAAAAGAATGTTTATAGACGTTTTAGTATGACAGTCAAACATGGATAAAGCTGGACACTAGGAGTTCAGGACCCAGTGCTATAATGCTGTGTATTTTGGGAAGTTCTTTGTGAGGGGTAGCATGGTGAGAAAACACTGGAGGAGGGTAGTATCTTGTGCCTATGATCTCAGCTTGATTAAGCTGGCTGGCTGCCCATCCACCCACCTGGTTTCTATGACTAGTCCTCAGCTTTTCTATCTTCTTGACACTACCTGTAAACATGCCTCTGATAATAAAAGAAATGGTGGTGAGGATACTGTCTTTTGAGCAACGTAAACATTAAATGAGATAAATGTTACAGATTTATTGATCAGAGTATTAAAGCTAAGAAACACATACAAACAACATTCAGATCCAAATTCTTGCAAAATGTGCATCTGTGGTTTTGACATAAACATCAATGCAACAGTCTGAATATATTATGGTACAGTCTATGGTACTAAAGTGTCTCAGTTAAAACAGATCGCAGTAAGGGTCACGCATATTTTTCCACACTATTGCAGTTTAATTTGCTAATCTCTCAATGGAACAGTGTGTGCATCTCAGTTTAGCTGGGAAAAAATAACTATTTGCACAGGTAGATCAAATTTCAGAACCCAGATTAAGCTTCAGTCTAAATGTGTTGAAGTTGAATTAGATAGCCAATAAATTAGGTTGCAAAGAGCAAATATTAAAATACCAATGCTTAGCAACAGATAGGAGAGAGCAAGAACTTACTGGAAAGAAGGCATTTGGCTGAAAGGTGATTAATGTCTACAAGTCTGTGTGCAACTTGGCAATTTTCCCTACTACAGGTGCAAGGTTTGGAGTCAGAATGACAGCTCTTGGCTAATGAGGTTTCCTACTTAGGAAGCAGATTAACCTTTCAGAAAGAAGTTCCTTGGTGATGTCACCATCTGTCTTGATCCTATTTTCATTGAAAGAGATCATGAAGGTTATTCTCATTATGACAACTGAGCAAATAATTTACAACAAATCAAGTATTCAGCGCTGCTAAGCCTAAGCAGTCAAAGAAACACCTGTAATCTTATCTCCAGTTTTGAGAGCCTGGTTCCAAGCACTGAAGCTTTGTTTTTTATACCAGTACCAAGAGTAAATCTAAAGATATAATTACTAGATTATCCTTTTTTTCCCAAAGTTTCCGTTCTTCCTGATTTCCAAAACTCTTCCGTAGTTGCTCTTCTTTGCTTGATTTCAGTTTTTCAGATAATATGTATTACTTGTTTATTAGTAGTAGGTTAATTTTTCATACCCTTCCACATCCAGAACTCATTTACAAGCCCAAAGTCTGTTCTTGAGATTGTTCATTTATAGGTTTTAAGCTAGAAATTTCAAGGCACAGCTACAAGTGGCAGCTTGGCTTAGTGAATTACCAATATCCTCACCACTTGTCTATGTGCTGGGAGTAGGGGATGGAATTGCGTGCCCAAACCTGTCATGGCCTAGGAAAGTTGTGCCTCCTGAAGGGGTCTGGTGGTCTGCACAAATCATCACTCCCACGGGACTCACCCTGACAGGCTGATGCTGAGCATCCTCAGCACAAAGTGGTTTGCTATAGCTTAAGAAAAGTTATCAGAATATTAATCCATATTTTAAGGATAAAGGAACACAGGATTCTGCTCACAATAAATTAAAAGTCAGGTTTGGACAACAGTTGAGGCTGATGACACATATTACCAAAGCACGCACAGCACAACTGTAAGTTTTCCAAGTAGCTTCTGGGTATTTCAACACTGCAAGAGTGACACAGATGATTTCTCAGATTTTCTTCAGGAGTCTTTGAAATACCTTAACATTTTGAAAGATAACCAACACCATGACCTGTGCTTAAAAAAGGCAGTACCTTGATGGCTATATCTTGACTCCTTCATTTTCCCCCTTCCTCTAGTGCCAAGCTTATATTTAACTAATTTTCAACATTCTTCTTGCTCTGTTTCACAGCTTTCACACATACAGCTTTTGTACTTATAGAGTTTTCTATTCCTATATTAGTCAGACTAATTTATATATTTTTCCATGACAGTAGTTAATGTGCATGTTTCTTCTTTTGTAATAGACAGGAGAGTCCGAATTGAAAATATGCTAATTTTTGAATGAAATGTTATTTTTGGAGTTGCAAATGCATTTAGACCAGCCACTTTATTATAACAAATTACACGAGTTCTCAGAGATAAGGTCTGTTGGCAAGTAAGGTAGGCTGACATCATCTCTATTGGTTTAATCTCAAACAAAGGGTTTTCAATGTTGACTGGAAGTCATATTCCCTTTATCCTGCACAACTGGCAAATCAGTGAATGTCATTATAGAATCACAGGATAGTTGAGGTTGAACAGGACCTCTGGAAATTTATAGTCAACTCCCCTGCCCAAAGCAGTATCTGCTAGAGCAGGTGGCCCATGACCTTGTCTGCTTGGGTTTTTAAAACCTTCATGGATGGAGTCTCCTCAGCCTCATAGGGCAACACCATCTTCTAATTCCTCCCAGCCCTCCTCTTTTTATTTTCTTTCTTTTTTTTTCTTTTTTCTTTTTTTTTTTTTACACGTTGAAAAACGTTGTAGGAAAAAAGAACACATTAAATTAGGACCTCTGGTAAGAAGAGGTTGTTCAGGGTTTACAGCAGGAGAATGTTCTAGTTCTACAATAGCTATATTAATAGCTAATGAGACAGATGAATTTATGTATTTGCAGAAATATTTATCTCGTCCACTGTCCACTATCATACTTTGTATTCATCTTCTCTTTTTATTATTTTGGTTACCTCTTCTTCAAAAAAAAACATCCTTCTTTAAACTTGTAATGTGCAAGGAGAAAAATAATTCCTTTTTTCCAGGCCATAAACAGAAACTTGCAAATTAATGAAGGCACAACCATGAAACAACAAAATACTGCTTATGTGTCCATTGGAGACTTTGTTTCCCCATTTTTCTAAAGTCAGGGATTTGCAAAAGATCCAAATGTCTGACATGTCCAGGTGGCCAAGAAAGCCAACGGCATCCTGGCCTGCATCAGGAATGGCATGGCCAGCAGGGGTGGGGAAGTGATCGTCCCCCTGTACTCGGCTCTGGTGAGGCTGCACCTCGAATACTGTGCTCAATACAAGACAGACATTGAGCTGCTGGAGTGTGTCCAGAGAAGGGCAACAAAACTGGTGAAGGGACTGGAGCACAGGTCTTATGAGGAGCAGCTGAGGGAACTGGGCTTGTTCAGTCTGGAGAAGAGGAGGCTAAGGAGAGTCCTGATCGCTCTCTACAACTACCTGAAAGGAGGTTGTCAGTCTCTTCTCCCAAGTAACAAGTGATAGGATGAGAGGGAATGGTCTCAAGTTGCATCAGGGGAGGTTTAGGTTGGATATTAGAAAAAACGTCTTCATGGAAAGAGTAGTGAGGTGTTGGAACAGACTGCCCAGAGAGGTGAATGAATCGCCATCCCTGGAGACATTCAAAACGTGTAGACGTGGCACTCCAGGACATGATCTAGTAGGCATGGTGGCGTTAGGTTGATGGTGGACTTGATGATCTCTGAGGTCCTTTCCAACCTTAGTGATTCTATGATTCTATGGCATTGCTGCAGCCCACAGCACAGGGCTGCTTGAGACGAAGGTAGGAGTGAAGCTCTTCCTCTCTGGGCAAGTAGCAAGCAAGGAGACCTGCTGTGCTTCCCTTCCTTCCCTTCTCTGATACAAGAAACTTCCTCCCTTTCAGCAAAGAAATAAGAATTGCACACTGAAAATCTTATTTCAAACCACTGTTCATCAACAATGAAACACCCATCTTAATTTAGAAGCAAGCAAGCCTCATCCTTTTCACACCAATGGTAAATATTACAAGTGTCCGCCAGAGAAAGCCCAGGGCATCCTCAACACTGCAGTTCTCATTTGCTGTTTCCTGGACTGCATGATTCCCTTCAGCTAAATCCCAGTGGATATCTCTGTCTCCACTCATATAAGGGCAAACAACTATTGGCTAGGAAAAAGAGAGAATTTAAACAATTCATCTAGGGCTTTTCCACACCTCTCGCATTTTTTAAAATTCTGTAGAGCCTGCAGATAGACCAGGGCAGGGCTATATTATTTTTTTTGTTAACCATCCCTTTCCTTTGTCTTGTTATCCAGAAAGGGCCCTCAGGGTCCTTAGAAGGCTTGGAGAGGAATAATCTCTTTAAATTTGTCACAGCACATAAAAATCTCACCCTAAATTAAAATATATAATCATTGCAATTGTGTACATATGTTCAACTAGTTAGTTCTTCACCTTATTCTGCAACAGTTTCTCTGATGCCTGCCTCCAGGTTTCTTTTTCCCTGCAACACAGCTTCTGGTTATGCTTTCTCTGAGCTTTTAAGTGTTAATGAATGGCCTCTTCCACTCCTCCTGCTCATGAGCTGTGTAGACTCAACCCACCAGTGAGAATTTGGGCTGGATTAGTCGTCCTGTTTACACAATGTTCCTGTGAGCTCAATTCAGGACTACGTCATGCAGCAAATAAGAAACTTTTTATGTCCATTCAGATACAACAGATTGTAAATATGGTTTAATGGTTTTCATGGTACTGTAACAAACAACTTACAGCATGCAACATTTTTGTTTTTCAAGACAACAAATCCTAAGAAGGTGAAAGGTTAAAGTAATTAGTCTGCTCATTCTACCCACAGATTTATCACTTGATTTAGCCTAATGAATGTCAAAAGAAAAAGCAGAAATGCCAAGACATTTTCAATAATTCTTGACTGGTGTGAGTAAAAGAATGAGTAATGTCATTTTAAGGTTGTAAGTTGGAAAAAGCAGGGATCAAAACATGCACTTCAGTTTATTTTTTCTGCAAAGAAAATTCTAAGCCCTGACATCTGCAACCTACTCACAACAAGTAGTTTCAAATCAAAGTGGAAAATAGGAACTGAATAAGAGAAACATTGATATTAAAAACAAAGCCAGAAATGTAAATACCTTCAGAGAAAGATAATCTGAAGAAAAAAATAGCATAGGCAATGTAAACATCAAGACATTCTGTCCAAGAAAAACTTATTTTTATTACCCAACCATATTGTAACTTTCAGTGAGTTCAGTGTTGAGACAGAACTGCTGTGGTTGCACAGCAGTTTCTCTGTTAGAGAAGTAAGGCAACCATGGAATTCCCTGGTAAAATTTTAGTGACAGAGCTATTCCTGTGGCCCCTGGTCACTTGCAGTGATTTCACACATCACAACTCGGTGCAGAAAAAATTTCAATTCCAACTTTTACTTCAGATTACATGCAGCCTATGTGGGCTTAATTTTCATTCACTTTATGACCAGCAAAGTTGTCTCTGGCTATTCAACTTCCCCTGCCCTCAACAAAGAAGCTTCTGACTTACACCTGGTGGTCAACAGAGTTCTGCCATGATTCATCACTCTATCACTGATGTTTCTTCCTAATTAAGATCCTAAATTCTCACCAGCTATTCACATTAAAGGGCTAGTAATTTGTTTATATTCACTTCCCCATAGTACTCATTGTTTCCATTGAAGGCTGAGAGAACCAGCACTTTGTTTAAGCACTAGAGCCTGCCTGGCTCTCCTGATGGCTAAAGCAGGGTGGATACAAATCCTGATGTGAAAGGAAAGTTTTCAGTCATTACACGGAAGCAACAGACACGGACAATTTTAATTTGGCTATATGCAGCTTATAGGGGAAAGGCAATGGAGCAAAAATATGTTCCTTGCTTAAATTGCACTAGCCGTTTGCTTCCTACTTTGCTCATCTTTCCCCTTATTATATGTAGATTTGTGCAGGCAGCAATCTAGAATGGCTGATGGGATGTACGCACTTTTCAATGATAGTTGATATTTCAGTAGAAGATGGCTGATGTGGAAATCTGTTTCACTAAACCTGTACTTTAGCTAATAGGGAACAGAAAGGGAGGAAGGAAAGCAGCGAAGCATTCCTGGAACTAATAGGAGATTACCATTATGACTGAGAAACTCAGGGGGGCAACAAGTTTATTAGACGTACCATTACTACCAAATGGATCTGTTTTCCTGATCCCCATTCTAATTTATCATGAGCAAAAAAGCAGCTGCGCCATTAAGCATAGAGAAAAAGCCAATGAGATGCAAATATGCAAAAGACTAATTACCAGGCAGGCAAAAGAGCTTCTATTTTGGGTCTGTTGAACAGGGGATTAATTTCTTGTAATGGAAGTGAAATCTGCCAGATCAGGCTCCTGCATAACCCATTGCCTTCAGATTTTCACTGAACCATCCTGCAGGTCTGCACTGAGCACTCTGTCTCAGAGGCTTTTATCCACACATGGCACAGTCCCCAGCACGGTCTCCTGTGGGGTCTGATTTTAAAAAAGGCACATTTCTCAATGGCTGGCACAGGGTAGTCTCTCGATAGGTTGTTTGAGCTAGAATCTAAAAAGAAGAAAAGAAAGCAAACACCTCTGAAGTGTATATTTTCCTTGGATTATAGACAATCAACACTCATTTAACTCATGTTCTCTAACCTATTCAGTAGTAACCATGATGTTAAACTGACACACATCAATAGATATGAGAAGGAGAACAAAAAACATTTTTCACCTTCCCCTTTTTCGAAGACTTGGATCTTCAAAGAAATACCTTCATTTCAGAGGAGTTTCACTGTAAATTTGCTGTCACACTAAAATGCTGATGGAGTAATACACTAATACACTAGATTTATGAAGTAATTGTACTTACTACTAGATGTATGAACTGTACTAGTTTTAATCCTCTGTCAAGTACTCTGGCTATTTAAGGGTACGTATAATCCTTTTATTGTTTTATTTTCTATGAAGTCTATTAATTTGTAGAAATTGTCTAAGAAAGTAAAACAAGCAACATTGCAAACATTTCATTAGAATTCTGGAGTTTTAGGAAAGTGTGAAATATAGTCATCACTAATTTGAACTGTTTCACCTGCAACCACTGTAATTAAGATTCTGTCTCAGTTTGCACGAAATCTTTCGGGTTTGCAGATTTCTCTGTTCTTTCCCCACACCATCTGAGATCACTGCTTACCCTTTAAGCAAGTAGGGGTAGGGCTACTTGGAGCTGGGTATTACCACATCCATTCGGCATTTCCCTACCTTTCTGGCTGCACACCTGCAACATCTCTCAAGTTCCTGTTAGTATAAGCACGAGGGAGGAAATAATGATTATGGCTTTTATTCTGTATTTTAATGTTAGAGATTTGAGGCACAGAGGATTCACCATGACATTGCAAACATACCCAGGAACAAAGAGATAGAAGTCACAGTGCCATGTGTTTGCTCAGTGGTGTGAACTGCTAAATTTTCTAGGCAAGACTTGCAAAGAACCACCGTGGCCAAGTCTCACCCTGAAATGCTGTCCTGTAGTCTTAACTGGATCACCCCCCTTTCTGTCTGCTGCTTTGCAACATGTTATTCACTGTTCAGAGGCACCGCTGACCCAGATGTTGCAGCAGTCACAGAATATGAAGTCTTCTGCCAGGAAAAGTGGATTTTGGTTCTACTGCACTACAGTCTCCACATACACCAAAAAGTAGCTCAAGAGAGCACGAAGCAGGATAGTGTCAAGTCCCATTCAGAGTAATAGTAGACCAGACGTAGAAATGACAACTAAAGTTTTTACTTCATTTCAGAAGCACACTTAACCAGATGCTTGTCTCACACAAGCTGATGAAGCTTAAACAAACCATTTCGTTGCTATGCCAAATTAATCTCTATGTAGATCATCATAGCACAAAATTTTTGGTGAGACAATTACAATTTCTTAGACTATCAGTCTTAAATATGAAAACTCAAAGCAAATGTGAAGAGACAGGAGTTAAAACATACTCGTAGTTTATGAAACCACCTGGTTGTCATAACATCTTGGACTGGGTTATCTTCTTGAATATTTTGAAATGTCTCTATTTACACTACAGTTTTAGACAAAGAACACGGCATGGAGGATTTGAAAGTAATATTCTGCTTAATACCATTGGAAATAGCATCAGATGCTTGAAAAATGATAAATTAAATCTTTTACCCTTTGAGTATATATATGCCCTTATGAAGCAGGATGGTGTAGTATGCAATCTCTGTAATTTGCCATCATTTTCCATAGATTTATTTTCCTGTTGTACATCTGTTTTTCTCTGATATTTAATCTTGTTTTGCATTACCTCCTCTTCTTTCCCATAAATGTTATCTGCAGATAAATTACTATGCTCATGATCTCAATGTCTAAGAAATTTTCTTCCTTTCAATCAAACAAATAGGCACTTGATTTGGAAAACTAACCCAAAATTTGGAAAGCAGAGATTAAACTAAGTTTAGCCTAAATGCTTGCATAGTTTATTTATTTTATTTTTGTTTCAGGTTTTGGCCCAATTCTTTGCCAAGGGCACTGATGGGACAGGGTAGTATATAAATAAAATTTTGCAGGGCACTAGTGCAGAATAACAGGCTGGACTGCATAAGAGTTTTAAACCATCTGGAGGAATAATAAAGTGGTAAAGCTTGTGATCTTCCCAGAAATATTCAACTTAATATAGGAGTAGTGGGGAGGACTCTTCAACAGAACAGCAAGCATCCAGAGTAAGACAGAAGACGAATTTCAGCTTTAAGAGCTCAGATGGAAAACACAGGAAAAAAGCAATTTGTATCGCTCACATGTGATTCGCCTGTCATCTGTAACCACTCATGGAGAAGACCTGAGTATCACAGTGGGCAGCTAAACAAGACCATGCTGTCAACACAAAGTGGCAGCAAGAACAAAGCAAGACGTTTGCCTATAAAAACAGAATTTGCACGAACACTGGGTTTTAGCACTTATACTGATCTTCCTTGCTAGTGTGAAGCCAGTACTCTGCCCCTGACCTGACTACTGCATATAATTTGCCAAGCCTATTTCAAAAAGGAGATCAGTATAACATGGAAAGGTAAAGGAAAGAAAGATGGGAAGATTTCCAGCAAAGGAAAAAAATCAAACAAATAGGCCTGTTTAGGCTGGAAGCAGGGGGCGGGGAGGAGAAACTTTCAGAGCTATTTGTTGCTTTAAATGCTAAGTCAATCAGACATCATTGCTTACCGCTGTCAGAATACAGAAAGGAAACACTGCATAAAAATAAAAAAATAAGAATAACTAATATTTAGCCAAAATATTTTATAAGACAAGGCATTCTTGGGCGGGGGGGGAAGTAGGCAGGCTTATAAATATCAAGATCAAAACATTCTGAATTATGTCAAGCTCCACACTCTCCTGCCAAGAAAATTACTCCATTATTTTACATAGTAGAATTCAAACTTTTAAACACCTTCCTCTGAAGCATATTTTACTGACTACTGTCTTGAGATACCACTAGGACCAGATATTTCCACAAGTTTCCATGATATGCACAGTTCAAGTCTTCTGTGCTGGATACAGAGTACTTATCTCCTGCAAGCACTGATTTGAGGGCAACACTGACCACTGTTAAAGGTGCATCTCTCTGTAAAACTCACAACAGTGGAACTTCTAGGAACACACATCCCAAGATTAAAAGAATTTTGAGCAGTCCCTGCCATTAACCTTTTCCCAATGAGCAGTGACTCAGATTTTCCAGTAGTCTGATGACTTTCTTTCCACATAATGACAGCAATGACTGACCTCAACGGGTTTTGGTTTTTGTTTGTTTGAACCACTTCCTTTCTCAGTTTCTTATGACAGTTAACATTTTCACCCACAAAAAGAAATTAGAGCCCCAAAGAAATCAAACATACATTCACGTAAGTACTGCAAATATCAGGAATGATAACAATAACAGCGATAAGTCATCCTTAAAAATCTTGGGGAAAAAAGAAAGATGTTTGACTTTTTTTTATTCATAAACCAGAGAAAACATATTGTTCCATGACGCTAAAAGCTATGGCTGGACAAAAGAGCAAGAGTGAATATTTTATTAGCAGATGCCTCACAAATGAGACTGAACAAGCACATACATTCTTATTAGAGAATGTATAATCAGGCAGCAGTGCCACACTACGGAGAAATGAACTGTCTGAAGGGAAGATAACTGGCCTTTTCCTATGAGGGTTCCTATAATTCCATTCCACAGCTATTAACTTGTTAACTTTTTATTATCATCCATGGTCCAAGTATCTAAGGTCTTTTATAATCCTTGTAAAGCAGTGAATGCCAGAGCATCTAGCTTGCAGGATGCTGTTTAGAGATAGTTGGGGGCTAGAGGGGCGTTGCATGCATTTGACACATAAAACACTACTTGTTTTGGAGAGCTGTGCTAGGAAGGACAAACGGGTCACTGAATGCAGTCTCCGGTGCTGTTACAGCCAAACCACAGTAGCAGCATTTACTCTAGAAGAGTTGACAGAGTGCCCCCTCATAACAGTGGCCCCCAAATACCCTCATATTCTTTCAGTTCTAGTAGAAAGTCAAAGTTTAAAAAAAGTCGATTAATAAAATGCCACATGCAGAAAGTCAAAGACATCAAAATCAGCCTTTCGAGGCCTTGCCATAACAATGTGTTAGTGAGTGTCTTCACTGACCCCAGAAAGTGAATCCTGTTCCTCTATCTCCTGCCATCCAATACAAAGCAAGGCAAAAAAATCATTAACTTGGTCTAAGACAGATTTACTTCCTGACACTAAACCTTGGGTTTGTGGTGGAAAGGGAGTTATGTAATAATAATCATCATCATCTGCACGTCACCTTCCTTCTTCAAACCAAAATCTGGACTGGGGAACTCTTAGAACTTTATCATATTGTGTCGTATTACATTTTACTGTATTGAGCACGTGGAAAGTAAACACTCCAGAGATCCTTCAAATTTTTACTGAAACATATTGTTATGCAATTACTGCTTATCAATGTGGTTTATGTCCCTAGGGACAACAATTTTTTGCATGACTTGCCATAATCAAGGCCCTTTTCTTATTGCTATAGTAAAATATATGCATTTTTCAGTTTGATATTTTTCCTGGATATGAATTGACAGGACTGACTTATTCAGAAGTTAAATAGGGTAAGTACTGAAATGCATACTCAAGTCTCAAGACTAACAAAGCCACAGCAAGCTACTATGTCTTCATAATACAGAGGGCACGAAGTGCTGGCAATACAATAATGAGGAAAGCCAAAGTAATACTTAAAACACGGGCACTTAAGAATGTCCTTAGTTAAGGACACAGAATAACACACCAAAAAGGGGAAAAAAAAACCCAGGAAGAAAAATTTCTCTGCAGGGTCTCTTATTCTCCCAAGATCTATTCCAATGTCCCTATTGATAAATACTTGTCTTATCAGTTTTTGCCTGAACTGAGGAATATGAACAGATTTCCTATCAGCAAGGCTGGTTGACCTTATTTCCACAAAGGCATAGAGAATCTCTGGTCCTCTGTGTTTTGACAGCAGAAGTATTAAGCTAAAATATATCACCTTCAGAAAAGGAGTCATGGATATGGGCAACTACGAATCTCCAGGATGAAAACTGTTTGTAATTGGACACTGTGCTGTGTGGTGGTTTACACCACCAGTATCAAAGAGTCAATCAGTGAACCCAAACTCTTCCAGGCAGCTTGGCTCCAGGCGATTATTGAAGAATGTTGGAGACCTGGAGTCAAACAAACTGGAATATCCTTAAAGGAAGGACAGAGCAGACAAATGCCTCACATGAAAGCACTTGGAGATACAAAGGCACAGCAAAAAACCCCACCCTTGAGAACAAAGGGATTGCATTTGTAGTTACAAATCTATAATAGAAAAACCCAAACTAAGGGAATTTCAGTGACTACATGTGCACACTCCCTAGAGCATTCAATAAATATGTTCAATACACCTTCTCTTTCATTAAAAGAAAGGAACAAACAAACGGCTGGTCTCAAAAAGTACATGAATTATGACTGCCAGAGCCTCTACTGAGGAGCAGAGTCTGAGGAATCTAATTCCTTCTGTAAGCATAGGGTGGTCAGGGAAGCAAATGCCTCAGCAGCATTATCAATTTAAAAAGCAGTTCTAGGGACTAGAGAGGATTTTGTTTAATGCCAAAGGAATGTTGACTCCTTAGATGTTACAGAGGAACATGTTATAAAGGATACAGAGGATATTTATAGACCTAGGAAAAGGGCCAAATATATTTTATACAAGTCCTCAGAAGAACAGAAATATTGAGGAAACAGTTAAGGCTGTCACATATGACAAAAACACAAACCAAGTGAAGCAAAAAAGTCCATTTCAGTACCACAAGAAATACTGGTGCCAGAGGGGGAAAAAATGCACAAGACCTTTTTGCAGAACATTCAAGCAGATCTATTCAGCTATCAATAACAACGAACAGTACGATTTAAGAAGTCCTTGGATTTATCACAGTTGGACTAGATGATTCTTGAGGTCGTTTCCAACCTTACTTTTTCTCTGATTCTATGATTACTTACTCATACTCAGTAGACATCATGCATCTAATGGGCCTCAGCTTGACCAGCATGCATTTAAGTAGTTATCAGCCATGTGTGGGATTATTTGCTTTAATATATATGGTTACACAGTGAAGCATAGATAGTTACCTGCTGATGATCTCATTCAACAGAAAAGAGAGGACAACATCTTATCAGCAACTGAGGTCACAGCATCTCAGACCTCATAGTTACATCAAGAGATAGTAAAAACAAAAATTTTATGGTTTTGAGGCCCCAGGTCTGCTCACTTTTTCCTGACAATGAATTTTCACAGTCAGAAGCAAGCAGCAGTATCGTGGCAAACTGTACCAGTCAAATGGGTACTTTTGGGGGGAAAAGCAACGCCTTTCAGAACTCCTGAGAAGGGAAGTAAGAAGCAGTGTCCCGGCTGCTGGGTTCAGGGACCACATCAACTCCCAAACGCAACATACAAACAGAGCACAAAGACTGTTATTTAACAGACAAGCTGCAGAAAACTATGCGGAATAACTATGCAGAAATCCTCAGAAAACTGCTAAGTGGCAGGCTGTTCATATACTTTTTAAATGATCCATCACATGACTGTTGCTTTATGTATCATTATTTATCGATCATCATTATGCATTGTTATTTTTATTACTAATACTTCTGACAGATGCTGGGAAGGGGAACACTACCTTTTGGGCAGTGACAACCAACCATTTGGAAATGGCTGTTGTGCTGTGTAGAGGCTGCACCAAAAAAAAGAGCTACATGTGGATATTGAACAAAGCCGACCTCTGCCAGAGGGTTTGGCTCAGAATGGCTACCAAACACACAAAATATAAATGTTAGGTTGTTCACCTGTGAAACTATGCTTTTTCTCTTTCTTGAATTTCCTGGATTGTATACAACTACACTGGAAGGGACCTGAACTTTCAAAATATTTGGAGCACTGATGGTTTAGCATGGAAAAAGACACTCACATAACTCGACTGTTTCTCCTGCTGGATCCAAATTTTATAGTCTGAACTTTCAGGAATAAAAAGGAAACACTTACTGACAACATGAGAGAACCTAAAAACACTCAGAGTGAAGAACACGAGATGCAGTAACAAGCACACAGTTAATACAGTCACTTTGAACCAGCAGCTTTCTGCCTTGCCTAAATTTAAAGAGCCACCCACAAGACGGCCAAGTGAGAAAGAAAACTTGCAAAACTAGAAAAAAAACATACTAAACCCTACACAGTCCCTCTAAATGTGGGTACATTAACAGCAATCAACAGAATCTTCTCTTGGGACTGCTTCTGTGTCCTGGATAGGAGAGCTTTCCATCAGCATACCTATGGTTTAAGTAGCTGGAGCACATCCAAAGGCCACAATAAACTTCAGACTGATTTTGTAAATAAATAAATAAAGGTCAAGAATTAAGTTTAAGACACTGATTCTGGCTGCACATGGATCACAGTCCCCAGAGACGAGAGATCAAGCTAGCACAGTGCTGTGACACAACCTCATAAACTGGCACGAGTAGGCATTGTTTCCAAAATAAAGATGCAGACAGGAATCCCATTACCAGAAGAACTAGAAGGGAAGAGTTTCAAAAGTGACTTCAGAAGGTAATTCTGTGTCGTGTTGACTCCAAAATCACTTGGAAAATGTTACTTCACATCTGTTTGTTCCTGCAGGGGGGTCTGACAGCACCTCTTCCTGGTGCCAACATTATCTCTGCTTTCAGAGACAAAAAAACATTCAGAGTGACAGCTTTCTGAAGATTACTTCCTTACATAAAGAGTCACAAGGCTTGCTCAGGTGCTCTCTGCATATGGCAGGGCTGCGTTAAGCTTGCTACACATACCTCTTAGCTGACGTACTTAGCTGCCCATGTCACAAAAGCAACATCTTGCAAGAGAAAAGGAATGGTGCATACCCACATCTCAGTCCACTGTGGATACAGGCATGGGTGAAGTCAGACACGGAAGCAGGAACCTGAGAAGTCCTCCCAAGTCTCTGCACAAAAACACTATGCAGCCAGCCATGGTGTGTAGCCAGAGAGATACGGGCATGTCCTCCTGCTCTGTGCTAGGCCAGCTTGGTAGTCTGCTTGTCAGAGGCAGAGCTGAATCTTCACTCTGATCTCCCCCACCATGGCCATTGGAACAAATTATAGCATCATAGAATGCTCTATGCATAGAGCTTTTAAATGTACTAGAACATTAAATATTGTTTTCATTGTGCAGAGAATTTTGCAATACAGTTCTCATCCTAACACAAAAGGGTTTCTGACAAGTCCTGCAAAGAGGAATTCTGTATTGACTTACCTGATTTTTGGTATTAGGATCAATTAGTTGTTGAGGCATCTTACCTACATATGTAATGATTTAAAACAGGGATAAAGGACAGGATGTTCATCTGAAGTAAGTCAAAACAGGGCAAGATTATGAACTTCCTCTTCTCCCATTCCAGGACATTTCCATTTCTACAACTGTATTATTGTCATCATTTTAGTTGCTATAAATTCATTACTGTAGTTTCTAAATTACTGTAGTTACTTGGAATTGAAATAACCAGGACAGTGAAAGTAAAGGAAAGAAGCAAAGTAATTGNACCCCTTAGGCTTGCTCATAGAAGTAAGTAGAAAGGAGACATGGAATGGGGAAGAGTCTCGTATCTGTGTCCATTGCCACAGGCTGGCTATCACACCAGGGGCTTTCTCTCGGTCACCTCCGAGAAGTAACACAGCTACAAAACATGCTCACAAGTGGTTACATACTGCAGTCATCCATAGTGTCACGTGTGCCTTTACCCAGCTGCTGTGTTGTTACACAAAATAGCAGCAGCAGCTTTTCTGCAACCACAAAAGCCTCACTTGCATGAGGATCACCATCCTTTGGCAAACGTAGCCAGGGATGAGTCCAAGGGAAAAATAAAAATTGCCACAGCTTTGGCTAAGGAGCTCATCCTCATTTCTGTAGTAACTTGGGGAGGGAAACAACCTGGACCACACTGTCACAGTGCAAGGAGAAAAGTCTTGGAACTAACTACCTTTACAGGCCTCTGGAGACCTCTTTCATTCAGGATGGGAAGGGGCTTGTTGCCCAGGCACAACCAATCAAAGGTTCACTACCACTCTTTCCAGGCTTGCAACAGCCCGATTCTCCCCACACCATATACAACAAAAATGCAGGCTTAAATTCTCTATTAAAAATCAAGACAAGGATTAGAGCTTTTAAATGTACTAGAACATTAAATATTGTTTTCATTGTGCAGAGAATTTTGCAATACAGTTCTCATCCTAACACAAAAGGGTTTCTGACAAGTCCTGCAAAGAGGAATTCTGTATTGACTTACCTGATTTTTGGTATTAGGATCAATTAGTTGTTGAGGCATCTTACCTACATATGTAATGATTTAAAACAGGGATAAAGGACAGGATGTTCATCTGAAGTAAGTCAAAACAGGGCAAGATTATGAACTTCCTCTTCTCCCATTCCAGGACATTTCCATTTCTACAACTGTATTATTGTCATCATTTTAGTTGCTATAAATTCATTACTGTAGTTTCTAAATTACTGTAGTTACTTGGAATTGAAATAACCAGGACAGTGAAAGTAAAGGAAAGAAGCAAAGTAATTGTTTAGCATGGGACTCATGTAAAAGATTGCCAACTAACTGACAGTAGGAAGGTTGGAAAGAAACCATTGCCTGGACACTCCCATTTGCATGTGTAATAACCCACTACGTATGCTGTAGCCCCACAGATACCATGAAGACACTTTATATTGCAAATAGTTAACTCAATTTACTTTCTTGTCCTTCTGTTTTACAAATGTATTTGTAAAGGAGATTTTTCATTACATAATATTACTTTCCAACAACTTTTATTTACTCATTCATGAGTATATTATACCACAACACAGTAACTGTAGGAAAAGCTTTCAGTTCATCCTTTAGAAACACAGCAAGTATTATAATTTCTGCATTGTGCATTGTGTTCAGGTAATGCTACTGGCCAAAGCAGACAGTTTGGGGACAGCAGCACGAGAGTTGAGGAAGTCTGTGGTTTGTGTGCCACGAAGGAATAAAGAGGAAAACTAGGAAGCTCCTCTCCCTTCTGCCTAAGGGCTCGCAGATTGAAAGAATCCATCACTTAGGCACAGATACTATATCACAATGCTTCATAGCAGGAGCGATGCACCAAACAGCAACATGCCACTAGGTTTGCAACCAGTCATAGCAAGAGCGAAATTTGAAAGTAAATTTCTGAGATTTTTGAAAATTAGGATGCATTTCACATGACTTGCCTAGATTTTACAGGTTATTGCTTCATTGACTACACATGAGTATGTGTACACTGTCCTCAAAAATCTCTTGGGATCAGTGATAGTGCTAAAAAGAAGTGGTCTCCAGCAGGTGTAAAACACCAGTGAATATCACAAGCTTATCAGAAAATTCCAAAGGCATTTCAAACCACCATTACTGTTAGGAATTGAATAGAATATCACACACACTACTAAAACTATTGAGGGGACCTCCCCAGAGAAAGAAAGAAATGGAGCTTTAAGCCTTTGTCATTATACATTAAATTCAGAGGTTTTTCATCTGGAGAAAAGACTAAAGCTGCAGCAAGCACCTGGCTTATTATTTAGTGATTTCCAAAGCACATACCAGCCATGCTAATCACCAAAAGACAAGAGCCTTTAACACTGCCATTGCAGTTCTTAAAAATTAATGGGACAGTCTATAATTGCAAGATAAATACTGAGAAGTTGTTTCCCTAGTCACTGCCAATACACTCTGATTCCCAATATGAACAGTACAGACAGTGAGGTAATTTTTTATTTAAAGGTTAACTAATAGAACTGCACAGTTTTTCCGTTACTTGTATCTTTTTTTTTTTTGATCTACATCATTCTTAATCATATAGGAGGAGATGGCATGCAGGGGCAAAACTGAGCAATTTAACTATTAAGAGATTAATGGTCTATTTAATGACTAAATAAAGAAAAAGCAGTTAATACCTGATTAAATGCTTCCAGGTAATGTTTGTAAGATATCCTCTGATCTTTCCAGCCATTATAAACCTCAGTTTGTCTGTATAGTTCCCATTGAAGCTAATAAGGTCCAGGAACAGTGCCTAGGACTCAGTCAAGAAACTAGCTTTACATAGTATGGAGTGTTTGTACCTAATCTGTGCTCCCACATTCCTTTCAGTGTACAGGCTAGAGAAAAACGAACAAGCAATCAAATTAATTTCAAACAGCAGCTAAAATGAGGAGATAAGTACCTGCTAAACAAGTGTGGCATTTACACTGCTATTTGTTTATGGCAGCACCTATGGCCTGATACATGTTACATAGACCTCCAAGGTCTAGGTTGACATCGAGACAAAGAATGTCAAGGTACTTCTGAATTTCTCAAATTACACAGCAGAAAACCTGAAAAAGAATGTCTGAGTTTAATGCCACACAGATTAAAATCACCTGCCCCTTTAACAGAAAAATACCAATTTTCAGCTCTTTCTGTATGATGCAAATTACAAAATAAGAGTGCAGTTTTTATACACATGAGAAATGAGATTAGCCAGAGACTGTTCCTACTTTTTGGAGATTAAATTTCCCAAAAAATATGTTTTCAGCCCTCTTCCTCTTGTGAGCCAGGTATATCTTTCAAGGAATACATGTTTGGGTCAAATTCTAAAAACACTCAAACTGGAACACTGCTACAGTTATTTTTAGGAATGTCCTCCTCAACTAGAAAGCCAGCACCTAGGCTGTATAATCACAATGACAATATGTCTGTAATAAAAAGCGTGTAATTTAAGGACAGAAGAAGGGAGACCATACATTTTTTCTTCTTTTTTTTTTTCTTCTATTCTGTGAAAAAGCAATGAATATATTTTGCATTTTTAACTTCTTGTTTGTACTCATGGGGCAAATGTTTTATTTTTATTGTGCTCCCAAAATGTTCTTAAATTTTCAAGTACATTAAACACAAAATTGTCACAACTCTTTAGCTCTGTTTAGCACATCTGCACTCGTATACATGTTTTGGCACTGCCTGGTGTACATCATAAAGTTGAACATAAAAGATGCGTTAGAACTCTGATTAAGAGCTGTTTGCTGCTAGATATTAAAATTCACAAGCACAGACTGTCAAAACTCCCCAACAGTCTTACTAATATTTCAGCTTGTTGTCATCCTCCAGATTTTTACTACTTTAAAAAACAAATCAACATCTTAATTTACTTCAAAATTACAACAGACCTGACAAGATTTTAGTGAATGTTCTTTTAATCAACTGAGCCAATCTTGACACCTTTTTTTCTTAAAAAAAGGAACACACTGTGTGATTGTTACAGTGGGAGTGCTGTTTCCAGGAACCTGCCACTCATTTTGTTTACATGTGTGAGCCATACCTGTGGCTTGTGTGGAGAGACGTACAATTAATGCACATTGACCAATTTCCATTGTGCTTACTCACAATGGGTTGACCTATTAAAAAGGGAGAAAACAAAAGACAGCAGTAAATGGCTTGAATCAAAGGTGGAACACAGAGCAACAGAGAAGGAAGTGAAGACATAAAATAGGAAGGTAAGTATATACTAAATGCAGACACAATTGTTGATTCAACCAGAAGTCTTCCTTTTGCAGTAACCTAAACTAGAGCTCCATCAGTAGGAATGTACTCCCCTGTTCACTCTTAATCCATAAGCTCTTCCAATTTTGCTTTCAATTCTCCATTCACAAAAACCCTGTGTGATTTGCTGCTTCTCAGGGCTTGCTCACCTCATCTCTATAATATCTTGTTGAGCAAATCCTGGCTTCTCCAGATTCTTATTGTCCTAGGCGCAGCAGAAATGGATCCTTTCTTAGTAAAGGAGACCTCTCACGTGGGCTGTCACATTATTACAAGCCTCAAACTCCAAAGCCCCAGTGAATAACTTGTGGTGGCAGTTTCCTAGAAAATATGCTTTCTAGTCTATGGTCACAGTCCCTCCTGCACATGCAATAACAAAAACTGTACTGCTGGACTCATAGATGAGCCAATCTCCAATAAGACTCATCTCCTCAGTGTAGTCTGATGTTGGAGATCATTTGATTTGCTGATAATGGTACTGATCTTCAGCATAGAATCTTCCCACAGCACCAGGGAGACCCTCTGAGCACATGCAGGAAGAGCCTCAGCTCCTGCCTGTGTGATCAATATGACCATCATCATACAGCAAGCAAAGACCACACATACATTGTGCATGCAGCAAGTCTACTCACCACGTGTTCAGGCAAGAGCTGATCTGCTCAAAAGTGGCCAGTCCCACTTGCTGTACATGATATTGAAGATAAATTTTGAGATAGCTTCACTCATCCCCAGGGCTGAGTCAATTAACAAAGTTCTCTATACTCCAGAAAATTTGTGTTGCTAATCACATCAACACTCTAGACTGCAATGATGAAGTGAAGAAGTTCCTGATGTCTTGGTCTTACCAAATTTCTTGACGGCTTCAGATCAACATAGTCCTTTCTTTTACTGTTTCTGATATATGCTTACAATTTTCTGGGTCAATTTGTTTGTTTTCCCCTTCATAATAATTCCCTTCAAACTAAATTCTTCCTTGTAGATTGTTACGGTTTCCAAGACAGCAGAGAACTCCAAAAGGAACACTGCTACATAAACCCTCACTATTTCTCCAAATTCTAGCTCTTCCTCAGCCAGGTATCAGTATCAATACCTATGTCTGTATATTACACCTGCTTCTTCTTCCAAAAGGAAACATTCTACAAGACTCATGCTTATAGCCCACGCTTCCTAAACATTCCATGTTTGACACACTTCCCCCCACCAAGAGAAAGAAAGGAAGGAAAAAAGGTATTTGGTCCATAAGGATAGCCATGCGCATGACAAATACAACATATCCACCCTGGGTCCCCTGTCAAGCAATGTAGGTGAGTCAAACAAAAATATAGTATCTTGGATGCCTTACCTCTTCTAACCAAATTGTAACAGTTCTCTAGTTTACTATCACTGGGCACAAATACTTGCTAAAGAAGGTTTCCAGACAAATCAGTTATAGGTGATTTTGGCTAGTATTACTCCCACATATCAGGCTACCTGAAACAAAGCAATGAATTTACAGCACTGAATTGTACTCATTTTCCATAGGCAACACCCAAAGAGACTTAAACACCTTCAGAAATGGGCATATCATCCTGAAAAGGATTCACTCATGCTCTAGAAGTGGAGTGGTTTAGCAGCTTTGCCTCAGCCGTGTCCATGTCTGGCCCCTGGAACAGCCAGATAGGAGATGCTGATGCACACCCCCTTTGAGGGGGAGAAACCAATTCCAAACAAGTGCCACGGCAGAGGACAACAGCAACGTTGCCGGGTGCACTGCTTTGCACAGGACACCTCATTGGGTGCACTGAGAAGGCACCCAGTCCATGCAGCTGTGCAGGAGATGTAAGAGAAAAGCACAGATTGGCGCTTAACTGCTAGAGATATACCCTCCTTTATAACTACTTTCAGAACAATCTAACTTTCAGAAAATTATGAGTCTTGGTACTCCCAGACTGAGCTTGAAACTAAAAGGGGATCCTCAGGATTTGCCCTGAAGTTTTAGGTATGATTTGTGAAAGCACAACCCAAAGCACCTCATAGTGGTTGCAAGAGTTTCAGTCCTTCTGTATCGTAGGAAGAACTAGAACAGGTCTTTTAGGGAATTTGATGCAGATGTGCAGTTAGCCTTTTAAAAATTTGGTAACAGACTTGCAACTTTTGGGTATCCTTCCTGTTTTTGGTAGAAGCTGTTCTCAAGAAAAGAGTCAACAGGGCATTTCCATCCAAGAAAAGGTAAGATGAAAGATTTAAAAAATTCAAGTACCTTCACTCCTCTGTTTTGGGTTTAGTTTGTTGGGGTTTTTTTTGGCGGGGGGTGTGTGTGTGTGTGTGTGTGTGATTTTTTTCTGAGTGGAGATGCACAGCTTCAGATGATCTGGATCTTGTAGAGAGAGACTTTGCCAGAATAGCAAGGCTTTTTTAATTGCCATTAACGAAATGAGAATAGGCTTAGAAGATATGTCAGCCTCCATTTCTAAACACTGACCAGGAGATTTACTTTCATCCAAAAGAATTTTTCTACTGCCACAGATTGCATGATACGTTCATCAAGGCTAATTTCATTTTGCAGTATTGTTTTGCCTATTTGCTTTTGCTAGAACAATAGCAATAACATGGCAATTAGTGCCTAAAAGAAGCGTACTGCACATTTTTTTCTGAATAAAAGAGTCCAGGTCACTTATTAGTTGTTACTGTAATGGAAGCTTCATGCATTTCTTACCCCTTTTTTTTTGTTTATTTGTTTTTTGAACTCTAGGGAGCTGTGTACCTGCTCCATGCATGTCTAAGCACCCACCTTCGTAAACCTTACTGGAAGCTTCACATACAGAGTCAAGTTAGATCTGAATTCCTAGTAAATTATTTGTAAGGCAATCCCACTTATACCCCTACCGTGCCTTTGTGAAGAGTCATAACTGTATCTTCTGAAAGTGTCTAAACACATTCTTTGATATTTTCTATTAAGCTTCAGCTTTTTAAAAATAGTTTTGTCAATATCTTGGTTATCAGAAGAGACTAAGAGGCTAGTCTTGCCTCCCCTCACAAACCCAGACAATTAATACCCTAGCATCTGTAAAAGGGTCTCTCTACCAGGCTTCCTTCCATAATCAACCAGCATACCCCACTGAGCAAGCAAAAGAAAATTTTCAAACCTCCTGCTTTCTGTTCTTAGTACATTTTGAAATTACTTTGAAGGGGATAAAGCTGTCTTCACCTGGTATCGCTGTCTGAACTCAAACCTTTCTCTTCAAAAACTGCATTTTCAGCCCTGCCCCAATCCTCCTGGTGTACAGCTCAGAATAAGTTTTCCAGCCGTAAATCACAGCCAGGAATGATTTTGAAAAGCACAGTACCTTTACAGTTAACAAAGCAGGGTGAGCTGGTCCTCCAGGGTCTTACAGATTGCAGAAACTCTCCTGCAGAGGTCAGCTCAACCTTTCATGCTTGCAAAGAGGTAATTTGTTTTCTATGCTGTTTATTCTTTTCACTGAGGATCCAGGGTATGGCAGAGGGTTTTTAGAAAAGGAAACTATTAACTTTTCCTGTTACTCTTGAAATTGCCTTGCCTTCTTGCTGAAGGTTGCAGCGGGCTCTGGCTACATGAACTGTGTGATGGCTCACTTCCCAGAGCTGTGCTTTTTGCCACTTGACTACCAGAAGAGAGTTACAAGACTTGAGTGACAAGAACCATCCACATGTTACTGAGCAACAGCCCTCTATAAAGGAAAGGACTTGGGGAAAGGATGAGAATCTTGGGGTTTAGCCCTTTAAGAGCACTGCTTTCTCTGTATTTTAGAGAGAAGCAAATAGAGCAAGGTGGATGGATAATTAAGGGAAGGCAAGTAGGAAGGAGAACAACAAACAAAACCTAAAAATTCTTATAAGTACATGATAAAATCAGACAGTGTTTTCATAGAACTTTAAAGACAACAGCCCTATGATTCTTCCAAAAACTTTGAAGATGAATGTTTGGGTTTTTTTCTTTGCAACAGACCTTATTATACTCAGACTGAAAATGATAGTGATTATTTAAATGAAATTACTAGGTCTGTTACCCCTTTTTTTTCTTTTAACTGAAAATTGCTTCTACGTGGAAACTTTAGACACCCATTCTGGAAAAACAGGAACCAAGTGGTGGGGTATTCCAAACTCCTCAGGACACTTCATTTCAGAACTTTTGAAATAATTTAGGGCTCAGTTTGGATTTTCATCCAAAAATGGGTTCAAACGTAGAATCTGGCAAAAAAAATCTGAGCTCCTTTTTGGCCTGTGTGTCAAGCTCTTAAAGAGGCTGGCTGTCAGCGTCCAGGTCCTGCTCTGATAGTGGGTCAGGGTGAGACGAGGGCAAACTTGTGAACCCGTGTCATGATCTTACCCCAGCCAGCAGCTGAGCACCCCGCAGCCACTCGCTCAGTGTCATCCCCCCCACCATGGTGAAGTGGGAAAGAATCAGAAGAGTGAAAGTGAGAAAACCCATGGGTTCAGATACAGACAGTTTAATAAGTGAAGCAAAAGCCGCGTGCACAAGCAAAGCACAACAAGGAATTCATTCCCCACTCCCCACGGCAGGCAGGGGTTCAGCCATCCCCAGGACAGCAGGGCTCCGTCACACATAATGGTTACTTGGGAAGACAAACGCCATCACTCTGAACGCCGCTGCACCCCCCTTCTTCCCCCAAGCCCCTTATAAACCGAGCATGACGCCATATGGTATGGAATATCCCTTTGGTCAGTTGAGGTCAGCTGCCCTGTCTGTCCCCTCCCAACTCCCCGCACACCCCCAGCCATCCCGCCGGCGGGGCGGTGCGAGAAGCAGCAAAAGCCTTGGTTCTGTGTGAGCATCGCTCAGCAACAACAAAAACATCTCTGCACTATCAATGCTGCTTCCAGCACAAACCCAAAATACAGCCCCACACCAGCTACTGTGAAGAAAATTCACTCTCAGTTGAAACCAGGACAACCCAGAAACTCAGTATTACTTCCAGATCCACCAGTTCAGATATATTGTGTAATCTCAGAGGTACCTGGCTTGGTTATTTGTTAGACAAATAGTACAAGGGGTTCAAGGTTGCAAATAGATACATGTGCATAACTACATATATTAATGTCTGTCTTTTATTATAAGCCTTCTGGTGCAAGACAGATATCCTATTCTATTTCTATACAATCAGGCATATTAGATCTGAGTCCTGATTATATTTTTGGGCCCTTTCATTAATAATAACAAAATGTAAGAGGAAATAAATAATAAATATTCAATGTTTTGTGCAGAATCACAGCTGAAGATTGTACATATATGGGATCTTATCCCAGCTAGGAAAACAGATGATGTTTTAAGGTTCTATTTTTATGACTTTGGAAAGAATATATCTTTCCCATTAAAAATGGCAAACTAATAGACTGTTGCTATGGGACATTCTCTTCTAATTTTTCTTTGCTATGTTCATTCAGTCTGCAGTTTATACATGTAACAGTGATTTGGCAAAGGCCTTTTGAACTCATTATTGAGAATCAATATTCTTTCAGCACCTAAGTAAAAACAGCAATTGAAAATTTTCACTTCAGTATCTGCTTAGACATAAGAGTCACCCTCAAAATTTGTAATCATGGTGAATTTTAAACTAGGACTCTGAAAAATATTTCTCTGCTAGGTGGCAGCTTTTCTTTATCTTTTCTTAGTCCCCTTTCTATTCCCTTTCAACAAGCATCAGTACAAAATTGTTTTACTGATTTCTGTGGCACAGGAAACAGACATCGTAGTGACATGTGTAAAAATTTGTGGAAGAAACAGTGCATTTTCTACATCAGGGCGTCTTTACAGAAGCAGCACAGGACTCCCCAAATCCTTTCATGGTAGCCAAAACAGGTAAAACTAACTACATCTTCTGCATGTAGGACAACAAAAGGAATATGCAACACTTTCTTGTCAAGAGGAAGTTTAAACTGAAACTAGGTACTGATCCAGTTCATTTTGCTGTAGTCTTTCATAAGATTAAATTTTATTTTTTTTTATTTTGGGTTGAAGTAATGCTTCTGGCAAGGTCTGTGTGCCCTAGAAAATCAAAACATGAGATTTCATGCTCCAGAATCTTCTTTCCAACTGCTCTTTTGAAAAGATACACCCATTTGAAAACTGAATAGGAGCACCTCATGAGTTCTTTGGCACATTACTCCAAGACTGTATCATGAAGGCTTTCAGACACTTTTGCAGTTGACACTGAGAATTAATTTAATTGACTGATAATTATACTCTAAAAAAATTAAAACTAAGTGAAATAAGTGAGAGCAGGCAACGTCTGTGGAAACCTCATTACCTTCAGCCCTCCTTTATCAGAAAAAGGGACTTTCCATTACATGATTTATCATCTTTGTGTTAATTATTCTGATCCCTGTAAAAGCAGCAAGACTGGTGGAAGCTTCAGTTGTGTACAGCAAACAGTAATAAATAGTTTTGGCTGGGTTCAGATACTGCAGAACTCCCACATGGCTACAGTTGCTTCCCTAATATCTATCTCTCAGAATGGAAAAGTCTACCAACAGGCTGGGCAGCCAACCTCTGTGCCTAAGCTATCTCTTCCCCTAGTGTCCTCCTGAAATAGTGAAGCAGCATATTTGCTAAAATGCAGTCTTTTACAGAAACAACAAAGTGGAAGAGACTGTATGAATGAGAAGATGACTGTTCAGAGAGTGCAGGTTAATACTTGAGCCTTTCTTCCCCAATTTTCCTGTGTGACCTTGTTGACTCTATTCACTTCAGTTTTCCATCAATTAAAAAAAAAAGATAAAATCTTTCTCTACCCACCCTCCGTGTATCTTGCCTGTTTGATGCTGTAGTTGTAGGTGTGTGGACAGATATGGTCTTGGTTATCATTAAGTTTTCTATGTGATACTGCAAACACACACGCTCCTGCACCCAAATCCAGAATAAAACTGTCATATTAAAATCTAGCTGTATACTGAGGCCAAGAGATGTATATACACAGCAATTTCTGCTTTTACTTCGCAGTTCCACAAAGCTTGAGAGCCTACTTGCAGCAAAAAACCCTCATAACAACTTTGTTGAAGCTTTATCTTTTAAAGATAAGGGTATTCTTTAAATGCCACTATTTTTCTATGTACAACTGTCATCACTTCAAAATTACTACATATTAATTTCACATAGTCCAAACCTTCCATCCCTCTGCACAGCACGGGAGGCAGAGGCAGTGAAAAGCCAGGGTGAGGTGGAGGTGAAAAGGTGGAGGTACAAGTGCGGGGAGCAGGAGGCCCTGCAGGACAGGGATCTCCCAGGGCTCGTTTCCACTCAGGCTACCTGCACCGGGACTCTGCTGCTGCCACCATCGAAGGGGTTCTTTTCATAGCTAACACAGGGTGTGAAAGTACGGTACTCATTCTCAGCCTTTTCGTTCCTTAAATGAAATCTTTACAGCTGGAAGAAAGATCCTTGAGATAAATACTTCACTTGAAATTAGTATGACCCTCAAGCTTTCAAGAATTTATGTTGTATATGCCTTACCCACACAATATTTAACCCAGATAATTTGGGCACAGAGTGCAGTTTCTCTTTCAGTGATGAGACTGTTTATTATTTACCTTTTTATCCTGCCAAGCACTTAAAATGTTTCTTTAGTAGGGCAAAAGAAAGCTCACACAAACAATTTAAAAACAGCAGCTCAATAAATCTTGAATCAAATGAAGAATTCTGTAACATATGATATTCAGACAGCCTTAACAGATTCCAAAAGAATAAAGCTTCAGCTGGAGAAGGGGGGCAGGGAACCCCAAAACTTATTTTACTCCTTGCTTTTCCAGTGGAGCAGTCAGTTTCTAACTGCAGAAACTTGAAAATTTAAGGGACAGTTTTTAAGGAGACATCCAGAGATTTAGCAATGCCATTTTGTCAAGGCTAAATCTCCCAGAACCTCCTGCCTAGCAAGGGCATCACTAATGTATGCCATAATTTTATGCAGAGAGCCCTGGAGTCTCTTGCTGCTGAATTATTTATTAGTGAGACTAGTTGTTTGTCAGGGCAGATAATGGG
This sequence comes from Psophia crepitans, assembly GCA_013399095.1. Taxonomy (NCBI): domain Eukaryota; kingdom Metazoa; phylum Chordata; class Aves; order Gruiformes; family Psophiidae; genus Psophia; species Psophia crepitans. The sequence continues at coordinate 155,020 of VWZZ01002652.1, forward strand.
GAAAATGTTCCCTGGGAAAAGAAAGATAATAGTCATGCTTTTAGTCTAAAAAAGAATCTCACTTTATATATTCAGTGATATTTTTACTCTTTGAAGTTGAAAAACATTTAATAGCTGGTCTTAATAGGTTAAAGAACACTTAAAAGATTGAAAAATCTCAAAAGATGTATTTCAACTGGTAAAGAATTATAAAATTACGTGCTTTTGCGAACATATCTAAGTATACTGTTTTACTGAAGAACTAATGATTTTTGATGAAAAAAAATGTAATATCCTCATACCAAGATTTTCAGGTGTTGTTACTGATAGCAATAAAAAAGGAAAAAGGACATGAGCCAGTTCACTGAACTTGGTGGCCTCAAAATACAAGGAAAAACACCTCTGGTAGGGAGTCCTGTTGTTCACAGGCAGGCACCTCTGAGGCAACGTACCTTCCCCAGCAATTCCCTTGACAAGGTCTCAACACTTGCCCCAAATAAAGCCCCAGAGGGACAGTGAAACCTGGTGTCGGTTTAAATATGCACCTTTTGCTGTACCGCGGAGGGCATCCTGATATTACGGAGGGACGAATGCCAAATCGCAAACCCTGTCTAGGCAGAAATTCATGTGTGTATTGATCAATGCCTATGGTAACTTCCAGCTTATGAATGTAATTTATCATTGTTCTCCAGTGGCCTGATCTGGTTTTAGATGAAGCCAGTGGAAAAACTCCTGCCAACTTCACTGGCAGCTAAAATCAGGTCATAGATGGAAAGATACAGAATTTCTAACAAATTTCAAAAGCATAGTAAAACAAATAGACAAAGACAAGTTTATTTCTGTCTGTCAGTTAAAAGAAGAAGAAATACCCTTAAGAGTTACCTGTTTAGTCAAAACTAAATTTCACTCATGAGTAGCATATATATTACATGACTTAGGTAGCACATTAGGGATAATGATTAGCTACATGAACCTTTAATTACGGCAAATATACGTAAAGTCTAGAGCCATATCCACACTCAACAACAAAATTGGCAAGTGTATTTTTGGTTTGCTTCTGTCTGTCGATTATCACTAAAACACAGTTACAACAAGGTTGAAAGTAGCAATCATCAATAACTTTCAGCTGGGCTCAGTCATAACACACAAATGGAGCTCTAATGTCATAATGCTGATTTAGAAAGACATCTCCAGAGAAAAGATGGGGTGGGTGGGGGACAGTGAGCGTTATCATCCTACATCTACTCTATGGCTATCTCTCAGGCACAGGCAAATGTTGCAGTTGCCTGCGGCAGGACACTGCCAGAAGCCAACAAGAAATAATGGGCAATATTAGGTAGTGGTTTCTGCTATAGGAGACAGGAGATCTTGGTAGGGATAAGGGTCTCTGGCCCTCCTATGGTGCAGGAAGGGCAACCCCAGCTCCTTCTAGATACCCCTTCTACTTTTCCTAGTCCTACTCCGTGCTACTGAGAGGCTGCAGCTGCCTCTGATGTATCCTTTACCTAGTGGCTAGTAAGTGCCATTTTCAACCGGAAAAAACTCTGAGTACATGCTGATCTTTAGACTGAGCAACAGCCTTTGAAAAATACACTCATACAATACCTAGAGTGTAATAACTGGAGACAAAGCGTAGCTGTTTAAAAAGGCTATAACAGAACAACCCATTTAGTTATTAATCTATTCGTGGAAACAGAAAAGTACCATCGTAGCTTACGCTTTCCAGACGACTGCTCTAATCAGACCCTGTAAGTCAGAAAGAGCTCAATTTTTCCCTGTGATCTTTATATTCTTCATTAAGCTGACAATCAGCATGGATTAATCAACCCTTAATCTGTTCGTTCTAGGAGAAAAAACATTTCATATAAAAGATTTTTTTCTCTAGAGTCTCTAATTCATCCACATTAGGCCTTGAGGGATGGGGGAGCTGCGCAGAAAGCTCTCTTCTCCCACTCACGCAAATCCTTCCCTAACCTGACAGCTGCTTGCTGTGCCATATACAGTCAAGTTCAGCAAGGTCCTCGGTATATGCTTCACTGCCAGCGTGTGAACTGTCTCATTAAAGTCAGTGCTTCACCATAATCTCAGAAACTGAGAGAATCCCCATTTGGCTTTTTTCTCATCACTCAGAAATCATAACGTCCCGATTTAGGCAAGGAAGTCCCTGACCACAGCTGGCAGGGAGGAGGGAAAGAAATAGGGCAGCTGTAGAGCACTTGTCTCCCTTATGTGATCTCCCAGCCTCCGGCAATCAGGAGTTTAGGGGCTTCCTAAAACTGAGGCTGCATCGAGACCACCATGTTTAATAGCAACTGGTAAAAATGTGAACAACTCTGCAAGTCCCCTCTTGTACAGGCCATGCTAAGTTATAATATTCACTATCTTCTCTAATTCAGCATGTCACTTCTACATATTTAGCTATTTTGGGGCTGGGCTTGCTCCCTTCTGACTGTGCTAGCAAAACCTGCAACCCTTTGAAAGCAGCAGCCATTTGGATCTGGAAGCGTGTACACATTGTCCCTAACATCTGAAACAGAGACTGTGACAATCATAAAAAGTATCATGTTCCTTCAGCTCCTAGGTGCCCAAAAAAACAGCAACGGTATTGCAACTTCCAAGACTTTCAAATAGAGAAACCTTCAAGAGCTTGTTTAGCCTACTAGAGTGTGCTCAATGGAACTGCAAAATTCAGGGCACTTTTCTTTTAAAGCTTTTAGAGAATTGCACTGTAAACATGTAGACCATTTTCAGAAGAGCGCTGTGAATACCAATGCATACGTCAAATTCCTGCCTTCCTACAGCTTAACACCGTTTGCGTTCAGATGATGCCATAAGTGTTCTCTCGCCTCTAAAATAAACTCAAGGAATTTAAGAAGGAAAGAGTGGATTAAGAGATAAATTGTTTCCAATTATGTTTTCTGTTTTGCCAATAGATCCAGCTTTTCTTCTCGGGCAAAAATCTACAGCATAATTAAGGAGCAGGTGGATTGCACGCGTTTCCCTCAGACATATAGCCTACCATACATATGCTAGGTAAATATTCCATAGCACTCAGCTTGTGCAGGCTGCTTTCATTAACCCAGTGTTCCACTTTATTATCTGCCTAAAAATAGCAATGTGATGTAATTGTCAGATTTTTCAAAAGAAACACACAGAGCAATTCTCCTAATTGAGCCAGTTATTTTTCTTGCACTTACCTTTCAGAGGTGTTGGCTGCCTCTGAGTTCAGCCTGTATGAATGGTTTTATGAAACAGTTTTATATGGAAACAACCTGAGCATTAGAAGCGGCTCTTCTTTAGGTTTTAGGGGAGTTGACATTTCAGTCACTAGCAACCCTGCATGCAAAACATCTTTGAATCACTGAATGTGTGATTACATCTTTCTACAGGCCTTCCTCTAATGGGAAATCAGTGTTCTATTTACAGCAGAAGTGCTGAAAGAGTTTAAATTTTAAAGAGCTATCACCATTCGCCCCACAATAACACAAATAAAACACAAGATCTAATTTCCAGCACCTTCCTGATCTACAGTGCTAACGTACCCAAAAATTACCCATCGGGCAAATTACAAGGGAAGTTGCCTTCCCAAAATCTTCTCAACATATATGTGAAAAATAAAAGCAATTTTCAGCAAGAACCAGATTGTAACAGGCTTGTGGGCAAGCAAACAAGCATGTGCACGGTGGGTGGTGTGCAGGGAAGGAGGAGGCAGGGAGCAAGCATTGAAACCCTGCCACTCGTCCTTTGCCTTGTATGGCCTGCGTATGGATCTTTTATAATTCTACCTCTAGCTCACGTGTGAAGGAAGAAAAAGAGAAAGAAAGACTTAGATCTGTGTGTCACTCTTAAATATTATGGTATTTCATATGAAGGAACAAGCACCATCTGTACCATCCTTTTTAGTACTTGAAGTAAAACCTGTGTAGAAACACCTTTTTAAAGAACAAAACCACTTAAGTTTTCAAGGGCAGACACTGACCATTTTAATTTATTTAGCAAAGATACCTTCTGAACAAGCAGATAACCCAGCTACAGAGACATCCTTGGGCTGGCTGATATAACTCCTTACTCCCATTTCATTCTTTCCATCAAGGCCTGCACCAGCTGTGCTGTATGGCTTATTTTGTCAGACCTTAATTTGTTTTTTTTTTTTTTTTTTT